>JAOXJJ010000482.1:1149560-1212639 GCA_025769935.1 Phoenix roebelenii
AGAAGAGAAGAGATGAAGGTGCCGTGCTGTTCGGTGTGCCACAGCCGGTACGACGAGGAGGAGCGGGTACCGCTGCTGCTGCACTGCGGGCATGGCTTCTGCAAGGCGTGCCTGTCTCGGATGTTCGCCGCCTCTACCGAGACCTCCCTCTCCTGCCCCCGCTGCCGCCACCCCACCGTCGTCGGCAACAGCGTCCACGCCCTCCGCAAGAACTTCCCCATCCTCTCCCTCCTCACATCCTCCCCCTCCTTCGACTGCGACTTCACCGACGACGGCGACGATGATCAAGAAGACGGCGGCGACTTTGACGACGATGACGAGGAGGACTACGTAGGATCGCGCAGCCGGAGAAGGCGGAACCGCTTGTCCCGCCCCTCCGTCTCCGGCTGCTGCTTCGCCAACGGCGGCACCGGTGCTACAAGCTGCGCTATCGACCTCGTGACCCACCAGGACCTCAAGCTTCTCAAGCGGCTCGGGGAGGGCCGCAGGGCCGGGCACGAGATGTGGTCCGCCGTGCTCTCCAGAAGCTCCTCGTCATCGTCCTCCTCCTCTTCAGCCTCTTCCGCCGCCGGCACTGTCTCTGGGAGGTGCCGGCACCAGATGGCGGTGAAGAAGGTCGCGATCACCGATGATATGGATGTGGTGTGGGTGCAGAGCCAGCTCGAGAGCCTGCGCCGGGCCTCAATGTGGTGCAGGAATGTGTGCACCTTCCATGGGGCAACCAGGATGAATGGGCATCTATGCCTTGTAATGGACAGGTATAATAGCTCTATAAAGTCCGTGATGGAGCAGAACAATGGCCGCCTCACATTGGAGCAGATCCTTAGGTTCGGGTCTTCCCATTTTTCTCTTCTTTCTTTCATGAGGAAAAAAACATGCTCTAAATGAAAATGCTTCCATTCGAATCGTTGCCTCTGTTGATACTATGGTATGAATACAACTTGTATGGAATATATTGCTTTCCCTTTCTTCATGCTCCTTGTGTGTGTGAAATCGACACTAGGGACAGAATTAGTTGTGGTAGGATTTTTAAAGCTGTCTATATAGATGCGCTTCTTAAAGTTGTTTCTTTACTTAGTAAAACCTCATTATGTATAGGATGAAATACTTGTCTTGTTGGATCGGAAGGTACAGAACTGAAAATTAAAAGATAGTAACAGACCAGTCTGCAATAGTACAGATACCTATAATAATTGCTGATGCAGCTCCGCATAGAAGTCTACTGAATTTTAGATGTTGAGCCTGCAATCATATAGCAAGTGGAAGCAAAAGAAAAGTACTACAGTTTATGATTCATGATAAACTTTGAAAACTTCCTAAGTTACTTGTTGTCAGATCTTAAAACCCCTGAAACCATGCTTCACAATTTTAATGACACTTGAGCTTTTCTAACCTCAATCTTAATAAATTTAGGGTGCTTTAAGTTTGAGCCTTATTGAAATTTAAGTAGAACTGAAATTGGATCGGATATGGATCGAATACTAGCA
Organism: Phoenix roebelenii; assembly: GCA_025769935.1. NCBI lineage: Eukaryota > Viridiplantae > Streptophyta > Magnoliopsida > Arecales > Arecaceae > Phoenix > Phoenix roebelenii. Next base: position 1,151,048 of record JAOXJJ010000482.1, read on the forward strand.
TATCCATATCCATATTTATTTTGTTTGATGAATATAGATACGGATATGAATGTTAGTCGGATGCAAATATTCATATCCATATTTATTTTAAATGGATATGGATATAAATCAGATACCAAAAGTATGGATATAAATATAGATATAAATCGGATAATTAAACTTTATGACAGCATAATCAAAGATATTACTAAGTGGACGATAAATTAAGTTAATAGCATGCTAATGGGGTCATTTATTTTTCTTAAAAATTCATGAGTGCTATATAAAATTAAATAGGGTTACAAATGGAATTGGATATTCGGATACCGTTCGGATAGTTGACTATCTAAATCCATATCCACTTTCTTCAACGGATATGTATACGGATACAGATATTAGTCGGATGCTCAAATTTCTATTCATATCTGGATAGATTCGGATATGAAAACGGATCCGGACGGATATTATTTGATCCACTTTCACCCCTAAATTTAAGTGATCAAAGGGTAGCCAACTCCTAATAAGAAAGGTGAAAGATGAAAGATGAAGGAAAATAACTAGCGGTCAAGGGAAGTAGTAGAAGAAAAACACTGCTTGAAATGTTGTATTCATTGATTCACAGTCCTCAAGGGGAAGGACCAACATGGGGATGTCTTATTCTTTGGATCCAAGTACTTGAGTAGAAGCAATGAACAATAAGAAGAAGAAAGCCAAGGAGAAGTATCCATCTCTGTAGATCAGTAAAGTCAGGTAACTTCCTTTGAGCTTTACAATCTGTTTTATAAAGTTTTGGTTCCTTGAATCAAAAATAAATGAAGAAAAGGAGGCTTCATCATGAATGGGAGAGAGAAAGAAAGAGGTGCCAGTTGGAGAGATAAGAGAGAAAGAGAAGAAAGGGTGGATGGGGATGGAGAATGGGGTGCGAAAGAGAGAGGGCATTGAAGAGGTTTACGAGCCAAGGAGGAGAGCAAAGAGTGGAGCCAAATGGAGACTTGCCACATTAAACTTTTCAAAGCTGTGGCTTAGCAACCCATAGTTTCCCTCTTACTAGTCATTTGTGTATCTGATCTTGACATGAAGATCACTTGTCTTGATTCTTTTAGACGTGCCATATCACTTAATTGTCATGCAATAGGCATGTACAACTTAAGTGGATGTGGATACCTGTCACACCGCTGGTGAAAAATAGAATATTTAGATAAACAAAATTCCTATCAACCCAAAAAAATGTGTCAAAAAGCTGAAACCAAACTGAATCCGATAAAACAGCATGCCAAAATTGGAAAGTGGCTCCATATAAAGTAAATAAAGGACTGAGGTGAGCTACACTGCATCAATTCTTCTCTTCAATTTCCTGTTAAATTGGAAACTGCACACCTCACATTTTACTTCTTTATGAAGCATTCAGGAGGCCAAATTAGGTCCAACAGGTTGGTGTCACTAATTCTGTCTCTGTTTCATAGCTGTCCAGTCATATTATCTGTCTTTTGGTTTCTATTGGTTCACATCACAATGCCAGACCAAATATGACCAATGTTTTCATGATACAATAATGGCCAATTGTTTTCTTTAGCTAAATGTTTATATGTGGTTTGCTGGAATTTTGTGGACTTGCTTGAGGTTTGAGAGAGATTCTATAAAGCAGTTTTGGTTCAAGGGTCTTTCTACTGCAGAAGATGGCTCTTTTGCGATCGTTAAGAATATAGCATGTATATTGTTTGAGAATGGATGCGAAATGGATTCAAGAAAATCTGTAAGTTTGATAAGAATTTTAATTAGAATATGAAATGATAACTAGATGGGCATATCACAATTTACTGAAAGAACGTATGAATTTTCACCTAGATTTGAAGATGCTATTACTGCATGAGTTGAACCTTTGAGAGAAGGGGAGAAAATGTAGTAAAATTTTATTGATATTTGTATTCAATGTTGCTCCCATTATCATAAATTAAATTATGACATCTTCAGATGCCAATAGAAATAGGACTCCTAATCTGACACAAATTAAAGGATTCTAATGGCTTACTTTAATCTCTTATGGCTAATTAAAAAGCCAGCCAACATGTTACCTGATCAAAATGCCAGATAACAAGTTAAAATTCTAATTAACCACTACGATTATAAAAAAGCTTATAATTATCGTCAGATCAGTAAGAAAATTATAATAAAAATTACAAATTTTCCCTGGACTTCGTAGTGAACTTGAGGTGCCCCAAACTAATCTTTTACAATCAGATTGCTGGATTGCTATGCAAAGAAGCTATGTATTTAGATGGACGTGGTGTGTTCATCCATAATCATCCTCGTGGAACGATCCATCAGCTGAGGAATAGTCCTTTTGTTGCATTGCATCACTGCTGCCACTGTGTATAAATTTTGTCTATTATGTAATGAAACAATATGGGGCCTTATGAACCTTTTCTTTTTGAGAGGAACACTTGTCACTTGTTCTTTCTTTTTTGAGATAAAAAGATAACAAATGATCTACTATATTGATACTACCAATGGAGATTTTAAAAAGATTCAATCTTGCTCTAATGTAACATTGAACTTTTTAAAATTTGCTTTAAGTGAAATTGAATTATTGAATACTCTAAAGGTCCAAACGAAATCATTAGAGATCTTAACAAGCAGTTGGAACTTATAAGTTCTAATATAATTAAAAGAACATGGAATTTGTAGTTATTGCTTTCTCCTGATTTTGAAGCACTTCTTGAGATCCATGCTCACATGCACTGATATGTAACTTCTTATTTTTAGTCATGATTTTGATCATAGTATTGAATATGTGGACACCCATTATATACTCTAATAATGGTATCTGCTCACCTGATCGGGAATTGGACTTTGAATGTGACCATTGACCTCCAAACTTGAAATATCTGAAGTATTTTCCTGAGGAATACATCAGGAGAATTCTTCTGCTGTATCTCATTTGATCTGTCAAGCTTGGTACATCCAAGTTTGATTTCCAAGCTTGTTCATCAAGGCCAATACTTATATGCCATTCAAAACAAAGTATTAGTTTTAGGTACTGAATTTGCTACCAGGTCGTTGAGCTGAAGTAGCATTCTTTTTTTATAGATATACATATTCCGACACAAGCTTTGCCTTGTATCACTATATGCTGCATCCCTTATATTGGAAGTTTCATATTTGTTAGTTATTTAGCTTTTTCATATTTAAAGAACAGGAAATAAATATTCTTCATGTATGCTTGTTATTTTCTTACTCTATTTGATTCACCCACTGTATGCTGCATTTGGTTGGAGGAAAAATGGTCATACAAAAGAATATTCTGAAAAGATATCAAAATAAAATCCTCCACATTTGTCATTATAAAAGAATGTCACTTGTGTCTTGTCACACCATAACATTAAAAAATGAAGAATGATTAGTTTATTTTGTACCCTTTCTCCTTTGTGACCACTTGGAATAGAAAAGAAAGATAATGTCAAGCCTGTCATACTGTTATGAAAAGTGCATCTTTTTTTGTTGTTGGAAGACATTGAGGATATTCAAGCTTGACATATCTGATTCTGTTATTGCAGGTATGGAGCAGATATCGCCCGTGGAGTGGCAGAACTTCATGCAGCCGGTATTGTTTGTATGAGTCTAAAGCCATCCAATCTTCTTTTGGATGGAAATGGCCGTGCAGTGGTCTCTGATTACGGGCTTTCAGCAATTCTTAAGAAACCTTCATGTCGAAAAGCTGGATCTTCTCCTGAGGAATGCTCTTCAAGTGTGCATTTGTGTATGGATTGTACAATGTTGAGCCCACATTATACAGCTCCAGAGGTATGGGAGCCATTAAAGAAGCCATTAAATCTATTTTGGGATGATGCAATTGGCGTATCTTTGGAGTCAGATGCATGGAGTTTTGGATGTACGCTTGTTGAGATGTGCACTGGTTCGGTTCCGTAAGTGGTCCAGCCCGTTCCTTTGTGCTTGTTGATAACTCTTCACAATAAATGATATGATAATACTGGTTCTATGCAGATGGGCCAGATTAAGTGCAGAGGAAATTTACCGAGCTGTTTTCAGGGCTCGTAGGCTGCCTCCTCAATATGCAAGTGTAGTAGGTGTTGGTATTCCTAGGGAATTGTGGAAGATGATTGGTGATTGCTTACAGTTCAAAGCTTCAAAGAGACCAACTTTCCAGGCAATGCTAGCAATATTTCTTCGGCATCTGCAAGAAATACCTAGGAGCCCTCCTGCAAGTCCGGATAAGTAATTTCATTACACTTTTGATGTAAAAGCCTTATCTATATGCACACCTGTTCCTATCACCAATTAGTCAACCAGTTTTCTTTTTATGATTCCAAAATACTCATCAGAGGGGAAGCATTAAACAGAAAAAGATATTGTTACGAAAAGGAAACAAGGTCCAGTAAATGAGATTTATTTAAGCATCTCAGGGAGAATGTTGTACTTTTGTTTTTTTTATAAATTTCAGGTCCATTGGGTGGTCTGATGTGCTTGAATTCTTTTCTTTCTCCTTATAGTTGAGTTTATTCTGTTTGGCATGAGTTTGTAAACATTCTCTTTCATGTATATTTATTGAAACTTTCATGGCTTATTTGTTTCATGCAGTGATTTCACAAAGGTTTCTTCAACAAATGCCGCCGAACCATTCCCAACATCTGTTCTTGAGGTTTTTCAGGATAATTCAAATGTTTTACATCGACTGGTATCTGAAGGCAATATTATCGGTGTTAGGTTAGTCTGAGTATCAAAACTTTCCACCCCTATAATGGCTTTTTGGCACTGACCCGATTCTTATGTATTTGAATACTTAGTCATTGTCTCTTTGTTTATGGCAGGGATCTGCTTGCAAAGGCTGCATCAGAGAGAAACAGCAACTCAATTTGTTCTCTTTTAGAAGCACAGGATGCTGAAGGCCATACTGCTTTGCATTTAGCGTGCAGGCGAGGCTCCGTAGAACTAATAGAAACTATATTGGCATACAAAGAGGCTGATGTAGATATCTTAGATAAAGATGGTGACCCCCCTATTGTGTTTGCTCTAGCTGCTGGTTCTCCAGAATGTGTTCGTGCTCTCGTCAATAGATCTGCTAATGTTAGTTCTAGGCTGAGAGGGGGCGGGGGTCCATTTGTCACTCATGTTTGTGCTTTCCATGGCCAGCCTGAATGCATGCGGGTAGGGCAACATATATGACTTACTTTTTGTGTTATATTTTTTTTTCTTCTATCGATTTCATGTCTTCTTATATGTGTTTTAAATGATCACAGGAATTACTGTTAGCAGGTGCTGATCCCAATGCGGTGGATGGTGAAGGTGAATCTGTGCTTCATACAGCCATAGCTAAAAGATATACTGAGTGTGCTATTGTTATTTTGGAAAATGGAGGCTGCAGATCTTTGAGTTTTTGTAATGCGCAAAGAAAAACGTAAGATCCTCTATTGCTTTGCTTGTGGAAAGTTATTTTTCTTTTTCTTCCGAGAACTTGAGAACTTTGTTGTTTTTTAAAAATAGATAGGAGTAGAAAGCTTAGTTCTTGTTTGGCATCAGTACCAGTTTTTGTTTCCAAAACAAAAAAGGTTTTCAAAACACAGAAACCGAGGCAGAAATGGTGTTTGATTAACTTAGGTTCCATTTTTAGTTTTTTGAAAACCCTTTCTTAGTTTCTAAAAATTGTGAAAACTAAAAAAAATGGTTTTCACTTTATTTGAAAACCAAGACCACCCATGGTCACCGCCATCGCCTCTGTTGCCACCTCCCCTAACAGTCCTGCCACTGGCTGTTGTCACTACCACAGGCCGCCACCATCATTGCTGTTGGTAGCTACTGGATGTCACCATCAGTGCTACCGCTGGTCATTGCCACTATTGGCCCCTGCTGGCACTGCCAGCCACCATCACTAATTGTCGGCTGCTCCCACCGCTGTCATCATTGGCCATCACCACCACTGCCACTGTTACCAAATACAATCCAAGTGACTGCCAAACAAGTTTTGGTTTTTTTCGGTTTTCAAAAAGTAAAATAGAAGCTGGTTTTAGTTTTCATGACACCTAAGAACTTAATGTGTTGCCAAATGCAACCTCGATTTCTCGATCTTTTGATTGTCACTGGCTTTATTGATATCTTGGAAATAACATTCAGTTTAGCATGATTCAAAGCAAGGTATTAAGTCTCGGTATTGGACATTGTACCAATAGCTATCTTGTAGGTCAGGTTGGAAAGGTACACCCCAATGCAAACACATGGTATGCTGCTGGAGTTGAGACAATTGTACAATGTGTCAATACAGTACCCTATTGAGGCTCGCTATTGTACTGACATCTTATCATGTTTTGTGGACTGTCTGATACGACTGGTACTGGGTGATATGGGTTGATACAACAAAAAATGTTGGTTCAAAAGATGAAGATGTTTTGACTTTTGAGTATATAATTATTATGACTAATGAACATGATAAGTCTAATAAATCTGTTCATTTTAAAGAGGCAGGTTACTTCATGTAGAAAATTTTGAATTGTTCTAGGAAGTTGAGCAATGCCCTCTCAATGTCGCAGTTTTGAGTTTCATGAATGGTTCATCATCTTGTTGTTTTAGGATATTTGGATACTGCATCACTTGAAACTCCATGATGCTTCAGTTTGGACAGCCATGATTGCATCATCCTTTCCATTTCTAGCTATGATATATATTATTGTTTCATTTTGGCTCAGGGGTCTATAGTCAGTGATTGTAGTGGCTAATTTATGAAATCAGCTTATATGTACCAAACATTCTCTTGCTTCATCTTTGCTTGTCTTCAAAGTATTAGAGGGCTTTGAGTATTGCTCCTTATTTGCATAAAATGAGATTTCATGATCTATTATCTTGATTTGCTTACCCACTAGGTGGCTTTCCAGGTTTCTTCACAGACCCTTCTTTTGCCTATATTACTTTTCAAGGAAATCAAAACCTACTCTTCTAGAGGGTTGATGTTAGACCAAGAGCCAGCATAAAATACTTTGATCCTTATATAATGTGTATTGGAAAAGACTCGTTATGATGACTAAGACAAGGTTTTAAAAATTGATATATGGGCTTGTAAGGATGGTATTGTTTGTGTTGTGTACCACACCAAAATGGGGTACTAGTTAGCACACCCTCTGGCATGTTCATTGCTGTCCCCCAAATTGATTTTTATTTTTATTTTTTAGTTTCTATTTTTTTAACAATTATTCTATCTAGGTGTACAAACACCTTTAAGCTTGGTAAGGAGCTGTATGGGTTTGATCTTTAGTTGGTTTGGATTTGAGCCAACTTGCCCATAAACCAGTCCCGAGGAGGTGTGCAGGTGTTGAATCTTGGCTATTATGTCCAGTACACCTAGTATTTGGATCCTTGGGTTTAGGTTTTGTTTAAGTATTTCTTTAAAGAAGTTACTTTATTATGTATATTCTAAATCAAGTTATGCCATACCAAACTGGACGGTACGGAATGTACCGTACCGAATCGAATGATACGGAACGCACCGTACCATATCGGTTCGGTACCAGTATATAGTATGGAGGGCGTATCAACATTCTGTATGCCGAATTGGCTTCCATCATGGGCATGCCGACATAGTAACAGGGTGGCACCAGTAGGTGCCCTATATCGAAATGGTGTACGGTATTCTAAATTATAAGTTTCATAGTAATTTCTGTTTTTAAGCTTTATGCAGGAAAAAATAGGGTTTCTCGGTGGCATTTGATTGGGGTGTCAATATATGTCAGTATATCATGTTCATAATGCTTGACGCAAAAATGATTTTGTAATCCTATGCTGAGTACTCAGGCCACTGACATCAAAAGATGTGCATCACTATCACCAAATTTACTAATGACACAATTGTAAACTAGTGGTACTGTTTGGGATGATTTTATGATGAGAAATAATGCAATTTGAGAACCAAATTCGTATAATGTACTATATTGTTGCTTTTAGTGCTGCCAATGATCCCTCTCTTTGGAGCTAATGACAGTTTCTATTTCTTCTTATTTCTCAAAGCCAATATTATCACTGTCTTTCTTGCGAAAAAAATATTGGTTTATCTTTCTTTATGGAGTTTGATTAGCAGAACAGTTTGTAGTAGATTTGTTGCAAAAGAATCTAGTTAATAAGTTGGATTAGAAATGTCATGATTTAATGTGATTCTAGGTATGTTTTGCTATAGACTTATTGAGAGATCCATATTAGATAACACGGTTATTGGTTATTGAATGAAACAAAGTATTTCCTTTTGGTGGTTTGTATATCTCATATTTCTCTGTATTTCTTCTTTGTTGTTCTTGTATCTTCTTCTGTCTTCTTTTTGTTTGAAGAGTTCACAAATCATATGACATGTACATTTGCAAGGTGTTAAGAGTCTTTGCTTGTAACATCCCATAATGAATTCTTAAACTTTACTGCTAATTTATCCAAAGAAAATCATGAATATATAGAAACCTCACAATCATTTTCATCATCACTTTATAATTGGGACTTTTTGAACTATTTAACTAAAAACTAAAGCACCACATCCTGTCTGTGCTGGGCTAGGGTGAAAAAGGGTGAATACATATGCAAATCCTCAATCCATTTGAAACTCTACAGAGGTGCATGACTGGTACTTTAAGCGTTTGGAAAGCCTATGGAAATCCTTTTTATTTTTAAAATAGATCTTAGTACTATTAATTACCTTTTAGAGATAGTCATGGTTTAATTTTTCAATACACATGATTTTTGATTCATCTAACAAGTCTTACTGATGCAAAACAAATATGATAGAATTTGTCCATATAAAGAGATGAAAGATGGCATAGGAATCTGATCCCAGGGGAAAGAAAGGGGAGCACATAACCCTAATAAGATCCTTCTATGTATGTTCAAGGGTTAAATGGTCATCAGTTTGATCTATACTATAGGTATGATATGTACCATGCAAAAGGGGTTATCAGCATGGTACAGGGTCAAGTATCTCTGGCATCTATGTTAGTAGGTTAAGCTGTGCACTGCAAATTAGACTATGTCATAACATATCTTAAAGCACCAATGCAGATCGATATGTAGTGATACAAGCTTGTACCTTGCCTTCTAGTTTTAAATCCATGTCTGACCATCTCAAAATGGTTTAAACCATTTTCACCCTTTTTTTGGGTAAGGAGATTTGCAAGGGATTTTTTCTATTTCTTTTCTTTTTATTTTTAAAATTTATGCTCAATCTAGGAATTAGAGTCAGAAAATTGTTCACTACAAATCAAATCAAATGTTAGAGAATGCGACAATCTATAATGTATTGTCTTCTTGTAGTACTACAAGTATTTGTTCTTCCCATAATACAAGAATTTGGTATATGTGCTTCCCACAAACTTGGCAGTCTGACAGTATGTGTGCGGTATCTTCTGTAAGCTGTTAACAAGTAAACGTGAGTTAATTATCCTCGTTTTTTATCATGAAATCATGTGTACATGTGCTGTTACTATGTATACATCATGTAGCATTGGCTTGTATGACAAGTTATCTAAACACTTGCAATGCATCTATTAAACAACAATCAATAGTTATAGCTAGGACAATTTACGATCATAGGTTTGGGAAAAAATACATCCACGTTGAAAACACGTGTATGCACTGGTAGAAAGCAGTTAAACTTGTCTATACTTAAGGAAAAAAAAAAGAGAACACAGCTGTGGTATCTTGTGTGCTGGTTGTAAATCTTTCTCATAGACTAGCATATGTTTCTGTGCCACGCATTACCAACTCTTTTGGCATAGCCCAGCATGTATGTGTAATATTCCAACCTTGAACTAAGCAGGCATGATAAACTATGTATCTTGGCTTTCAATATCAACATGTTAAGATGGGAGGAGAGCTAGAATAAGATTTATTGGTTCAAGATAGGATAAAAGATTGAGAGAGCAGCATTTATGTATGAGAGGAGCTAAGAGAGTTATAAAGAGAGAAGAAGAGAAAAGAATAAGAAAGAAGAAAAGAAGGGGAACAGAAATAGAGGGAATGGAGGGAGAGAAATAAAGGAGAGGGAGGGAGAAAGATAGTTTTTTTTCATTAAGACAGTCTTCTTAAGTAGTGAGGAAAGTTTGGCTACTGGCTATTGGGTTTCCTGAGGTTGGCAGATTGCTGAAACAGGAATCTGGTTCATGTGTCACAAAACATTTGGTTGCTAACACAAAACACAATTATGAAATGGGCTCAAAAAATATTGTAGTCAGAATTTAGCCACCATGGCCTCTAAGAGTTGCTCAGATTGTCATTCTGTGCACCTCTTAACACATGCACTGATATTTTTAAGATATTCACAGATGGGAATTCATGAATAAACATGGCAGGGCCCTATAATGGTGACAAACTTTTATACCTAGGCTAATGAATACAAAATAACTGTAAATATAATATTCTAGTTTAGCAAAAACTTTAAAAAAATGTCAAGAAAGCCTGTCTGCTCCAAAATGTGGTTCGGTAAGAACTAAATTTGGGGGATCTTCTCCCCCTTGCCAACAACAAAAAATGGAAGAAAATTAGAACATATAACTAGAATTGATTAAATATTCATGAAATATATACAAATTATCAAGAAGCAACAAATGTTGTCTCTTTTCTATTCAGTCATGAGAAACTACGGGAGAACTCTCAACAGAATATATTGCCTGTCAGAATGATATTCACAAGCTAACAATGATTGTTTTTTATTAATCCAGGGATAATGCCTTCTATGGAACTTCTGCACCAACTTGCTTGATTTTTCGGAAGAAATATCATTAAAATAAAGTTTATACTCTGCTATCATGTTGATACCAAAAAATTTTAACCAGCTGACAGTTGTACATTGAACCATAATGACACTATTACTCTGAAATAGTTACTTTCTGTCAGCTGTTTCAATTCACTTTCAAAGACTAGTATAATAACTTGTCCGACATCTATTCCATCAAGGTAGATTGTTACTTTGAGCTTTGGAATTTGGTGGCGATGTTTGATGATATTCCTAATGAATTTTGTATTTAGGTGTTCCTAATGAATTTTATAATTAAGTGTGCCTTAGTTGCTTATTTTATTTTATTTTGTGCTTTAGTGTTCATGTGGCATTAAAATTTTGTCTAACATTTCGAAATGGTGAAGCTTTAACTTTATATGTATGGTGCATAGGCCTCTACATTTGTGCGTTGAGACATGGAATATGGCTGTGGTGAAGAGATGGGTGGAGGTTGCATCACAAGAAGTGATAGATGAAGCAATTGACATACCAGGTCCAAATGGAACAGCATTGTGCATGGCTGCAGCTTTAAAAAAAGATCATGAAATCGGTAATGTGCATTGTTAGAATCCTTTAATGTTTTATTTATCGAATTGCTGAACATCATACATTCATAAATAGGTTGATCTCCTCTTATCTAAGATGTTGAGTAGATTTTATATGTAGACTTACAGAGCATCATACATCTATAAATGTTGGAACTTAATTATCATGTGAGGTTGCTGTTGAAGACCTAAGGCATTAAGTGAAAAACTTGTAAAGTTTGGAGTCAAAAGGGAAGTTGGCCTGATAACCTAATTTAATACCATAAAATGGGAGATTAAGAAGACTAGAAAATAATTTTAGAGGATAATTCTTTTGTGAAATCTAAAATAATAAGACAAAGTGGAGTGCTCGATGTTGATATTAGAATTAGCTTCTTTCAAGTGAATAAATAATTTAAGATAATCAGATTACATAAATCAATATGTTGATGGCACTTTTTTTTCATAATTCTAAAAGCGTTATCACAGAAATACTGTGTCTTAAACTTACTCCACTCGATCTGTAAATATAGTAATATCATCTGGAAATCCACAATCTCAGTAGTTGAAATCTTCTATCTACCACTGTAGTCTTGCTTCCAAATCTTTCTTTCACTCCCACTATAAATTTAGATGCTTCTGATCCCATATGTAACCTAGTGAAGTAGTAACCGACAGTACTATTATTAGCTATTAAGACCATCCTATTGATATAACCATTATTATTTATCTCATCATCTAAATCTGTGCAACAGTTGTTTTTTTTATAGCAATAAACACCAGAACTACTTATAAAGAAGAAAAGCCACCGGATAGGTAATCTAAAAGTTTCTATAATATTTAATATGGTTGTCTTTCGTCTTAAACTCTTAGATTCTTGTACTTGGTTCCACGCTTGGTTAGGGATCTTGCTTCCTTTCCTGCTTTACTTTCTGGTGCTTCCCACCCTTTAGTTGACTAGCTCCAATATTGCTATGACTAGGTATTGCCTTGTTTTCTTACCTAAATATTACCATTCCTCCTATCAATTGAGTTTTCTTTTCTATAGTGTAATTACCCAATTTACTTATAAACAGAATTTTTTGACAACAAAAAATTAGATCTCAACTATTTTTTATTTTTTAATGAGATGATTCTCAAGTGTTTTTCAGGCATTACCACGACTTCCTTGTCCTTTTTCTTTTCCTTTCTTATTTTACTTTTTTTTTTATCAACACTAGTTTCTTGCACTTGCATCTGAATATGCTTTACAATTTAGAATACTTAGACTATAAATACAACCGCTTCCTAATTGCTTCTCCATTTTCACTATTTTGGGACCATGAAAGCTCTCTTAGTAATGGATACTAAGATAAAAGTGAAAAGTCCCTGTACTAGAGGATTTCCAATAAAACTGTTTTAAAGGCCAACTTTTCAACAATTCTTTCATTTGAATATTTTTTCTCCATATGTTACAAAATAAAACATGGTTTACATCAAGAACTCATGTATCAATCTATATCGACAACACCAAATTAGACAGGTACTTAGGATGCCTTTACACCATTACAAAAGAACAAAAAAGAAATAGTGCCACTTGCTGTACTGACACCACCTACTGTACTGTGCATTGGTGTGGTATTGTACATACAAATATTGTACTGAACCAGCACCTGACTGGTACGAGCACTAGTGCTGAATTTGTAAAGTTTAGATAATGTTGAGTGGCAATGTAATACTGTGGCCTGACACTGTTTACAGAACCACAACTTATTATGGACTATTATGTGGCTGAAAGAACTAAAATCCTAAATTATGAATAATCTTAATTCATATGGACTCCTTGAGTATGAGGGATTGGTTCTAAAATCATTTTGGTCCAAAATCAATGTAACAGTTGTCCAAGATAAATGGAAATGAAGTAGATGGAGAACAATAGAACTTTCAAAGAAAAATAGGGTCGCAAATCGGGAAGAGGAGGCTCAAAGAAGAAGAAGAAAGTCTTTCATATTATTAAGGACTTTAACCTTACACAATACCATCGCGCCTGCATATTTCAAGGTGATAGAATTTTAAAAGTTCCAAAATACCCCTTGATGTTGGTTGATCCCTAGAGATAATGGAGAACGAGGAAGAGGAAGGTGGAAGGAAAGTCCGGACCTCCAAGAGAGGTGGGGCATTCTTCTGTCCGTTTCTTTGTTCTCACTGTTGATTTCTATTGGTGGGTCCTACTAGAGACTCCATAACTTGCTCCTTGTGTGATGTGGTAACTAAATCTGAGTTGCCACATCATATAATAATCTAAACTTGGCATGACATCATCTGATCTCCACAGAATGATTAGATTATGCACTGAAGAAGAAATAAAGGCTGAAAGATTGAATTAAAAACTAATAATCTGAATCTAGATCTTTAAGTAGCTGTGTTATTGCTGTGTTATGTTAGCCATGGCTTACAGCAGCAATCACAATGACTTGAGCTAAGTCAAAAACGATATTTGTTATTACCTTTTATGTATTATTTACAAATTTAATATAAACTTTACCAAGTACAATTTATCTTTTGTGTTGCTGATTGTTTACATTGGCGGTAGGTATGTCAAAATATTAGTGTATTAAATTAATACAGAGTTATTGTAATAAAAAAGAAATTTGAATGTCTTTCTTTTTGTTAAAGATAAATGTCAAAACCAGATGAGGTTATACAGATCCACAGGTCTATGCCTTTGAACGGAAGACCTTTTGGTGGGGTTTATGTGTCATGTGTTTTCCCCATGCTGTTAAATACGTGGCATATGCTGTGTGCTGGGCCTCCTGACAGGCACACTGTTGGAATGGTGCCTATTGCATTGGCATGTTTTGTTACAAATGGACATAGGCATTTTGGGGCCCTTTTAGCTGCTTTAGATTTCTTTCTATTTTCTTGCATTAGAAAAGTAATTTAAAGCTGCATTTAATGTCATATAATCATCAATAAAGGCGTGTAAGCAAGCTGAATATTGTGCATTGTGGCATTTAAGCTAATATGGCATTGTAAAACTGCATTAGCATTACTTAATGATAATCCTTGATAAAATAGACTATGATTATTCATAAGATTTTGGATGAAACAAGCGATGGGTGCGTGTTGAAACACATTGTGCTGATTACATCACATAATTAAAATGGTTTGGGGACTAAGTTGTAGGACTTCTTATGTCGGACCTTTAGCTCTTGGCATTGTTTTGTTGGGTGTAATAAAATATATGGGCTATTATGGTTTAAGAAATTTCTGGCATTTAAAAGTCACCATCTTGATTGGAACCAAAAATTTGGAATTTGTTTTTGACTAGGTAAGCTGACTTTTTTTTTTATTGAATTTGAAATTTAGACAATTTTTATTAAACTTAAATGGGGTGGTTTCTTATTTACATGTAATATTTAAAGTAGATATTTGCTTGAATGATATTCATGTAATGAAGGTTTGTTTCTAGTTGTCTGCTGAGGCATAGTCTTATTTGATCCTACACATACCTCCAAGATCCTCGAAAGGGAAGTGTGTGTTGGGGTTTGAGGTTCTTTAAGTTGGTACAAGAATTAAAGCTCATACAATAAGTTTATGGATTTAAATGCTCTTTTTATATTGTTCAATTTGTGCTATGTAAAAGCCTTTTTCTTGACATTGCTCATGTTTTGTTGTGCAATACATGATTTCACTTACTAATACATTGAACAACTATATTTGTGCATGGCTGAATGGGGTACTATTAGTTTACATTCGAAGGTTGTCTAGATGAAATAATTGACTACTAACATTTGTCTAACACATGAACAGTAAGAACATTAACATATTGTTAAACAAAGACCATCTTTTTCACAAAGAAATGTGGCCCCTCACTTCAATGCTACATGGAGTACCTATTGCACTTGTAGACATTTCGGTCAACTATTAAGTTCACATTGTGTAGCTGGTAGGGGTAGTCCTGATTTAAACTATTATTTAGGAAGAAATTTGTGTTTAATCTAGAGCCCGCAAGTTCTTCAATGTTAAGTCTTGATTCATACTCTACTGTTTATTTCTTAAATTATAAATTAAGAGGGCAGGGTTGGTATTACCTAGTTGCACGATATGTTCTAACTTCTAATGAAAGATTTTCTAGCAATCTATGCTCAAAGTTGCTAAATCCTAGCTGTAAAAACTGCCGGTTGCTGTATTTCCCAACAGATGGTGGAAATACAAGAAAAGGCTTTTAAAGGAGTCTTGCTTGTTATCTAGCAGTTTGGACTGATCCACCCTTTCCTGTGTGATCTGGGTAGTTCAGGTCTGGTTCATGAAAATTGGGGTGTCTAGCAGCTAAGGTTTGTAATCTCGGTAGTGGGTGCCGCATCGATACATTACAGGTTCAGTACAATATGGTCTATGCGGTACACATCCCATGTTGAGACGACTCTCAATCCATTTTTCTTACTTTTTATCATGGTACCATCCGAAATTAGATGGTATAGGCTCGTATGCTACGATACACACCTTGGTTTCGGGCGGGATAGGGTGGTTCCACTTGGTTCAGACCGGCTCAACCCATACTGAACCAAACCCCTCGATACTGTACCGTGCACCGTATCGGTACTGGATGGTATGCGTTGGTAGGGCCGACCTTGCTAGTAACAGCTTGTGCTGCCCTTTATGAATTGGAGTTCTCTAAATATAAATTGATGGGTTCCAATGAAATGCAGAATGGTTTCAGTTCGAGATAATATATAGACTATTACACTTCTTTGGATTGTAATGATGGAAAGCAAAAGGCTATATCTACATATACATGGAGTAATAGGATAAAGGAATGGATGTGGTGCAAATTTAGAAAAGTGAATGCCAGAATCTTTTAGCAGCTTGTGCCACAACTCCCTCACTTTTCTGTAGTATGTATTAGTTTTTTTTGTAGAGCCATAAATTCTACCGTAAGAAGATCCATACATTTAACGTTTTGAACCACAAGTGTTTTGATGAAAGCTATTCTTTATGCATGTTCATTCTAGCTTCTCATATTGTGTCTCTTGGAAATTGTCTGTAGTTCTGTGAATGTGGATATTATAGAACAAGGTCCATAATCTTGGTACTGATAACGTACTGGTATGTTACTGGTATGTTATCGATATGGCTAGTACGATATAGTATGTACCCCATATTGAGACAGCTCGAATCTTTTTTTCTCATTTTTTATCATGGTGCCATCCAAAATTGGGTGGCACTGATCAGTACAGTATGGTACACACCCCAGTTTCGAGCAGTTTTCGGCAGTTCAGACCGATACAGACCAGTTTGACTCAAATACCGAACTGAACCCAATACTGCACCAATACTTTGCTGGTATTTATGGTATGGTTGGTATGGGTCAGTACTACATACTTTATGGAATTTGACTTGACTAAAAGATTTATGGTTCTTCTAGAAATGCAAGAGAAAGGACATTTTCAAATGCATGAAGAGGCTGGCTTGTTGTTTTCTTTACAATGCCCTTTATAGAAATGAGAGCCCCTTTCATGGATATCTACAACATGCAAATGGATTTGCTTAGCTTAACATTATCTTATGGCAAAAGTGTTGCTTTTGTTCAGATGCTCTCTTAATTGTTAAACTTGACTCTATTTTGACAGAGGGCCGAGAATTGGTAAGGATATTACTTGCTGCAGGTGCAGATCCAACAGCTCAAGATGAAGTGAATTTCCGAACAGCTCTGCATACAGCTGCAATGATTAATGATGCAGAGTTAGTGAAGGTAAGTCTAGATCGATTAGAATTAAGTAAACTACTTATTAGTTTAATATAAACTTTAGGTGTGGATTTATTTTTTCTCCTGAGTTCAGTTTGGTATATAATATCTTTTATTGCTTTTCATGATTAGATTATTCTGAAAGCTGGAGTTGATGTCAATGTTAGAAATGCACAAAATACGATACCTCTGCATGTTGCATTGAACAGAGGTGCAAACGCATGTGTTGGTTTGCTGTTGTCTGCTGGAGGAGACTGTAATTTGCAGGTATGGTCTTTTTTGTGGAAACATTGAATTTAATTACTTAATATTTGACAAGTTTTGGACAATATACTATATATATATGCCTATATATATATATATATATGTATGTATGTATATGGACTGTTATTTCTAGGATATACCCATTTCTTTCTTACAATCTTTGTACCTGTGTAATTCAGTTGTGTGTGAACATCTATGATAACATAATTATAAATGCATATTTGCATTACTTTGTGGTGTGCAAGTGGCTTCATGTTCATCTGACAAGGGTGCAGACTTCTAAAAGTTGCAGAATAGGCAATGCTCTTCATAATTTTGCTGTCCTGTTGAACTTTTGACAATTTTGATGGTTTTATTAATGAATTCTGACTCTTACTTAGATGTTGATAAAGCCGTACTTAGCGATCCCACTTGCAGGTTGATTTATGGGACAAGCAAGGGGACTCTGAAAAATGAATATCTTTCCACTAGTAATGATTATCTTTCCCTCTGTCATTGGGGTGGGTTTTTTTTTTCACGGGTTTGGTGGGGGGGGACCTCATTACACCACTTGAGGGTAAGTCGGTCTATTTATATTTAAGTACATATCATTTTTCACTATATCTAGGTAGTTTTTTAGTGAGGTTTAGATAATTATGCAGTGAACTATCAAGATTGATATTTATTTATTTAATTTTTATGGCTAAACTTTTTGATCATGTGTGTTCCATATGCCAAAATCTATCAACCATATTAGACTCGACTTTAATTTCAAAATCTTTACTCCATGACTGTTATGGAGTCAAATTGTCACTTCTTGAAATGCCACCACATTATGCTATCATGAGAGGGTAATTTGGTAAATTAAATGATAAGTACATTCCCCTTGTTAATAGTTGCACTTGTGGGTGATTATATTGCACCAGACAATGTTTGAGCAAAAATGAGAGATGCAATTATCAAAAAGGGTTTGCATTTGTTGATCATTTGAGGTTCATTTCATAAGCCTATTGATAATTTGGATGTGCATTACATGTGCCTGTTTGAGAATTCAAGCATAAATGTGCTTCTATGTGTTTATGCACGTGTATGTCATAGATTGAAACTTGAATATTCAAATCCTCAATAATGCAAAATGCATGCTTAACCATTTAAATTAAGAATCCACAATATCATAATTTGCAACATAAATGTCTAATAGACAAAAAGCAAATGTTTCGTTGGCTTTAGATGTAAAATCTTGGTTCTTTTGTGTTTTAAGATGTGTAGCTCATAATCAGTAATGCACTTTTTAATTTATGGTCCACTATACATATTGCATGTTATCATAATGTTGTATTCCTTTATTTTCTTCTTTTGCTTCTAATCGTTAAATTGTTAATTGGCATCTATATTAAAGCAGCGATGTTCAAAGTTGAAGGGTTTATTCATATATTAATCCTTCATCTTGCCTTTTTTAGGCATTCTGGTGGAACTTTTTTTATAGAGTAATTATATAAATTGAATCTTCAGTCAGTATTTTTACATGATCTTGTCGAGTTGCATAATGTCCTCTTTCTGTGAGACATGCTCTATTAACTTCTAGCCTCATAATTTTATGGCTTTGCTTACTCGATACAGGATGACGATGGTGATAATGCTTTTCATATAGCAGCTGATGCAGCAAAGATGATACGTGAAAATCTTAATTGGATTGTTGTTATGTTGCAACATCCATCTCCTGCTGTTGAAGTGCGAAACCACAGGCAAGTGCTTATCCACTGAAAATGCTGATTCTTTATTATTTCATGGTTATACCCAATTAGTTCTCTGAATGGTGACATGGTTCAATGATTTACTTATCTGTTAGATTCTTGCTTGTTAAAATTTGGATCTTTACATGGTTTATTAGTTCAGTTGTCATGGTCTACAAATTGTTTTAAAACTTCATTCTCAACTTTCAATAACTGTTTCAAGCGGAAGTAGAAAAAAGAATAAACTCATATTATTTTAATTTGTGACAGGGGCTGGACATTGCGTGATTTCCTTGAGACCCTTCCTCGAGAATGGATTTCAGAAGACCTGATGGAAGCACTCGCAGACAAGGGAGTTCATCTGTCTCCAACCATGTATGCAAAATGATCCTCATCTTCAGTGTCCTTTTTTTTTCTATTTCGTTTTACTATCATGTCTTTTAATACTTTAGTAAAATTTATTTCAATATTTCTTATCATTTTCTCTGGGCTGCACTTAAGCAAAATATATGCAATCGATCATGCTCTGATCAAATGTTGCAATTAGATATGAAGTTGGAGACTGGGTGAAATTCAAAAGAAGCGTCATAAATCCAGCACAGGGTTGGCAAGGTGCAAGCCACAAGGGTGTAGGCTTTGTCCAGGCAATTATGGACAACAACAACCTTCTTGTGTCATTTTGCTCTGGAGAGGCTCGTGTTCTGGCAAGTGAAGTCATAAAATTGGTTCCTTTGAACAGGGGACAACACGTACAGCTAAAAAGTGATGTTAAAGAACCAAGGTATGTCTCTGAATGCTGTATGCATAGTTTGTAATCTACTTCTCTCAGAGATACCATTCAATTCTGTATTATTGTAATTGTTGATTATTCAGTCTCACTTTATGCTATTGACACAAATTTATGTCATCGCATTATTGTTTGAAACTTTAGTTTTTCTTACTCCAAAATATTCCTACGTAAAATTTACACTTTTGTATCATATGTTACGGGAAGTAGTTTCCCAACAGTCAGTGCCCTTCAATTGGGTAATTAGCTTTCATAAAACTAGTTTGGCCATCATATCTCTATCATGAAATGCAAATTCTCAGAATCTGTTAGTGCAATTCCATCTCCTTTTACCCATCACAAAATAAAGAATACATGTAGCAAAAGAAGTAAGGGCATGGAACCTTGATAGCCCCATGGCATGAAGGAGAAAGGAGTCAAATGACATTAGGAAGGCTCTGAGTTTCATATTTTTGTTCAAAAAAAATCAAGAAAAAATTCAAAAGAAGTTTAAAATAGAAGAAAAGAGCAGTTATTACACAAAACTATAGGATATGATATTGTGATAGATTATTTATATGTACATCTTGATAATTTTAGGCTGAAGTCAATATTTCAGGTAAGTAAAACTCAATTGAGTATGCTAATATTTCGTACCATAAACATACACGCACATACATAAATCATAGATGCATACATACACATATGTACCTTATATTTTCTACTTGAACTTTAATTGTTTGAAAATTTATTATATTTAGCAAATTCGAAGTTTTTTAGTGTATATGTGTATACACATATATATGTATTAGATGAAAGATAAATTGGAATAAATGGAATAAATGAAATAAATGAAATAGTTGATTAGGTGAAGTACATTGTACAATTTAGACTCATCTTTGTGCAAGGTTGACAACTACTGGACCAACATTATATTACATAGCTGTATGTTGCATGGTTAGCAGGCCACATGTAAGAGATTAACCTAGTGGAGCTTAGGAGATTGAGTTGGATGTGTATTAAAACTTAAGAACAATAAAGGGATAGTTTAGGTAGCTGTATGGTTAGTAGGATGCAACGTTACTAGATTTGATAAAACAAGAATTTCAAATCAGATATTTCATAAGATAAACATATCAAAAAAATTCAAAATTGAAATATGTGTGATACCGAGGAACGTTTTTCCCTCGCTATGGTCTTAAATCATATCTTGTTAGAAACCATGTCCTCATCCCCTGTTCCTACATTCTTGTGCCAAAAACATCCCAACACACCTGACCTCCTCCTCCAAATCCGTCCTTCCTTGTCTCTTCCTCTCGTCCTTCCACCCCTTTACTCCTCATCTTCCCTGCACTCCTTTACAACCTCATCCAGACCCCTCCCATTGCTGTCCTCCTTCACTTCACCCCCCATCATCTTATCATTGTTTTGCTTCCTTCCTACTTGTTATGCTTTTGTCTCAATTCACCCAAACCCTTCTCCTAGCAAACAATAACTTAAATTAAAATAAGAATTAAAAACAACAGTTATAAAACCTATTCATAAAAAAAAAGGTTTTATGGTTTTCATAAACTCAACAACCAAACAGTGGCTTAAGGTACCACAAATTGAGCACCAACTGCATACAGCAAAGATGAATCCAAGAAAAGTGGGCTTTTTTCTTTATACTCTAGTTGGATTGTGAGAAAAGAGGATTGTATGAAATAAAATACCTTGGATGTATTCAATAGAATTAGTTGGAACCGAAGATACTCTCATTTGGGAAACTGTCTAGTTGGATTAGATATAGAGCACTGATCGAGGAGGACATGTAAAGCTGACCTTACATAAATGAGAATTCTTCTTTGTGACTGCGATCATGCACTTGCATACATATGTACGATAAAATCTTTGACAGAAGATTTAATAATTTCAAAGAACAATGTGTCATTCATATTAAAGATTTAAATTGTTGATATTGATATATAGCTCAAAAATGGTTGTGAATTTTATCTTTTATAGATTTCTAACCTATGCATTAGGTGCGTGCAAAAATGATATATGTTGTACTGGTGTGCTAAAATGTATAATAGGTCGTTTATTTTGAGAATCCACTTTGATGATCACGATATCAGCATCTTAAGCATTGATCGAAAACAAATAGATTTCAATGCTTAGATCATAGCAAAACATCATCATATCATTAAAGCCATTTATTTTCACTGAAGTAGGTCAGAGACCACCATCACGTCACTTTTGGTTATTTTTAGTTTTGGAAATCACGATCAATAGTGTGAATCTACAGTTTGGTGGGTCTATCATTATTTTTATTTGTTAAATATTTTATAAAATAAACATATCTAATTTTTTCTCTATTGACGTACATGCATGCATATGTATGTTATGACTTTTGCATGCACCTACGTGCTTGTGTGCATCTCTCTCCCTCCTTCCCTCCCTCCTCTCTCTATATATATGTATACACATGTATACATATATATACTTATATGAGATGTGTGTGTATATGTCTGGGTGCATGTATAGTAGGGTGCTAATATATGGGTGCCCATATAATAGCTCAAATAAGGTCAGTGCTAACTGAATGACTAGGGACCCAATATTGATATCTGAGTTACTAGATGTCAGCTATTATCTCCAAACCTTTTGTTTATCAGAAAATCATATGATTTGGAGACCTCTAGCCTATGTATCATTTATGTATCCAATGGTAAAAAATGGATAGTTCAAATATCATGAACAATACATATATTTTACCACTGGATGCATAAGTTAGGGATCTTTAAACCGCATGTTTTTGTTTTAAATGGTAATGTAGTTTAGAACTAATAGATCACATCTAAGGGCTTGGATAATTGGTACTGGGCCCCTGGTCATCTGTTTAAGACCAACCTTATTTGGGTTGTTGTGTGGGCATCCACATATTAGCTCTACTCTATACATATTCATTATATGTAGATGCATATATATATATATATATATATATATATGCAGACACATACATACATCCATGCATCCATGCATGTACATGTGTACGTATACACACATATATAACGATAGCTAATTAGTTCGTAGGGAATAAACTAGTTTTGTTGTTTGGTGATATCTGTCATTTGTTGGATGCAATGAATGCACTTTTTCTGCATTGATCATTTGACTGTTTCATCTTTTCATACATTAGTTGTACCTGTCAAATGACAAAATAACTCTATGCAAGTAGAACCATCTGGTGCGATATATTGGGGATATTTTTGTCATTTATAGTGCAAACAACTGAGGTGGTTGTTCCCTGAAAATAAAATAGCCTTTCTTTATATATATGCTAATATATGTGCATATGTGTGTGTGTGTATAAAGAGTGATAGACTTTGCTTCTCTTAAGAGGAGAGGGTAACTACTCTCGACTCCAAAATCAATAATGGAGCTTGCAAATCGAAGATCCACACCGTTGATCATGATCTATGTCCCTAAAAGTGTCTGGAAATCAAAAATTGAGTATTTTGATTATCTCTAACCTATGTATCATTTGGACCCAAATATTGATGTTTCCGTTGTGCTAAAATATATGATGAAGTATTTAAATTAAGAATCCACCTTATTGATCATTTTTTTACATGTGTTGAAACATATATAGATTGAAAATCAATTTTTAATACTTGGATCATATCAAACGTGGTCTCATATCATGTTAACTGTTCAATTTTTTGTGTCCATGTGATGGATATGTGAGAAATAGTCAAAACACGTGATTTTTAGTTTTTAGGCATTTTTAGTGGTAGAGATTAAGGTTAACACTATAGATCTTCAATTTGATGCCCCATTATTGATTTTCGAGTTTAGAGTAGTTACTCTCTCCTCTCAATAGGAACAAACTCCATCTCTCGTACACACACACGCACGAGCGCACACACAGGAAGGTTTTCTAACTCTTTTCACCACCCATTTTGTCCTTTCTTTATCCTCTCTCTGATATGGCATCCCCTTTGTGCACTCCGTATTCTCCTAGCCCTTTTACCCTTATGTTTCCTCTATGCGTTTTCTAGATACCCCTTGTTCTTCTCCCTTTAACACTGCTGCCCCTGTCCTCTTGTCATTTTTTGAAGCATGGCCTTTTGATTTGTTGTGTTCTATTACACAGGTGCACCAAAATTAATACTTCAGTTTCATGGAGACAAAGGGATATTATTTTAATAAAATATCTCAATGTCCATGGGTAGCGGTTAACATTTTGTTTGTTTTTATCATCATCCTCTGGTCATGCCACACAATTGACTAAAAAGGCAATATGTTTTTTTTTTTTGAAAAAAAATTGGGTATTACACTTGATATAAATGTAGCCAGTTTGAGTAGAGTCCAGCTAACTCTTAACTAGGACCCAGATTTGATGTATGCTTTTATGCACATATAGGTATGTTCCTTTGTATGTATGTATAGGCATGATCATGTAATTTCACCGAGGGGCATTTAATTATTTTCCGATGTGCATGTCTAATTATTAATACACAGTAGTGATAGAATTGCTTTTGAAATTACACTCCACTAAAATTTGCTCAATTATAGATTTGTATTTCTAGATTGCACCTGATGTAACAGCTTATTGTTCTTTTATCAGGTATGGATGGCGTGGTCAATCGCGAGATAGCATAGGAACAGTTCTCTGTGTTGATGATGATGGGATACTACGGGTTGGTTTTCCTGGAGCATCTAGGGGTTGGAGAGCTGATCCTGCAGAGATGGAAAGAGTTGAAGAATTTAGGGTTGGTGACTGGGTCCGAGTTCGCCCTGCACTGACAGCTGCTATACATGGTATGGAAGCTGTAACTCCTGGAAGCATTGGGATAGTGCATTCCATCAGACCAGATAGTAGCCTTCTGCTGGGTCTTTGCTACTTGCCCAATCCATGGCATTGTGAACCTGAAGAAGTCGAACCTGTTGAACCATTTAGGGTAATGAGATGCATAACTTATAATTTATGTTTTTCTTTTCGTTGCTTTCAGTATATTCTGGTATTAATCTCTTGACTTTGCTTCTACTTGTGATTATATCCATAATCTTTCTAGATTGGTGATCAAGTATGTGTAAAGAGATCTGTTGCAGAGCCTAAGTATGGTTGGGGTGGTGAGACACATCACAGTGTAGGAAAAATTATAGATATAGAGTGTGATGGTCTCCTTGTAGTTGACATTCCAGATCGATCAACTACATGGCAAGCTGATCCTTCTGATATGGAAAAGGTCGAAAATTTTAAGGTATGGTCCTCTTACCATTTTTTAGTGCCGCTATGTTATTTTCTTATCTCATATCTGAATTTCTAAGTTTTCTTCTTCCTAATGCTGGTGCGTAGGTGGGTGACTGGGTTAGAGTCAAAGCTTCTGTACCATCTCCAAAATATGGATGGGAGGATGTCACACGAAATAGTATTGGAATAATCCATAGTCTAGAAGATGGCAGTGATATGGGTGTTGCCTTCTGCTTTAGGAGCAAGCCTTTTGCTTGTTCAGTGGCAGACATGGAGAAGGTGCAGCCATTTGAAGTAGGGCAAAAAATTCATGTGATGCCATTAATATCTCAGCCGCGACTTGGATGGTCAAACGAGTCTGCTGCAACTATTGGGACAATATCACGAATAGACATGGATGGAACTTTGAATGTTAGTTACAT
This sequence comes from Phoenix roebelenii, assembly GCA_025769935.1. NCBI lineage: Eukaryota > Viridiplantae > Streptophyta > Magnoliopsida > Arecales > Arecaceae > Phoenix > Phoenix roebelenii. Next base: position 1,176,429 of record JAOXJJ010000482.1, read on the forward strand.
GTCTTTGCTAGTTTGCTATATTATGAATGTTAGGTTTTTCCAAGCATGCTTATTGGGTCTTTGCTTACCAAAACTCAACTGATTTTCTGTCTGTAGGTTAGGGTGGCTGGCAGAAGTAGTTTGTGGAAAGTTGCTCCAGGTGATGTTGAGAGACTTTCAGGCTTTGAAGTTGGAGACTGGGTGCGTCTGAAGCCAAGTCTCGGGGCTAGACCCACATATGACTGGAACAGCATTGGAAGAGAAAGTATAGCTGTGGTACACAGCATACAAGACTCTGGATACTTGGAGTTGGCTGGCTGTTTTAGGAAAGGAAAATGGGTAACTCATTATATGGATGTGGAGACGGTTCCGTGTTTGAAAGTTGGTCAGCATGTTCGGTTTCGCACTGGACTAGTTGAGCCAAGATGGGGATGGCGAGATGCTCGGCCTGATTCTAGAGGTATCATAACTGGTGTGCATGCCGATGGAGAAGTGCGAGTGGCCTTTTTTGGCATGCCGGGGTTATGGAGAGGAGACCCCGCGGACTTTGAGGAGGAGGAAATGTTTGAGGTTGGGGAATGGGTGCAGCTCAGGGAGCATGCGGACAGCTGGAAGTCCCTGAAACCTGGAAGCATTGGTATTGTTCATGGAATTGGGTACGAAGGCAATGCATGGGATGGAACTGTGCATGTTGCATTTTGCGGTGAGCAGGAAAGGTGGGTGGGACCAACTAACCAGCTTGAAAGAGTAGATATGCTTGTTGCGGGACAGCAGGTTAGGATAAAGAAATCTGTGAAGCAACCCAGATTTGGGTGGTCAAATCACAGTCATGCAAGCATAGGAACAATATCATCTATAGACGCAGATGGAAAGCTAAGAATATATACACCAGCAGGATCCAAGGCATGGATGATAGACCCTGCAGAAGTGGACAGAGTGGAGGAAGAAGAAGAAGTGCGTGTTGGAGACTGGGTAAAGGTGAGAGAAACTGTTACGACACCAACATACCAGTGGGGTGATGTAAGCCATGTCAGCATAGGGGTAGTGCACAAGATAGAGGATGGGGAACTTCGGGTTGCCTTTTGTTTCAGCGAAAGACTATGGGTGTGCAAAGAGTGGGAGGTGGAAAAGGTTCGAGCATTCAAGGTGGGTGACAAGGTAAGGATAAGACCAGGCCTAATAATGCCGAGGTGGGGATGGGGCATGGAGACATTTGCAAGTAAAGGTGAGGTGATGGGAGTGGATGCTAACGGGAAGCTACGGATCAAGTTCAAGTGGAGGGATGGAAGGTTGTGGATAGGGGATCCGGCTGATATTGTTCTTGATGAAGGTTCAGACAACCAACACCATCGATGAGTGCTACTCATAGGGATTCAGCAATTCTTTAACTCTTATTTGTTTAGCTGTCACAAGTAATTCAGCTGCTGTATTCTCGACCTTGGTCTTGTTTTCAAGGTTCCTGGCACATCTATCAGCTCATGGCCACCAAGACATTGTTTGTGGCTATGAGGAGAAGAAAGCTGGTGTTTCTTCATGAAGGTTTAGAGGTCGAGTGTGTCGGCTGGTCTGTATTCACATAGTTATCCATGAGAGTTTATTACCATTTGACTATATCATACTAATGTACAGGTTATTAGACCTGGGTGTTAAATTGAAATGCTCCCTTGTATTTCGTTTTTCAAAAATCCTGCGGTGGTATATAGTTTTCTTTAGATGTCAGTTTTTCATTCATTACTTTTGATTGTAAACATGGTGTATATTGTAGCTTTATGTCAGTCTTTTTTTAATATTTAATTCTGGTTATATTGGGATACTTGGGAGTTGTGATATGAATTGCTGTTTTCCATGCGCAATAAAGGATGGTACTAGATAGTTTGCCGACGGTAGCCTCCAATGCGTACTGTGCTGTTGAGTGGATATAACCGAGTGGTTTTCTTCCTCTTCCAAAATACCCATTGGACGAGTTGGCACGTGGTGAGGGATTGCTTCAAGATTTGTTCGAGGGGAAGTGTCGCGGGGTTGGGGGGGGGGGGGGGACTGGGAACTTCAGTATGAGGTGGAGGCTTTTTTTTCTTGCCGACTAGATTTAAGTCGGAGGACTAAGACAGTGCCTTCTTCAGTGGCCCTTGGATAGTCGTGGGTCAGTTGTTGGAGTCGTGGGTTTCTAACTTCGTCCTCCAGCTTGGATGTCGTAAAATCGGAGGTGGTGTGGCTGAGGCTGTTGAAGCTCCTGATGGAGTATTGGAACAAGGCCGCGATTTTGCAGATCGCTTCGGCCGTTGGCCATTCTTTGGCCGTGGAAAGCTTTACCGACCAGCTGAAGAAGCTGGGGTTCACTAGGGTTAAGATGGCCATTGATGCCACCTAGCCGTTGATGTTGGAGATTCAAATCAACGGGAGGACTATGGTTTTATGGCAGGCATTTACGTACGAGGACTAGGGTTTTCTTCTACCAAGGTGGGCGAATTGGGCATGCGGATGATGATTGCAAATATCCTGCATCGGAGCTAGTGGTGGAGGTGGGGGATTTGCAAGAGCGGTCGAGGTCTCTAGCTTTGATGGCGGTGGAGGCAGGCAGAGGCTAGGGGGATGGTGGCGAGCAAGATACTAGCTTGGATGAGCAGGGCTGGAGGCCCGTATTTGGTCCTTGCTTGGCGATGGCGAGGATCCGGCCTTTTAAGGGCAGTGAAGGAGGCGCTGAGGATGAGAAAGACGACCGAGTCAACCTATGAGTCGTCAGGGTCAAGTTCCTCCTCACGGCTGAGTGCCCCCTAATCATTTAAGTTTGCTTGGCTCGCCGCTAGACTCGGATGGGTGGCAGAAGCCGACGAAGGTTGCACATCGATGATTGCCCTCGAAGGACTGAGCGACTGGAGGTGGCCGTGACCCGGGTGAAGCAATGGCTCATACGGAGCTCGAGACTGAGTCACGCTTTGACCAATTGAGAGAACTCGCTTACTTGGCCAAGAAGACAGGTGAGGTTGGGTCGAGGGACAAATCGTGTGGCCTAGATATCACGATGCTGGACATAAGACCTTGCCACTCTAACCTTAAGTGGCCTAGGAGCCCAGCGATTGAGGGGGTTGGTGTGGGCCAGCATGTGGGCAAGTCAGATCGGCCAAGTGCTTCGAAACGAGCTAGCCCAGCTAGAGGTCTTGGTGCGACCCAGGAGGTTGACCCAGGAGGTTAAGCCCGCATGGGACTACGGGCGGTGCTCAGGTGGGAGCGGGATTCATGCTGCAGCTCGTCTCTCGCTTCGACCTTGGTCATAAGGGAGGACCCGATGGTAGGGCTGGCAGTCCCGACACCTCTTAGCACTCCACCAGTGAGGGTAGGGGAAACTTCTTCGGCACCAGGGGCTTCTTAAGGGTTGGCCCCTTCCTTGGATGGTGAACCCACGGCCCTAGTGGTGGTGGAGCATGTTCTGCAACTGGCAGCTGTGGAGGAGCTGGCCGGCGGGGGGTGCGGCTGGTGAGGTAGGGATTGTTAGGGGGCAATGGGACTAGTCCTCCTCAATCAAACTAGGGGAGCATGTGGTGTTAGTTAGGAGGGTGAGGGCTGCCTTGGATTTGGGTGAGAAGGTTGATGGTTCTAATAGTGGGCTAGCCCAACAACGAAAGCTTGGAATGGGGACTCTATGTAGTGAAGAGTAGGGTCCTCCTATGCTCTACATGGTACAATGTAGATCCTAGTGTGGAATTGCACGAGGGTAGGCAAGCCCCCTTTTACCTCTTCATTTAGAAGACTGGTTCAGGTACATGACCCAAAAATTTATTTTGTGTGTGAGACGCATCTTTTGTGTGTGAGATGCGTCTTTTTGGAGACAGTCTCCTTCGGACCCAGTGTCGGTTCCCAGTAACCTGAGGTTCTTATGTCATTGAATCCCAGTGCTTGGCGCGAGGGGGGAGGGGTATTATTATTGTGTGAAAGCGGGGCATAGCCACTGTGGATGTCTTCTATAACTACCCCCAATAAGTTATAATGATAATTTCGAAGCCTAATGAACCTCCTTAAATTTTGTTGGGTGTATATGCTAGCACTGACTACAAATTGAGGAGGGCCCTGTGGGGCGAGGTGACTAACCTTTTTGGACAGGGTATCCCAACCTTGGTTGTTGGTGACTTCAATTGTATGTAGGGGTCCACAGAGAAGAGAGAAGGCAAGGTCTATACTGACAAAGTTGAGAGAAGAAAGTTTCGTGACTTCATGGGGACCAATGTGTTGGTGTATCTCGATATTTCCAGGCCAAGGTTTACTTGGTGCAACAACCATTCTGATAGAGCCAAAGTGTGGGAGAGGATTGACACGGCTCTAACCATGGTGAGATGGATTCAACACTTTCTCACCTATCAGGTTTGTTATCTTCTTCGGATTGCTTCAGATCACTGCTCGATCTTGATTAGCATTGTCACAAGCACTAGTCACCACAACCTTTTTCCCTTTGAAAATTTGTGGTTGTCTTACCTGCAGTCTTAGGACATCGTCCATGGGGCTTGGGAGGTTTCGGTGCAGGAGGGGGGGATGCTATGCATAGGGTGACTCGCAAATTGGAGCTCACCAAGTAGAGGTTGTCGCGATGGAATTGGAACGTTGTCGGTGACAGTTTTATGCGTATGGATGAGATGGAAACATTTATTGCCGACTTTTAGGGGAGAGAGGATAACAGTGGTGATTTGTCGGAAGAAGAGTTAGCTGATCCTCGAGGAAAGCCGGCTATGCACCATTCTCTTTTGCAATAGCAAGACGTGTTCTAGTGGCAGAAGTCTAAGGTGCAGTGCATCAAGAAGGAGGATAGGAATACCAGATTCTTCCGCCATTCTACCATCATCAGGAGACAACGAAATTTAGTTCGATCTTTGAGAGATGATACTGGGTAGAGAGTGGAGGAGGAAAGTGAGATCAGACAGGTGATGTTCGATTTCTTCAGATCTAGGTGGACTGAGGGTCACGATTGGAAGGTGGCCTTCCAATTTTTGCCCCCAAATGTAGGGTTGGGCTGGTGGAGAACATCGGACTCATCGAGCCTGTCTCGGAGACCAATGTGTGAGGAGCTTTCTGGGCCTTAGTGAAGGATAAAGCCTCGGGTCTAGATGAGTTTTCCTCATTTTTCTTCAGAAGATACTGGAGCATCATTTGGAGGGAGGTGGTGGAGGTAGTCTAGCTTTTCTTTAGCATGGCTGCAATGCTAGATGTCTGGAAGGAGACTTCATTACCCTGATCCCGAAGTGCCAGGATGCAACGGAGCCTAGCCACTTCAGACCTATCAGCCTTTGCACTACCCTTTATAAGGTAGTGGCGAAGATCATGGTAGGTAGGATTAAGCTGTTGTTGCCTAGACTCATCAATCTAGAGTAGGAAGCCTTTGTGAGGGGTCAGAGCATTACAGATAATGTTTTGATTTCTCAGGAGTTGATGTTTGACCTGCAGTGTGCCCCATGTCGATGGAGCCTCATGATAGTGAAGCTCGATATTGAGAGAGCTTATGAAAGAGTTCGTTGGATTTTCTTTGATATGCTTGAGAGCTTCGATTTTCATGAGGTCTGGATCGGCAGGATTTTGGGCTGTGTGTGGATTCCATCCATCTCTATCCTGATCAGCGGCTCACTGACACTGTTGTTCTGCTCCACGATCGGGTTGCATCAAGGTTGTTCTCTGTTTCCTTATCTGTTTATTATTTGTGCTGACATGTTATCTCGAGCCTTGAGGGTGGTGTGCCAGGACTAGGGATGCCTACATGCCTACCTCGGGAGCCTGGCTGATCTTCCATCTATTTTTTATAGATGTTGGGCTCTTATTGGCTTTGGCAGTTACGAGGAACACGGTGGTTCTTAGATGCATTTTAGAGGATTTCTACGCAATCTTAGGTCAAAGGATGAATCTACTCAAGTCTGTCATTTGTTTCAGTCCAAATATCAAGCTATGGGTGATGCAAGCCATTAGGGAGCTCCTTAGAATGAAGGAGCAGGAGGGGTTGTGGAGCTACCTGGGTGTCCCTATTACCGACAGGAGATTATGGATGATGGAGTGCCTTGGTCTGATGCATGACATCTAGGAGTAGATGGAGCATTGGAGAGCCTCTTTCCTATCCATGATCGGCTGACCCTCATAAGATCGGTTCTGAGCTCCATGCCGGTCTATCTCATGTCCAATACTGTCGTAACGTGGTTTGTGCCATTGAGGATCGAGCAGATGTTCCATAGCTTCCCATGGAGCTCATATGGTGGCAGGCATGGTGTGCACCTGATTACCTAGGGAGTGGTCTACTAGTCGGTATTGGAGGGAAGGATGAGTGTCCAGTATCTTCTGAGGAGGAGAGAGGCGCTGGTTGCTAGGCATGCTGCGAGGTTGGTTCATGAGCCCTAGTACTTGTAGAGTCTAGTGATGAGGGCTAGGTACGACCCATGGCCCACTGACGGGTAGATCCGGAGTGGACGAAGGAGCTCTTTTATGCGAAGGGAGATATGCACACATGCTACTAGAGTCATGGCTAACACGAGATGGATCATTGAGGATGGGCGAAGTGTGGATGTGATGGCTGACCCCTAGATGGATGTTCTCTCACTGAGGCTTTAGTTGACTATGGTTAATATTGAGGCAGTTGGAGGATTGCAGGTCTGTGATCTTCTCTCCCTAATGAGAGAGGGTGGAATTTATAGCCAGATTGGCTATCTCTTTTGTGAGCACCTAGTAGAAAGAGTGCAGTCGTTGGCGGTTCCAAGGTGTGACGCTCTGGATGTGAGGGTCCGGAGCATTTCCTACAGCCTGAGAATCAGAGTGAGGGATCTCTATGACCTCTTCAAGAGTGACAGAGTTAGAGTTTGGATTGTGTTGTGATATGGAGGTTTGGTCTTCACCCGAGAGTTGCCTTATTCCTATGGAAGGTGACATGTGGACATCTCCCGACTAGGGCTGTCCTGAGTAGGAGCAGGTTGAGCATCTAGCTTACCTTCCCTAGGTGTAGGGTGGAGGAGTCTATGGACCATGTCTCGTTTTTAGTGTGATCGAGAAATGCAGGTGTGGAGACTCTTCGATACTCCACCGAAGGTACTCTACAAGATGACCTCAGTTGGCTCTTTCATCTAGGTGTTGAGAAGGTGGTTGGGCACACCTCACTCCCGACATGGGGCGATTATGACTACATATGTTGTACATCATATTTGGTTGGCCAGAAATTTTTGGATATTCGGGGAGTGCAATCTGATGCGAAGGCTTGTTTTGGAGAAGGCGCACGTGCAGGCTACGGAGATCATCCATTTAGGTCCATCTGGAGGTTCATTGATAGCTCGATGCACCTGGGACTCTACCTCTACTCTTGTAGCATCTCAGACAGTGTATATCACTTGGGAGCGCCCACCCTCAAGTTTTCTTAAGGTTAACTTCGCTAGGTGTGTATTGAATGGTGGCAGAAGGGGTGGTGCGGGTTTTGTGATTAGATGTTTGGACTATAGAGTGGTAGCAGCTAGAGGGAGCTCGATCTTTAACATCTCCATCCCTAGAGTGGAGCTGAGGGTAGCCAAGGCTGGAGTTAGTCATGCTTGATGTGTGTTGAGAGGCCAATGCCATCCTATTAGAGGGGGACTTGGCTATGAGATTAGAATGAATGGTGTATATCACCTGAGAGTAGGAGTGGCAATCGGGTCGGGTCGAGTCATAAACAGGTCGGATCACATGCAGGTCAGATCAAAAAATCATAAACCTAAACCTGACCTGTTTATTAAACAGGTTAGAAATTACAACCCGAACCTGTCATGTTTAATAAACAGGTAACCCGACCCGATCCGTTTAACCTGTTTAATAAACAGGTAACCTGTTTGCCCAACCCGACCCGACCTGTTTAACCTGTTTGCCCAACCCGACCCGTTTAACCTGTTTAGACCTATTTAACCTGCTCAACCCAACCCGTTTAACCTGTCCAACCTGATCTGTTTAGACCCGTTTAACCTGTTTAGACTTGCTTAACTTGTTTAGACCCGTTTAACCTGTTTATACCTATTTAACCTGTTTAACTCGTTTAACCTGTTTAGACCTGCCCAACAGTTAAATGGGTTAAACGGTTTAAACAGGTCAGACATCTAAAATCCGTATCCAACCCAATTAATAAACAGGTTAAACGGGTCAACCTGTTTACGATCCGAACCTGTTTAGGCCAAACCCAAACCTGTTTATGGCGGATCGAACACGGATCGGGTCATATTTTGCCACCCCTACCTGAGAGCCCCCACCCTCAAATTTTGCTTAAGGTTAACTTCGCTAGATGTGTATTGGATGGTGGTAGAAGAGTGGGACGAGAAATGTCTATAGGGAGGCGAATGGAACGATGGACTAGGTGGCTTCCTTTGTAGCAAATCATTCTGCTGGGGTTCTTTAGACCTGTGAGGTGCAGTTGCCTTGTGCGCTTCAAGACCTGCTGTATTTTGACTTTTTTTTGATGTATTCATACTAGAATTGTGTAAATCGTCCGTTGTAGCAAAAAAAAACATACCCGGTGGACCTATACACGTTGATGATGTCCTTACACCTCTAGAACTACGGTTGTTTCAAGTCTTTTGCTAGTCTGTGAAATTAGAAATTGTGCAGTCTGCCTGGTAGGGATGGAAAAAACACTCAATTTGCCCAATTGCTTAGCAGTTACCTCCAACAGTCTCAACCTCGATTAGAGATGTGCACAAGTGGGGTTCGGTTGATTTGAAGATAAATTCAAACCAAATAGATTCAATTCGATTTTCTAAAATCGAATAGATTCAATTTGATTTTCTGAAATCGAAATCTAACTGACTATCTACAAAAGCTATTTAAAACTGAACCCAAAAATTTAGTCCGATTTAATTTGGTTTACTGGATTGTTTAATATGTTGGGTTAAATGGGCTCGACTAAGTTTAAACATAAAAAAATTGATATTTGATGGACTAGATTAAGTCTAAATATAAAAAAATTATTTTATATATAAGAAAAATATAAGAAAAAATATAAATTAAAATATATATACACATGGATAGGGCCGAGTCGGCTCAAGTCGGTTTGAATATGTGTGTGTGTATATATATGGATCGAGTTGGTTTGAATTGGTTTTTCTAAAAACTCAAATCAAAATCAAACTAAATTATTTCAATTCAAGACTTTCTCAAACCAACACTAGACCCAAAAAAATGAAATAAACTAAAAACCGAAACGATCGATTTGGATTGGGATCATGATTTAGCTAGTTTTTTGCACACCCCTAAAATGGATTCTCGCCCTTTTTCTTATTTTGCTCGTCGGAATTTTACATTCCTCCGTATGGTGGAAATATTTTACAAGTCTCTATTTTAAAAGAAAGAAAAAACTAAATTAATCTAGCCTTTTCTAATCCATATCTCAAGCCTCTCTCTCTCCCCCATCCTAATCTATCCCTTCTTTACCATAGTGATACCTTAATTAATTATATTTACCATAGTTTAACTTTTTTCTATCGTCAATTCACAGATTTGATTCCGACTGGCTGGTGCACATTATTACCATTTTAGTCGATCGTATGTGAAGGACTTATAAATAATGCTGCTTATTTTTGTGATTTGGATTCAAAATTCATTTGGCTAGAAATGTAATTGAATTGGTTGGGAATCTTTGGCTGGCAAAGGCTTTCAGGATCTGGCGCTTGGGACTCCACCCGAAGGTAGCCCTATTTCTCTAGAAGGTGGTCTGGAACTGTCTTTCAACGAGGGCAGTACTTAGTGAGCGAGGACTGAGAATTCTTCCGGTATGTGGGGATTATAGTGTGGACGAGATGGTGGACCATGCCTTGTTTCAGTGCATTTGGGTAGGGCGACTTGTCGACTGGCAGGGATCCCGCGGGAGGTTCGGAGCTGGAAGGACCAGTTTTTACAGGCCATGCGCCGATGTTCGGAGTCCCTACTACTTTGCCGAGAGGCGGCCCAACCGATTTGCACGTTCTATCAAATTTAGCTGGCTAGAAACGCTCGTACCTTTAGCGAACGCAGTATGTTGCCGAGACTTATGGTGGACAGTGTTCTTGTGCAGGCGGCAGAGCTCAGTCATATCATATATGTCGAAGGGACCTCGACAGCTCAGGACATCTGAAATTCTCATTTTCCTTTGGCAGCACCCCGTACGGTATTTTTACCTAGGAGCCTCCACCCCCTGGTTTCCTCAATGTCAACTTCGATGGGTCTGTCTTGGATGGAGGTATGTGGGGCGGTGCGGGTTTCGTTATTCAGGACCTGTCTTCTAGGGTCGTGGCTGCAGGGCGCAGTCAACTCTTCGACATTTTAGTTCCGAGTGTGGAGCTGAGGGCCGCTTGGGCGGGCCTCTATCATGCCCGGTATGTTTTCCGGGCTAGTTCCATTATCCTAGAGAAGGACTCGGCCACGATCATCAGCTAGATCCGAGGGGGCCCAAGAGGTAATGGTTGCATCCATCCTTTGCTCCCGAAACATCTAGGCATTGGTGAGGGACGGAGGGGTTTTCCAGGCCAAGCATGTTTTCTGTGAAGTTAATGGAAGCTGCGGACTGGATGGCTGATTATGTAGCCAGTCACTCTGGCAGTACCTTATGGGCAGGAGATGGGGAGCTGCTCATGGCACTCCGAGGTATTTTATTTTTTGATTTTGTTGGGTGTATCTGTACTCGTTAGGTATGATCCACTCGCCTTAGCAAAAAAAAAAAAAGGCTTCCTAGAAAAGCAAGTGAGGCAGGTGAAAAACAGGTGAACTCATTCAACTTAAAAATGCTTCAAAATTATGCTAAATTATGATTAAGGATTCAAATCATTTATCATGGTTTTGCATAGAGACTCGACCTCTGATATGGTTAGTTTTCAAAAAAAAATGGTAACCTAGGCGGGTCAAAAGCAAGTGGCCTGTTTTCAGAAAAATCAGTAACCTAAGCGAGTCAAACTCAGTGACTTGGGCATGTCAAAAGCTGGTTTTCTGATGAACAGGTGAAAAGCCGATTCATCTATGCAGCTCATCACTCGGAAGGCTTTATTTGGATAGACCACCAGCTAGTGCCAAAGTCTTTATGTAGTATTTTGCTTTCTAATTTTGTTGATCGCATTCACATCTGTCACATGTGAGCTGCTGTTGTACAAAAAAAAAAGGAAAAAAAAAGGCCGATTCACAAATTGTGGTCGCGTTGGGGTTCAAACTATTGAGGAAACCTCCCGACCACCAAATAATAATCCAATTATCTCTTTGGTGTCAATTTAAATAAAATAATATATGCTTCATTTATGCACTTGAAATAGAATTTTTTGGTTAATAGAACGCCCTCAAATATTTATTCTCTTCTATGGGCCCTCAAATATTTTATCCATCCTGGTCGTTGGATCAAGAGCATCTCGCCAAGTGCCCCAAATTGTTCCCCTCAGCGGCCGAACGACCGGCCCAATTCAACCCGGGTTGGAGGGCGAAATTCCGTGGCGAAAGCGTGAAGTAATAAAAGAAGACCGCCGATGGCGACGGGGCGTGGCGGCTGGTGGCCTTGGACTTGGACGCAAGTTTTATACTTATCCCTCCTTGCCTTGTTTTGGGAAAGGAGGCTAATAAAGTCAGAATAAAGGTGGAATAGAGTAGATTATACTTATCCCTCCTTGCCTCGGGTCCTGGGAAGGAAGGCGGCGGCGAGGCGTAGGGCGAGGATAGGAGGAGGAGGAGAATAGGATGTACCGGGACGTGTCGCTGTGCAACACGTACAACTACGGGGACGCGCTGTATTGGGACGCTCGCTACGTGGAGGAAGGGGGCGCGTCCTTCGATTGGTACCAGCGATACTCTGCCCTCCGCCCCTTCGTCCGCAAATTCGTCCCCGCCTCGTCCCGCGTCCTCATGGTCGGCTGCGGCAATGCCGGTACCATGCTTCTTCTTCTTGCCATCAAAATCCATCCCTAAATTCGATAAATTGAAATGTTTGCTGGCTGCTGCTGCTGTTATGTGTATTTTAATAATGTAATTGTTGGATACTGATAAGGAATGATGACGTTAGCTTGATAAAGAATAGGGTATGAGCATGGGTGAAATCGGCTGCATACTTTTTTTTTTTTGGTTTTTTTGGTTTTTTTAGGGGAGACATGGTAGATGGTGAGGTGTGTTTGATTTCTGGCACCTTATTTTCCGTAACATGTTTGTTGTCGTTGCTATTTGATTTCCCCCCCTCTTGATGGATGCAAGGAAGCTTCTTGCAAGGTATTGGGCTTATTGCTGATCTTATGCGGAATGTCAACCCTAGAATTTTTGAAAAACTGAGTACTAATTTTACAGTTCGATTGCTAGAGGATATGTTCGTTCCATAAACATTTGGAAAAGATGGAGTTGTTGTTGCTCTCCATGGAAAAGAAAAAAAAAAGGGAAATTGATTATTTTACAATGGAACACTCATTGAGATTCTACCTGCATATGGGTGGCTTCTTTGGAGCTTGATTTAGTGGGTGGATTATATGGGCTTTGCTTTGGCTGCTTGCAATATTAGTGACTAGAATCTTCTTAAGGGAAAAATAAAGAACAACCCCTACCCTGTGCTTGCAATATTTGCTCTGCCTCTGTGGCCTTTAATTGGTTGGCCTTGCTTTCTTTGGGCAAGTGCTATAGCAGAATCCTCTGTTATGGTCCCACAGGTCCTACCCTGTGCCTGTCCTTCCCAGTCTTCAGCTCATTCCTTCTCCCTAGTGCATCATTCCTAGCCTTTTGGTAACTTTTCTTCCTAACCTCAATAGTGATGTAGAGATAATAAATCATAAAAAATGAACTCAAATTCTAAGTAAAATACACATAAGGAATGCAATTACAGATTTTTAGTGCAAAACATGACTAATTACTTGCTATTATCTTGGATATTATAACATTATTAAAACTCATAATATACCTTATGACTAGTAACTGTGTTTCTAAATTGCCAGGACAATTTTCTTTTGAAAGGATTTGTTTAATCTATAAGTTTCAATCCGGATCCCACATAGCTTTGACTTATATACACTTGTGAGCTTGTAGGGAAGGAAAAGAAAAAAGCTTAACCTTTTCTTGTACCACTTCAACTATACTTTTGAGGTACCTTCAGGTTAGTGATGATTTTGACAACATCCGTAATCACACTTCAGAAAAATGGTAACTTTGAGATCTTACAATCTTATGTGCAGCTGATACTGAAAAGAATTCAGATCTTATTATCTGATCGAGATGGAAGGCTTAGTGACCCTTAAATAATTGAGATATCAGGATATGCAAGCCATGATGAGTGATAAATCAAATAGTGACCAATATAGTATAAAGAAAATTGAGCATTGTTTAATTACTAATTTTAATATCTTGTTTGTCACTTGTTAGAAAAGCAAAAACTAAACTAATCAAAGGATATTGAAATTTCTCAATCAATATATTTATATTGTGTTAGTCGATTTCTTTTGACATCTCAGTTACATCAATAAAGAAATAGAAGGTTCACATTGTTTGTGCGTGCGTGCATGTTTATGAATGCATGCATGCATGTGTTGTGTGTGTTAGTGCATGTTTGTGTCCGTGCTTACATGCATATGTGCATGCATATCAGTTACATCAAAGAAATATAGGGTTGATTCTGTGTGTGTACATATAAATTTTGTCGATATAAAAATATAGGACTGAGATTGTTTGCGTACATGTGTGCATGCATTTTAGTTTAATCAATAAAGAAATATAGAACCAAGGTTTTAAAAATTGGTACTTGGTTTTCTATTGGATTGGTACAAAATCAGCTCAGCCCATGCCGATACACAATATAGGTTTGCATCTTGGTACCATATCAGGTTTGTTTTTTCAGCTTTGTTGGTGTTATTATATCTAATAAGGCCATTTCTCCCTTTTTATTTTGTATTTTAGTGTTTTTGATGTATTTCATTGATGTGTGATACCGGGGTATCTGGCTCATGTGCACAATATAGGCACATACTACAATTTTTTTATCCCTAAATTCCATATATTTTATTTTTTTATTCATATTGTAATCCAATTATAATAGTAATTCATAAAAATAAAATCTATATCAAAAAAAAAATCACTATGTTGTAGGGCTGTCCACTCTGCAGTATATTGGAAATTCATGCCAAACAAAAAAACGGTATGGCCTTCTCCTAATTTTTCCACGTCTTGTCACTTGTTAACCATCAAAAGAAAGGGATGGGAAGAGGCTCTTCAAATTAGGGTTGCTTTGGCATGCATGCTGCTGGAAAGGGCTCCATGCCTCACCCTCCACTTCCCTTATCTTCTGTCCCCCCTCACTTTCTCTGTCTCCGTCCCTCCCTCCCTCTCTTTCTCACTCTCTTTCTCACACTCTTTGGCTATTGACTCAAAAGAGAAATAGAGCTTTTGTAACAATCTAGGTAAGGTATGCTGTGCTGATACTTGGATCCATAGTCGGACAACCTATAAGGCATTGTACCATTATGTTCTAGACTTGTTCCGACACAATTAGAGCCTATAAGGGAGGGGGAAGGAAAGAGAGGAAAAGAGAGAGTGAGAGAGGGAGGGAGGGAGAGGGTGAGGAAGGGAAGGGGAGAGAGAGGCCGAGAGAGGAAGAGAGAGGGCTTTTAAGCCCTCTCTCTCTTGGTTGCATGATAACAGGGGTAGAGCCCTTGTTTCGAAAAGAAATAGGGGCTTCGACCTCTTTTTTTGAATTTTTTAAAGTGAAGTGGGCACTATTTTTAAGTGAATTTTTTGGTGCCGACTTCACTTAAAAAATTCAAAAAGAAGGATCGAAGGCTCTATTTTGTTTTGAAATAGAAGGCACGAAAGCCCTCTCTCCCTCCCTTTCTCTCTCCCTTCATTCCTTCGTTCCTCCCTTTTCGTCTCCCTTCCTTTCTCTCTCCCCCTCTCTTTTCCTCTCTATCCTTCTTCCTTGTTCTTGTTTCACCATATTTCTCGAACCAAGGGGTAGAATCATGCTGGTCTGTTTTCGGTATGGCTTGGTATGCCCCAAATTGGAGAAATTCGGGATGATACGACATTCCGTGGATCCAGGTTCTTATCAAGAAGTCTAGTCCGAAGATGTTGTTTGAGTTTTTTGGCTTTGTATAAGTACCTAAGATTTTTTTAGTGCATAATCGATGTAGTACTAATTACATAGCTTGCACAGGTCCTCACATACTTTCCTCATTTAAGTTCCAGCATCCTCACTAGGTTAAAGATCCAGATCCAATCAAATCCAACTAGAAACACCATGATTGGCCTATGGTCAAGTCCAAATAGGCTTGTGCTGTAGTGTCACCTAGTCTACATGAGCCAAAGGCCACATTGGTTTTAATATTATTTGTAATGATCTAGGATTTCATCTGAAAAGGCTAGCTAGAAGTTGTTATTTGAGTTCTTCGACCCTGTATAAATACTCAAGATCTTTCTATTACATAATTGATGTGGGATTAAAAGTATGCCCATGCAGATCCTCACGACGTCTCACGAGATATTCTCGAAAAAGGAGAAAGAACAACCTGCATGGTTCTATGCTCCCCGCCCCCCATATTTTTTTAAATTGTCATCCCATTTTGGATGGCCTTCATACTGATTGAGTTAGTTTCCGTACTGGTCGGTACTGACCCATTTCGACTTGGATGCGTGTTCGTGCATTTTACTAGCCAAAGCAATCTTGGTAGTTACCGAGCGATGTCAACCAATTTTGGTTGGGACATCTTGTTTTTATCAATTTCGACAACCTGGGGGCCATCGCGGTACTTATTTGGCTAGAAAGGTACGATACTAGGGGTACCATCTCATTTTGGTCTTTAAAACCATCATAGGACTTACATTTTTTGTGTGCGCATTTGTGTGCGTGCTTGTGTTTGTGCACATGTGTGTGTTGTGTGTGGATGTGCGTGCACATGTGTTCGCGTGTTCTGTGCTTGTGTGCATGTGTGTTTGCACATCAGTTACATCAATAAAGAAATATGGGATTGATATTTTGTGTGCCTATATGTATGTGGGCATGCACATGTGTTGATTGATGACTACTTGATATTCAAGATATCTTTGTCTGAGCTAAGATCGCATAAAACCATGAATGGAGCCATGCTTTCACATTCTTTATTTTCCAGTTGGGCTGTTATCAGTGCACCTACTTAAAACAAATGTCCCAAAGAATCATTAATTACTTGATGGTTTTTAAAGCATGGAATGATATCTATTTTTCTTGGATTGTATTTGCATGATATCCTGGTTAAATTTATGAACATTGATATGTTTAATGTTGCACTTCACAATGCAACATTATCAATTTTAAACATTGTCATAGCAAGTTCTGTATTCTATTAAAAGTATTCCTGCCTAACATGCTATCAAATACAACTATGATGATTCTCAGGGTTTGTTAATATTTTGAAATTTTACTGAACTTTCTATTTTGCTTACAGTATATTTATTTAGTTGTGATAATCTGCTCAATAGTTATGTCAGAGGACATGGTGAAGGATGGATATGTAGACATAATGAACATTGACATTTCTTCTGTTGTAATAGAGATGATGAGAAAAAAATATGCGCATGTTCCGCATCTGAAGTGTATCCTACTTAGCAGTTCATTGTCAAATTGATGGTATTAGGAAACCAAAAAGAACCTGCAATTTTGGTATCCTTATGTATTGATAGACATGCAAATGGATGTAAGGGATATGAACTTCTTTCAGGATGAATCATTTGATTGTGTCATTGATAAAGGTACTTATTTCTACCCCCTTTTTTATTGTTTTGCATTTTTTGAAAATTTCATGCTAATATATGCCACCTTTCAATTTTTATTGCTCAAATCATGCATTGTCATGGTGACTTTTGTCTAGGAACTCTGGATTCTCTGATGGTAAGTTCTATATTTTCCGTGTGTTGTTACAACCAGCTTTGTTAATAAGAATGTTCTAATCATCTAGCATTGCTTTTGAGTGCTAGTGTGGCACCGATGCTCCACTCAGTGTCTCTCAAATGCTAGAAGAAGTGAACAGGTTTAGATACTACAGCACTGAAAATTTTATTGAATTAAGTTACTTAATCAGTACAATTTTTAAACTTTTTAACAATTGATATTTTTTGATATGTAGGCTTCTTAGACCTGGAGGGATCTATATGTTGGTATATCCTGAGTACATATCACTCGTGCTATTTATACTGTTGGATATATTTGATATTCCAAAAGGTCAGAAAATGTGATTCATTCTTCACGGCAGATAACATATGGTGATCCATCAGTACGCATTCCCCATTTGAATCAAGCAGGATGTAATTGGAAAATTGTACTATACATCATACGTGAGTGTAGAAATCTGCTCTCGCCCTCCCTGATTCTGATTTGTGTTTATGATTTAATGGCAAAGATGTGGTGCTTTTACTTATATCTCGTTTTAGTATTATGTTTTTTGTTTTCTCCCGTTACGAATTGTTCTTAAGAAAACCATTGTATGAAGAATGTTGTCAAAGTATTGTGCTGATATCTTTTCTTGCTTTTTCACAAACCTTTTCTTGACATTCAGATCATGATCACTCCTTTCATTAAACATATAGTGATGTTCCATTTTTAAAACTAATCCTCAAGCTGAATCTGGATGAAACATGCTTTACTGGTGATCTACATTTAAAATTTTTGGACCAGATTCCAAGTTGGAATTTGGTTTACATGTTTTCCTGCTGTTTAACACTCAATTTTCTTCATTGTCTTCATCTTCTTTAGTCGCGTTGCATGTCATAACATTTCAGAGAAAGAATATAATATAATAGTGTGGTGGTTATCAGGTGCCACTATTACAGGGTGGATTCCATCTTTTTGGTTCTTTTGCTATTCAACACTTGTTATATTCTATTTAAAATATTTCTATACTATAAATTGCGATAGGAAGGACTCCATCTTTTTGGTGTTTATGCACTAATCTCTCTTCTAATATTTTTGTTATTGCTTTATTTTTTTGGTAAATTTTGTTATTGCTTTATCAAGATATTTACCTTGATGCATATGTTGCATGGATGAAACTATAATACAGAATCAAAAAACTGTTACTATTATTATAGATCTCATCAAGATTTGCGACAGCTTTGGTTCAAAATTTTACCATTGTAGGCTAAAATATTTGTTGTTTGTTGGGTATTGCAAGTATAATAGTTGCATAATTGTTGAACTGTTAGATTCAAGAGTGGATTTGATTATGAATGCAAGGAATGCAATATTAGAATTGGAAGGTTGGAAGGTGCCTTGAGATGATGCTGCAACGGTTGTTTGTGTGACAGGCTTGACTATGTATGCTTCATAACTAAGTGCATGATACCCATCTATCAAATTCATTAAATTTTTGTTTGTTCAGTTACTATAATTGTGTTACTACTAGGTTGTCCCTAATATAGACCAATTATCATTTTTCCATTAGTTATCACAGAAATACAATCACAACATAAATAACTACTGAATATAGACAAAGCATTCGTTTATTATGTTGCAAGAAACACTGACAGGAAAAAAATTCAGCTCTTCTATTGATTTGTGGTTATATGGAGTCTAATTCATTTTTTAACCATCATTACTAACATTTAAATATGCTATAGCCGGTCCTTTAGGGTCATCTTATTAAACTTTCTTCTGGTATAAATGCTAAGTTATTGCCATATTAGATTTTATGGGCATGTCTCTTTGTTGAGTTTGCTTCAGTCTTATAGCAGACAGTCAAATCTTTCTTTTAGTCTTCTGAAAATAGATTGAAGGCAGAGAAATGGCTTGCATTGGGACATGTGCTTCATTGTTAATTTGCTGTAACTTGTTATTTTTAATCATTATTGTTTCCAACATTCTCACACATTCCATGCATTTAGACCTTCCTTGTTTTCAGCAACTAATGCAGTGTCATTTGCAAATAATATATACTAGAGTTAGTGCATCCTTTTGTTTTTGAGAACGAGGATAGGAGAAATCTCACTTGAAATCCGGGTGATGGTGGGACTACAACCCAGGTCCTTGGTACCAACACCTGATGATATT
Source organism: Phoenix roebelenii (assembly GCA_025769935.1). Lineage (NCBI taxonomy): Eukaryota > Viridiplantae > Streptophyta > Magnoliopsida > Arecales > Arecaceae > Phoenix > Phoenix roebelenii. Next base: position 1,195,369 of record JAOXJJ010000482.1, read on the forward strand.
AGCAACTACAATAGTAGCATCCTCTTATTATAACATGGTAAAGTGGTAGCTATAAACATGTAAATGGTAACTTTGGTCAAGGACAATTGTCACCGGAAAGTCTTAGATCTCTACAAAGTACATTGTCATGGCCTCAATTTTGTCTTTAGTATTGTCAATATACCCACTTGATCTACTTTTTACGAAGTGTCCTTCCACTATATAATCTCTTTCTGTAATCCATTCTAGAATTTGCGCTGTGGTTAGTTCTAAATGTTTGAATTTTTCACTTAATTTTGGAGTTAGAAAATCATCTTATACAGTTAAATTTGATGTCATGGGTTCAGATTATTCCTTTGAAATCCTTATTACTTGTCATAGTCTTTATCCTGCTTGTGACTTCTGTAGCCTCATTGTAATTCAGAAATATGGTCCCACAGTAATTTGTGTGACTAAGAGTATTCGCTTTCTTTATCAATATGCTTTATGTCAATTCATCTAGGATTGTCATTTGTTTCTGTAGTTCGTTAAATAAATCTGTTAACCAAGGCACCTTAATTTTAACAATTACTTTTTTGTATGCAAGTTGGCTACTTTAGTCATACGACTTTTAATTCTTTTAAAATGATCTAATTTGCGACCACATTTTTCTAGTGCCATCTATTTTAAGTGTTGAAGGATTGTCCATCGTTGTGTAATCTCATTATACTCGACAAACTTCTCTGTCGTTTTTGTTCTAATGCTGAATGATTACAGCCAAGTCCCTGAGCTATTCTGAATCATACTTAGGGGCCATCTAACATTTTTTTTTTGGGTCCACATTTCCCATGTATTCTTAAGATAACTCCACAGAAATAATGCTTCTAACTCACACAGCTAAATTGTAATGTGTATTTAGCTCAACTATTGCAAGTAATCCATAAATAGGATGCAACAAATTTGAGGTTTTACGTTGACAGTCCCCAAAGTGATTTTCTTTTGCTTGATGTTGTCCTGCGAGTGGCATTTCTAATACAAAACTGCAACCTTTTGTTATTGGTATATACATGTCTTAGAATCTGGGTTATATACCAATGAAATTCTGGGACACCATTTCACTGATATGCTTACATCAATGGATTGTGTCATAGAGTGAAAGATGACAGCCATAAAAGGTATAGAAAATGAAAATCTTTGGTTTTGGTTGTTTAGGGCTATGCTTAGTATCCAGTTTCACCTAAACCCGAGACATCTATGGTAGCATGTTTCTTTGCATTATTGCGAAGCCTAACCTATGCAGTTAATGTTTCTGTCCCTAACTGTTGGATTTAAGTTTCGCTTTCCAGTACACTGTGGTAGATGCCATGTTTCAGAGATTTGACCACTACTGCCGCTGATATGTCCGCAGTTTTCACTGTAATCTCTTCACTTTTAAAGTTAATGAAATTTGAGCCTCCTCACTTCAAAAACTTTCAAAGCATATCATGTGTGATCAATATTTTTTATGTTTTGCTTTTCGCCAACATTGTCATATTATTACTGCAGATAGGTTTAGAACATGTGGTTTCTTTGTATATATATGCTATTCTGTAGTGTTTTAATAGAAGAGACAACTAATAATTATCCAAATTGATGTCGGCACCTGTTTTAGTTGACTCATCTTTTTTCTCAGCACAAAAACAGCCAAGAATGACATTTTTCAGTTTTCTTCATTAAATTTTGTGCTTCACAAATTGTGAGTGTCAATGACGAGTGTTCTTACTCTTTTCCAGCCAGACCTGGATTTGAAAGCCGTGTAGGCTGCAGTTCAGCAAAGTCTATCATGGAGCCTGTTCCACTTACAGAGAGGGGTCTGCTTCCAGCAGGTTTTGTTCTCGAAGATCCAGACTCCCACTACATTTATGTTTGCAAGAAGATGCATGGATCATTGGGAGGTGCTCCCCAGATTCCCAATCAAGTGGGAGCAACTATTGCACAATGAATAGAGGGTACCATTTAAACATTCATACATTCTGTCATTCTAAATTATAGTGGCCCAATCCACAATGTACCAATGAGATATTAGAATGTCACTTTAGAAGGTATGTGTTTCATACTCGTAATTAAATTCATTAGTGATGCTGGAACAGTGATATCGTTGAAAATGATATCAGCCTTTTTAATGTTGTGTTATTGTTATGTTTAATCTTCAGTTTGTCTTTGTTCTGCAAAAATGCCTCTTAAACAAAAATTATATCACAAAGGCTTAACGATGTTATAGAAACCGGCTTCGAAGGGTTTATCCTTTTAAAAGAAGTTTATACTAAGAGTTCTTAGTTCACACATACTATAGCTGCATTTCGAGGATTAACATGATCATGATCTTTTTGCTTTTCCGACACTTAAAACTTTTTGAATATTGGGTGTTAAGGTTTACAGGTGTTAGAAAAAAAAAGTTCAAAATTGAAGAAATATAAGATGAAAAGGAGAGACATAAACTGGAATTTTGTAATTAAAATAGTAAATTTCAACTTCACGACTTAGGCATTTTCTGAGTTCTATTGCACTACTAAAGATCGATTTAGGAATATAGGGCATTCAGATACACTATATTTTTTCAGTTTTTGCCACCTTTTCAGATTACTCTCAGGCTTTTTGAACTTTGGCAGTGATGCAAGACACTTCAGATTGCTGCTTGCTTGTGAATGTTGCGAACATAACTGTATCGCATTGAGCATTGTGGAATGGATATGTGATTCTATGATTCCCTTTCTAAGAACTGTTAACCATCATGCCGGCGAAGACGTGGAAAATAGTGCATTTGGGTCAATATAATTGGAAAACTGATTCTGGATGATTCAGGCTGCCTCGACTTGAATCCTATCCATGTTGGCCAGTTTCAAGTTTTAAATCTAAATCCAACTGCTGGAATATGCTTGCTCGAATTATGTTGCTTGCAATAAACCTTTTGGGTTTCTTTAGCACCCAAAAGATAAATGAGTGAGGGAGGAAGAAGAAAGTGGGTGAGAGTGGATTGTGGGGTAGGTCCCTCTATTTGTAAAGGGGCCTGCGTAGTCTATGATTGACCTAAGTTTTTATGTGATCTATGAAAAATATTATATTTAGGGGCAAACGAATTGTCCCAAATGGAGTAATAAGATTGTTGGATCGGACTATTTCCTATTGTAACAGTGATATTGTATTGGATTCATGTGTAACTGTATTACTGTGATGTCGTTTGGCAGCCAGACTTTCCAATAACTAAATTATTTTGAAACAACTAAAAGAGAAAAGAAAAATATATCTAGGCCCTGTTTGGTATTGTTTGGCTATTTTGTTTTTATTTCTTATTCTTTTAAAAAATATTATTTCTGAAAAAAATGGAAGTAAAATTTTTTATGTTTATTTTTTTTAAAAAATGGGTTTTCATCCCACTTTTATTCCCTCCGCCCAACTTTTCAACCTTGGCACCGTCCTTCAAGCCTCCTTGAAGGACTTTGCCACCCTCCTTCTTACCGCCATTTGTCTCTTTGGTGATTTTCTCCATTGCCTAGCTGCTGTCCTCAGTCCCTCATTACCTCTTTCGTCCATCCATTCGTTCATTTGTGATGTTCATGTTCCGCCTTTGTCCATTCATTTTTTCATTCTCGGTGTATGTTCATTCATTTTCGATATCCATTTTATGTCGTGGTCAGTCCTTTTATTCATTCTTTTAGGAGCGGTGGTGTCCATTCATCTCTGACATCCATTGGTTTGAATCGTTTGATCGAGCATGCTCCTATTTGAGTAGCTCCTATTTTGTTGGCCCCAATTGCTCTCCTCCACTCTCCACCCTCTCAATGCTTGGTTTCATGCATTCGACTTCCACCTTGACCTTTTACTTTTGTTATTTAAAAAAGAAAGAGCAAGAGAGGGGAACTAAACATATTTTTTATTGAAAAAAATTTGCAAAAAAAGAAAAATGAATTCAGATTTTCTGTTTCTTTTTTTTTTTAAAAAAATAGAAAAGTAAGATGGGCGAATGTCTCCATTTTGAGAGAAGTTTTATAACCCAACTATCTTTGCAATCACCTTATTATTTTGCAACTATACTTTAAGGATGAATTTATGAAACTTTTAGAAATATTTTGTAACTATCTTTGCAAGCATTGGTATAATGAATATCTCGGCTTTATCTCATATAAAAAAATAAATTGATGATTGGTATAGCTCACTAGTTAGAATTGAGCAAGAGGGGGAAGAGGAAAAAACATTCAATTGCTTTCCAAATTCAATTCTATATGAGATCAGTAGGGGAACAAAGAATGGAATCTTAATTCTTAGATTATTTAAAGTGATAGATTGAGATTTTAGCAATATCCCATGAGTTGTAATTTTTCAATGGTGTATCACAAATATTTCATGCTAAGAAAAATGAAATTAAATGCTCACAAAATTTTGGAAAAAAAGATTCATCTCATGGATTAAAATGTGATTGTATTAGGGCACCACTGATGATAAAAAGTGGGCTAAATGGGATATGAATTGTCGAATATTCATACTTTAATGGGAGAACTAATATAATCTACCGTACTCCTAAAAGACAAAATCTAGGTTACAGTCATCCTTAGATTTTGGTCATCCTCTTGGAGTTATCGAAATTATCCCTTTGCTTATTAACCACTTAATTTTGAATTAATTAATTCATTAAACTCGCATATGTAATATAATATTTTGATTATGAATTGCATTTTAACTTTATTATTTTGAAACTGCCATCATTTCAAATTTTAGTTGTAATGGGTTCTTTCTTTTAAAGTCTCAATCTCTCTTTTCGTACAACACTTCTAATTTAATAAGTAACTTATGCCATTCTCTAATCAAAGTCCTCAAGGAGATTAAAAAAAAAAAAATAATACCCACATCCCCTTCTATCCCTCTCCTCCTTACTTTCTCTTCCCTCAACCTCTCCTTAATTGCCGTCTTTTCTACTTCTACCTGTATCTATTCTGTTCTTTGGTGTGTCCTCTTGCATGCTTTATTGAAATTCAAGAGAAAAATTCCCTTGGCTCATCAGATTCCCTTGTACCTCACCCATCCCACTATTTTTCTATAAGATATGATATGGAACGAAGGATTATTCACCTGCATGCCATGTGAAATATACTACTACATAATATGTGAACCTCTAGGTTTAACTTAGTGGTTGACACCTCCATCCTGAAAATAATCTTTAGTTCAATCCCCCATGCTGTGCATCTAGCTTGGAGCTCAATATTCTAGACCTAATAAGATTCTTTAAATAATTTTAAAAGTTCTTTTCTCATGGAAAATTTTGTTTTGGATTCTATAACAATTTAACAAAACAATCATATGTTTCTAAAATTTTTGGCAAACGTTTAGAATAATTTATAATTTTTGAATAATTTTGCTTATTGAACATGATGTTTCTTGCTTTATCTTATTTTTTTGGCTACTGCTTGTCTCAAAGATTCTATTTTCTCAAAATTTATTCCAAATTATTTCCAACTTACCTTTAGCTATGACGTCCATTATTCCCTATTTGTCAATATAATTGCAAGGATGGGAATACAAGATTAAGGAGGTCAAACATGAATAGTAGTTCAAAGGCTGGAAAAATAATAGAATGCTAGTTTAGATATTTGGTATTTCCCTACTGTATAGCATTGATAGCAAACATGTTCAAAATGAAAAAGGAAAAAGCTTATCTCTTTTCTATTTCTTAAAAGTAAATAGATTCCTTATTTATAAAATATAATCACTACAAAAAGAAGAAGTAAAGCCGACTCTTGAATGCCGATGCTAGGGAAAAGCATCGGCAAATTTGGTTGGCGCGCCAACTTTTGCCGACGCTTATAATGGGCATCGACAATTTAAAAGAATCAACGACGCTTAAAAGCGTCGTCATAGTTCTTAATTCAAAATGACGCTGGGAAGCATAGGGACTGGACCTAGGGCGATGCTATTACACATCATTATTCTCCTCGACCTACAACGACGGTTCTAAGCGTCGGGCTAACACGACGCGTATAAGCGTCGATCTTAGACGACGCGTATAAGCATCGTCGAAGGCGAGCACACCTCCTAACCCAGTGACTGACCCCGATCGAGCCCTCATTCTGCCCTTATTTCTCCTCTCCGGCACTGCTCGAGCTTCCGTGTTGCTCCTCTCCAATGCTGCCCTAGCTTCCATCTTGCTCCTCTTTGGCGCTATCATCACTTCCGTCTTGCTCCTCTCCGGTGCCGACCGTCCGACTCCAACCTCCTCTCCTCCTCCCTCCTCTCCGGTGCCGACCGACTGACCCCAACCCCTCCGCCCGAGGTATTTTTCTAAACTCTAATGCCTATATTTAATAATCAGTTTGATTTTGATATTTATTTTAAAAATTTATTATTGAAGGTTTCTTGTGCGCTTAAAAGATTATGTACGCAATCGAGCCTATCCCGAGGGCTCAATTACTGAAGGATATATTGCTGAAGAGTGTTTAACATTTTGTTCGAGATATCTTGAAGGTGTTGAAACAGTTTTCAATCGACCTCAAAGGAATTATGATATTATAGAGAATGCAGATGTTTACAAGTTCTCATCAGGTGGAAGAGTTTTGGAAAAAGTTGAAAGTGTTATTCTTGACCAAAAATCGTTGGCACAGATACATCGCTATGTCTTACTTCATATCAGGAGAATGTAATATTGGTACTTAATTAAAGATTTTTTGATCGTGCAGAGAATTTTTAATAGCTCAGCGAAGTCTCAACCATATCATTCGTACTACACCAAGAATTGAGCAACGATGGTTGGTTGAGTTATTTCCAGAATGGTTTTTCAAACAGGTTAGATGTCTAATATATTAAGCTTTTTTTTTTTAATTTTTATAGAGAGAAATTAATCATTACTTCTATAATTCTTTTTAGGTACAAATAATGATGGAGAGAAATTGTTCTGAGGAGTTAATAGTCATTGCTCGAGGTCCGAATAATATTGTTAACAGATATGATGGGTTCATTAAAAATGATTTTAAATTTTATACTAAAGAGCATGAAAAATTTAGAAAAATCCAAAATAGTGGAGTTATGGTTGAGGCGGATGAAAAAAATTATTATGGTGCTCTAATAGATATTTATGATCTGGATTATTATGGAAAGTTTAAGGTAATATTATTTCGATGTGATTGGGTGGAAATAAACTCACCTAGAGGTTTGAGGCAAGACATAAATGGATTCACACTTGTAAATTTTTCAAGGTTGATACATACTGGTGTGTTATTGAATGATAATCCATTTGTTTTTTCATCTTAAGCTCGACTGGTGTTTTTTGTGCAAGACTCAAAAGATAAAAAATAGTCTCTTGTTATTAAGATGAAACCTAGGGACTTGTATGATATGGAAAAAAGGTTGGAAAAGGAGGACGATGATACTTATACTCAGTATATGCCTTATAATATTGTGCCAACTGATGAAGTAAATGCGCCAACGAGTTTGGTTAGGACGGATGTTGAATGAGAATTTTCTGATCATAATGGTAAGTAAAATTTATGATGTATATGTTGAATGAGTTATTGTGTTCTCTTTTATTAGCAATTCATTTAGTATAAATTTATCATTTAACTAATATTGATTATTTTTAGTGCATACCAGGTAACAATATGCCCCGAGGGAGATGATTTAGAGATGTGGAGTTCCAACATTCTCAGGTGGGATCTACTTCTGATCAGTTACTGCAGTCCCAGCAACCATGTGAGCACTAGCAGCACGAGTCAGGATCTCAGCGCGAGCCTCCTGCTGATTGCCCGGAGGATGAGCTCCGGATCCAGGGTAATTCGATTTAAAGTTCATATTTTATGTCATATTTTTCTTCAACTTTTTAAGGCATATTTTATTTAATTTTAATAGATGGACAAGGGACGGTGAGAGCGAGACGGGGACCCACTCTAGCAAAGGATGTGTGGCAGCTTCATGAGGGAGAGAAGATCATCATCCGATGCAACGAATTGGGGCAGCCTATCAATAGAGCTTGAAGTCTTCTATCAAGCTTTTTAGGATCGGTTGCACGCAAGAGTCAGCTGTGTTCGCTCAACTATACGAAGTGGAATGAAATGCTTCTTTCGTATAAGGTTGAGCTTCTTAAACTTATACATGTAATGAATTGAATTTGTTCTTTTTAATTTGACACCTCCTATATGTTAATTTGCTTACTACCATAATTTTAACATTCTGTATCTTGTTGTAGGGTAAGTTTGTACTCCCTCTAGAGAACCATGATTGGGTGCTAAAGTCCCTCAACCGTAAATGGAAAGAATATAAAGAAAAATTGAAGACGAACTTCAAGCGCGAGGGTATGATAGAGGAGGAGGTTGCTCGTGTTTGTCCTCCTGATGTCTACCCTCAGCAGTGGAGGGAGCTTGTTCACTACTGGTTTTCTGAAAGAAGACAGGTCATGTATATTGTTTCAATATCTTATATTACCTTTATTATTAATATGGACAGCAAATATAAACATTGAATCATATTATACTGTATACTTTTATTTTGGCAGACATATTCTAATATTGGTAGAGCTACACCAGCATCTCAAGCAGTTCCTCACATTTCAGGCTCGAAGAGTTATGCGAGATGTAGAAATAAATTCGTAAGTTCTTTTGAAACTTGTAGCATGTATCATGATATATAGTTTGTCAATATACTTTCCGTGTGTGTAGATTGAAGAGCATGGAAGGGAGCCTGGTGAGGTAGAGTTTTATAAGATGATTCACACCCACCAAGATGGCAGCTTTGTCTGGGACGAGTCGAGAGATATAGTTGTATGTATTCATTTTTGATTTGTTCTTTTTTTATTTTTACTTCTTTTAAAATATTAATGTGACTGTTTTGTTTTTTTTGAGAGAGATATAGGAAAGAGCTACAACCTTTATTTCGAAGTGCGTCGGGGAGTCATCATCATCTGAGTGAGGGTTTATGGTGTCGGAGTTACCCCCACTCAGTTGTCTGCAGTGAGTCGATATACCCAAGATGCCAGACAAGGTAGTTGCACTGCAGAGGTTTGTAGTCTGAAGACAGAGATGGCACAGATAAAATAGTAATATGAGACAAAGATAGAGGAGATGAGGCAGAGTCATAGGTCTGATATGGAGGAGTTGAAGCAGAGCCAACAGTTGAAGATACAATCTTTGTAGGACCAGCTTGACTATATTTCATCTTTTTTGCAGAGATTTGCTCCTCCGGTAAATAACTAAATCTATATGAATATTTTATGTAATTATAATGTATTCTTGTATGAGCGTGATGACTTTCGTATTCTTAGTTTCTAAAGTATTTTTTTTTCTTGTAGGTTGTTGATACTTCATCTACTCGTAGAGATGATGATGCTGTGGACCCTTGATACATCGTAGATTTTTTAGTTAGGAATTTGAGACGTATGTGTTTAGTGTGTTTTTGAAATACAATGTAATCAAATGATAATATGAACATTTTGAATGAAAAGTTCTTGTTTGTGGCGTGCATTTTGTTATCTATGTGATTTAGTGTATTTGTTTTGTTGGAATCTAATGTATACAGTTTTAAAAATTGCTTTTACGATTTTTTTTTTAAAAATTCCTTTTACCGACGCTTTTAAGCGTCGGCAATCGAAAGTGGCACGTCATCTGGCACGCCTTTACCAATGCTTTATAGCGTCGGGCAAGAAGATAAGCCGACACTTTTAAGCGTCGGCCCAGTCCAACACAAATCCACGATTTTAAGCGTCGGTTCATATTGACCGACACTTTTAAGCATCGATTAGCTTACAGTAGAACGATGCTTAAAAGCATTGGCATACTTCTTGGTTTGGCCAACGCTTTATGGATGCGTCGGCGTAAACTGTGCCCTCCCGAACCTGCCCGACGTGTTAGCCACGCTTTGGGGGGCATTGGTAGGTAATGTATCGACGTTTAAAAGCGTCGGTAAAGATTAAAAAAAGTGCCCGGATATATCCTTTGTTTTGTAGTGAATGCATCAAAATCAGTCTTTCGTATACATTCTTAATAATACATTAGAAACTCCATAAAAAGGTCGATAATGATGCTGCAACAGTAACTTGTGTATATTTATTGTTAATACTTCCCTTATACTTCAATAAAACCAGGGTGGGCTTCCCTCCCTTTCCAAATAAATAAATAAATAAATAAATAAATAAATAAATAAATAAAATATAAAAAAATGAACTTGGTTGCGTTAAGAGTAGAAAGCAGTATAGCTTTTGCAATCAAATCAGCAGCTCTATTTCGCTCCCTACAAATATGTGAGATCCTATAATTAACGAAGAAAGCCAAAATACACTTTCACAACTTTATTAGCGAATGGCGACCTTCCATGTTGAATCATATTTTCTGGCAACCTAATCAACCACTATGTATAATTCAAACAACAATCTGATGTTATGCCCATTCAGTTGAATTGCGATTAATACGCTATTACAAACCAAGTAGTTCAACAAATCAAGGAGAAGCTGTCTTAAAAGGGAAAAGGGATATGCTTGAAGAGAGTGCACATGAAGAAGCAAAACTAGATGCTTGCTCTCCTCCAAGTGGTGTTAATTAAAGGAAAAAATAATTAAATCATTCATACTTCTGGTTGAGTTGTAGCTCACTAGTACTCTTGCTAGATCTATATCTTTACTATTATCATATGAAGCAAATATTTTGAGCTTTTGTCTATCATCAGTTCCACGTTCAGAAGTCTCATAAGATGACGTGAAAAAGGAAGAGGCTAGTGGGTTGATGAGGTCTCATATACGAACAACAACTCAATAAGGTGCACCATCATCTGGAGAGTTCAAGAAGACATTTAAGAGAAAAATGAGCCTGACTTTCTCATAAAGGTCACATTGACAGCAGACAGGGATGAGAACTAAAAAAAGAAAAAAGAAAAAGGAAAAAATAGAAAAAAAGGAAAGAGAAAGGGAAAGAGATATATATCATGCAGATAAAAAGACAAATAAAAGATCAAACGAAAGGAAATGAACAACCTCAATGTCTCCCGTTTTAGTCAATTGATGACAACCATCCATATTTTCCAATTTGCATCCTATATGCCTGATGCCGATTTATATAACAAAGTTTGAAAGAAGTATACTTATACAAAATTTATGGTTTTGCTCTTATCTCATTTCATTTACTAATGAATTGCTAATGTGGCTTGCCAACCTTTCTATATTTCTTGAAGATGTTGCTATCTGGATTGCTGATTTCCCTGCTGATCTGCTGGCTTGGGCATTTGCTAATATGGTGGGGGTCTTACATGCTAGATTGAAACGGGGTTCCCCCTATTATACTTAAAAAAAAGGAAAAAAAAAAAGCGAGATGACTTGCTATGGTTTTGTTACAAGATTTTTCTTTTTTTTTTTTTATAAATTTGCCAAGCTAGTTGTCTCAAATGGAAAAGATCCATTGCTCAAAGCAGCACACCGACACGTAAAGGCAAAAAGGTTTCGTGTCACAACAAACAATGACATTATCCTCTAGAAACAAACAAACAAACAAACAAGGAAACAAAAAACAAAGATTAGCAGAGAGCGAGCTCCAAAATGGCCAAATTCCTTGCATCTTCATAAAAAGGCAAAAGGTTTTTGTCCTAACATCTTTTCAAAGAGGCAAAAAGCTCCGGATATCACAGTAAACAATGATATCATCCCTTACAAATGAACAAAATGGTGATCATCTTTAAATTGGCAGTAATCTGCAAGCACATAAGCTCTATCAGAACAACTACGATGGCGTTTATTTTGCTGAGGTATAATGGCATTTACCAGTATTGTCTTTTTTCTCAATAAAACGACTTCAACCGCTTGACCAAGAACAAACGTTGGTTTTTTTTCATAAAGAGAGGCCATTACAACCGCTTGACCAAGAGTACCTTTTCTTACGATTGCAGGCTATGGCAACGTGGTCTCCATGAAACTTTACCAAAAGCTTTAGAAACGACAAAGAAAGGTTGCATCATTACTCCTCGTAGTACAATATTCAAGACAAATTTAATCTGTTCATAAGATCAACTATATAAACACACTAAGTTCCTGCACCCTAGACGAGAACAGATACAGGAGACCCAAGGAGAGTGACAGCAGTAGATAAGAGAAATAATGAGGAGAGTGTTTTTGTTCTTACTGCTATGCTTCCTAGTAGGCATAGAAGCAAGTGCTACTATTGGGCAGGGAGATGCCCTCAACAAGCTCGTCTTTGATGCTTTCAGATTGGAAAGAAAAGCAGTTGGAAGTTCTTCTTCTTTTGCCGCCCCTCGCATCTCCAATCTACGATCAAGAAACTACTCTCAACAAGGATTGAAAGAGAACGACAGGATCGAATACTTGCCCGGCCAGCCTGATGGTGTAGACTTTGATGAGTATGCTGGCTATGTCACCGTCGACCAAAAAGCTGGAAGAGCCCTCTTCTACTACTTCGTTCAGGCTGTTGGCGATTCTTCTTCCAAGCCTCTACTTCTCTGGCTCAATGGAGGTGACATATATTACCTGTAGACCAATTGTATTAGTTATATTTCACATCAAGGATTATGATCATACAAATCTCTGACTATTATTTCTTTCATATTGTAATTAAGGACCGGGCTGCTCGTCCCTTGGGTATGGAGCGATGCAAGAGCTAGGACCATTCCGTGTCATGAGCGACGGCAAAACACTGTTTAGAAACCCATTTGCATGGAATAGAGGTGCAATTACATGCATGCAGATGCTGCAATTCTCTTAGGTTCATTCGTAGTGTAATGATATATAAACTGGTAGGTGATCATGTGTTGCAGTGGCTAATGTGCTGTTCTTGGAGAGCCCGGCTGGTGTAGGCTTCTCCTACTCCAACACCACCTCCGATTACAGCAAGGGAGGCGACCGCAGAACAGCCGAAGACAACTATGTGTTCCTGGTGAACTGGATGGAGAGATTCCCAGAGTATAAAGGCAGAGATTTCTATATAGCTGGGGAGAGCTATGCAGGCCACTTCGTACCCCAACTTGCCACGATTATTCTCCAACAAAAAAATGCTGTCATCAACCTTAAAGGAATCATGGTATCTAACTACAGCTCCAGCTTCTTATAGTCTCTTATCGTAAGAGATTGTCATCTTTGATGCTGATACTGGCTTTTGCTAGGTTGGCAACGCGGTGATCAACGACGCAACTGACAGTAGGGGGATGTTCGACTACTTATGGACACATGCATTGATCTCAGATGAGACCATTGATGCGATCCACAAGTACTGCAACTTCTCGCCCAATACCACCAACCAGGAATATCGGTGTGGACATGCGATGTCAGTGGCCAGGGAGGTCTCCAGAACGCTTAATATCTACAACATCTATGCTCCTCTTTGCTCAGGCGGTATCACCAATACCCCGAAGAGGCTCTCGGTTCGTTAACCCGGACTAATTCAGCTTCTCCTTATCTCATCTCACACTCCCTATTATTTTTTCTTCTTCTTCTTCAGTTTAATATTAGGATTTCTGAAGGGATTTTACTTTGTGGGAGATGCAGATCAGGAACTTTGATCCATGCAGTGAAAACTACGTTTACGTGTATCTGAACAGTGCTGAAGTACAACAAAAGCTTCATGCTAATGTTACCAAGCTCAACTATACCTGGTCTGGTTGCAGGTATATATATATATATATATATATATATATATATGCTCCCACATCTTGTCCAAATATGTTAATCGACAAGAATAATTAAAGAAACTTAATTTAATAGTATTCTAAGATTATCATCTAATCATAAGTAGCAGCACATGCTATATCTAGTGTCGCGACACTAAATTAATATGAGTGCAGATGAATAATCCTGAAAAATCAGGGTTACGCTTGTCAGTAGGCCTATCACTCAAGCATGTGGACCTTCACCCCGTTATACAGGTCTTCACCCTGACCTTTTCCAAGGATTATTTGCATGCTTTCATCTTGGTTTAGCAATTTTCTTGATCATTGTGGCAATAGACAGAGACCTAGGTTAGAGGCTGTAATTGCCCACTGTAATCAGCCAACGCAATCATTCCCAAGTATTGGATGCTTCTCCATAGATCAACGAGGCATGCAACAACGACTGGAACACAGTTTAGCTTCTAGATACTTACGAAAATGGGCACGGTGTCATACACGTCCAAAGTCAAGCTCGAGCAGCAAATTATTCAGCTATATATATATATATACAGCAAATTATTCAGCTATATATATATATATATATATATAGTCATATTTTTTAATTATGACCAAGGATTGTTTCAAGCTCGACTATGACAATATTGAAGTTAAATCAAGTTGAACTTTTGTTTTTTTTGTTTTTTTGATCTATTCAAATTCAAGCTTAGATATTAAGTCTTGATTGATCTCAAGTTGAGTTTTGAGCTCAAGTATTTTGAATCGAGATGAGCTCGAGCCTTTAGCTACTCAACTTAGTTCGGCCCCTTCTCAACGCTCGGATATTTAGCAAACTAGAAGGTGCTCCTTGCATTCAAGCTATTCATATTTGTAGAGAGAGCAACCAATCAGTTGCTTGGTTATAGCCAAGCACGGGTCCATTAGATATCCTTTCTCAAGCTTGCTCCCCCTTGATGTAGAAAAGAAAAGCCATAGACACATAATATCATTAAACACATACCGTAAGGGATGTGGAGAACAGCTAAAGCATGCCAACGTAGGACTTGTCAAATTTGATGATGCAGGTTTTATACAGAACAATTAAGCAGTCATTTTTAAAACTCATTTTGTAAATCTATTTTAATAAAACTTATTGACAAACAGTCTCTTGGTGTTTCCATTTTAGGAAAGTCCATTAAGCTAGTACGTACTAGGAAACTGCATGTAAAGATTGGATTGTAGGAGTTGAGCTTGGGGATCGAGAAGCAACATCAAAGTTCCCATTGTCATACTAGAGATGAGCGATATGAGCGATGAAGTGTCTTATCTGCATATATTATTTTCACTTGTTACGGTCCTTATTTTCTTATTCCTTCCATTTATCTCGTTAATATCGTTTGAAGAGTTACACTAATCTCATGAAATAAAAGAGTTATGTTAATCGCAATTTCCTTTTACTCTAGTAAAAAGAAAATATGAGTCGAGTTTGTAAGAAGTCAAAACACAAGTTGATTAATGATGCATAATTAGAAATGAAAATTGCCCTTTTTTTTATTTGAGGATCGTTCAAAATGAAATTGCCTTTTAAATCAGTGTTCTAAGTAAAAGGTTATAGTCAAACTTAACAGGGATGAACTTATAACATGAACTCCATTTGGGAGATAATTAGATTTTTCATAGAGATATCACTTAATATTTGTTAAAAACTTGTTAATTTGTATTCCATCATAGTAAGTCAGTCTACATGCTAATATAAATGTAAGTTTAACAATATGCAAGTAAACATGATGAAATTTAATTATATTTAATTTTTATTTAATATATTTTAACATAAAATATTGTGGTGCAGCCAAGTCATCCAACAATGGTCAGATAGCCCCTCGACAATCTTACCACTTATCAAAGAACTCATAGATAGGAATATACGAGTTTGGATATACAGGTAATTTCATTATTTATTATTAAGCAACATTCTTAGCCTCTCTTAATGTTTCAAAGATTTTTGTAAAGGGGTGAGAATAAGTTTGTAATTAGTTGAACTAACTAAATGCAGTGGAGATATAGATGGAAGAGTTCCTGTTACTTCAACAAGATATTCTATCAATCAACTAATGCTCCTAGTGAAGACACAATGGTATCCATGGTATATCGGAAGCAAGGTAAATCTCGCACCTATTGTTAGTATGAAGTCTGCAATTTTTCGTAACCTATTTTTCAAACCCACATGTATGAGCTCTAAAGACACATCTAACATAGCTTTTCATTATATATTTTTCTAACAAAATTTAACATCCTTTTAAAGTTTTAATTTGAGAACTGCAATTCTATAATCAGCAAAATAATAGACATATCAAAGTCATAAAAGTAGTAAATGCATAACTATGTGAAATTATCTTTACAAATTATTATGACCATTTCCAAAAAATTGAGTTCCATTTTTCATATCAAGCGTCTTGTTCTTCAATTATTACTTATTCATCCTCTTCATTCTCATCTATTTTCTCAAAATAAAATTAACAAGGACAAGAGAAAAGTAACATTTAAAGCCCAAAAAAAAGGATTTGTAATTATAATCATTTGAATTTATTATACTAGATATGTAACTTAGGCAAGTTGGGTCAGTTTGAGGGCAAACTCCAACCAACACAATCTACGTATCTTCTATCCCTAACCAACTCTAACCTTTGCTCCATTACATTGCATGTTATTCTTCATATGTCGATTATTGTTTTATATACAATATATCAAGAACTTGTAATAGTTGTCTATGTTCTTTAACCACTTAACTTATAATTAGCTTGCATCCATTCTATCAAAAAGTATGGCAGCCTATTGGCCAAATTCAAATTAATTTTATCTTTAATGTCACCTATTTCTACATTAGCTTCTTCATTACTAGCCCAATTTCCAATTTCACATCATAAATTACCTTCCAACTCATTGGAATAAATCATTAAAAATAAGTAGAGTAACAAAAAAATAAAATAATTATTAATTAGGACCACTGAGCATGAGGCATAGATTTTAGTACTTACTAAGGTTCCACCAAAAGATTGAAGTTATTAGTTAAGCATCCATCATTAATTTAACCCTATTCTCTACACTATACAAGATTTTGTTATGAAAAAATGATATTCAAATAGACTATAAGTAACTTGTGTAATGTTATATTCATATTGACTACGACATCTTTATCTTCCCCTCTTGGCATCTCAAGGTGGAAGTTTAAATCATATCTAGTTTATCTACTGATCATTTGCAGCTATTCAAAATAACTACCTTCTTTAATTTATTTGAGATTTGGAGATTATTTATTATTTAGCATAAAAAACTTATCTTATGCAACTATATTTAACCTTTTTGTTTGGTGAACAGGTTGGTGGATATAGTGTGAGTTATCATGGTAATTTGACATTTGCAACTGTTAGAGGAGCAGGACATGAAGTTCCAAGTTACCAAGCACAACAAGCACTTCAACTTGTAACATTTTTCCTCAAAGGGCATATTCCCTAAAGCTAGTTTTGTATATAGTAAAATATTGTAAACTTGAAAGCACCTATTTACGTGTCTAGTTCCACTACATCATTAATTAGTAACATTTTCAATCATGTACTTGTTATCATTTCAAAAATAAATCTATGGTGCATAGCTAGAATATAGCTAATTGCTTGCCCCCTCTTTATATATACACGTACATATATACACACACATATATATATATCT
>JAOXJJ010000482.1:1231225-1252155 GCA_025769935.1 Phoenix roebelenii
TCTCCTACTCCAACACCACCTCCGACTACGGCAATAGTGGGGACAGCAAGACAGCCAAGGATGCCTACGTGTTTCTTGTGAACTGGATGGAGAGATTCCCAGAATACAAAGGAAGGGATTTCTATATAGCAGGGGAGAGCTATGGGGGCCACTATGTCCCCCAGCTCGCTCATACCATACTCCAACACAAGAACTCAATCATCAACCTTAGAGGCATAATGGTATCCAGCTTCAATTATTATAGCTTCTTGTCGTGTCTTAATATGAAGGGAGTCTGATCATGTTCTATATATTAATCTTGTTGCACTTACTGAAATTGAGATTGGACAATCCTAGATTGGCAATGGAGTGATCAACGACGAAACGGACAACGAGGGGATGTTTGACTATTTCTGGACTCATGCACTGATCTCAGATGAGGCCATTAATGGAATCCACAACTACTGCAACTTCTCACCCAATGCCAGTAGCCAGCCACAGCAATGCCAACAGGCGATGGACGTTGCCTCTCAGTCAATCGGAACGATCGATGTCTACAACATCTATGCTCCTCTCTGCACTTCCCCCGGCATCACTCCGTCTCCTAAGAGATACTCGGTTTGTTGCCACTTCTCATATTCTTAAATTTACCGGTCAAGGTTTGTTGAGGGACTTTTACGTTGTGAATGATCCAGATTAAAAATTTCGACCCATGCACTGATGACTACGTGAGTGCATATCTCAACACTGCTGAAGTACAAGAAGCTCTTCATGCCAATGTCACCAAACTCAACTACACCTGGTCTGGTTGCAGGTATGCCCCCATTCCACCTTGTCCAAATTAATGTGTTCATTGACAGGAATAATATTCAATTAAGATCCTTATTAGATTAAAATATAGTTTAATTGGGTGTGCCTAAGGTTGCCATTGCTACTCAAACGGAGTGGACCATTATCACCAAGTATGAGGCCTAGGTCTTGTACTATAGGTTGTTTTGATTGTAGCCGCCCTACGTAATTGCCACATCATGCTGAGGGAAGCAAATGGGACGTGTCCATAGCCCATAGAGTGGTCAAATGACACACAAATCCAATAGCTCGCGTTGCATGTAGCTATATATGGCTAAGGGGAGCTGATCCAAAGAGCCCCACCACAAATCATGGTGCCTCCACTCATGTTCTAATGTGGTTGACGCAGGCCATCCAATGGATTTATTAATTGCTCCTTAGCTCAAGTGGTGTATATCAATTTCCTATTTTGTAAACAATCCTATGTCACAAACTCACAGTAGATTGAAATGGGAGATGACAGAAGGAAAGAAACAGTGAGTGCGGATCTAGGTGGAGATTCTTCTTGTCCTCACCGGTTATACATTAATCCTTTTGGTTCGAAACAAGAGAGCGCATGAAGCCAGCCGGCCAAGTTCCATGAAATATATGACAGATATATACCACTGTCCCGGCCCAATCAACACTTGCTAATGGAATCTACACAAGACTTTTGGCGTCATCTTGTGTCCCCATTCTCGCTAGCTAATCCATCCAATCTTGTAGGTGAGTAGGTGATAAGCACATGCCAATGCGAGAATGATGTAACTAGAAGAGTGGTTGAATTTTCTTCTTCTGCAAGTCTTGCAAGGCCATATGACTTGTCAACCACTTGCTTTTTCTTGATATCTTTGGTTGCAAAGCACTCAACATTGTGACATTTGTAGGGCATGTGTCTTTGAACCACTCAACATTAATCATTCCTGCCTTTTCTTCGGAATAAGCAATCCCATCTCATAGAATTGCTGGCCAGCAAAAATCAAGTTTAATGGAGGTTTTCAGTCCACTTCGTCCCGGCCTTTGAAACTTGGAAAGTGTATTATGGAGTATGGATGGTGTTTTAGGGCTCAGACAATGAACTGACTTGTGGAATATTTCCTATTTAAAAAAAATAATTGATTGAATTCCTGGTCATGTCATTGGTTTTATTATCTTCTATGTCAATGATTAAAATTGATTAAGCTACTACTTGTGTATCATGGAGTATGGACCGGTGTTTTAGAGCTCAGATAATTAATTGATTATCTTCTATGCCTTGACCCAACAAAGAAAATTGATTAAACTAGTTCATTTCCCACAATAACACTAGAGATTAGTTTTTCTGATTTGGTTTGTGCAATGTGAAGGTAACTCAGTAAAATCACTCAAAAAAAAAGAGTCATTCAACCATTTTGCACTGTTCATTTGCTTCATCACACAGAACAAGTTACACAATGCCAATTCAAAGGGAGCAATAAGAATTCAACACGCCAGCTGAGTGACTCTTGAGTTACATAAATAAGTTACTAAACCATTTCTGATTTCATATATAATTGTTATTAGAACTTGTACGTGCATTCTAGCTTAAATAATATCCTTACAATTATGACAATCAAGGTTCTGTCCTTTTTAATTTTATAGTATAGAAGTTTAACTTAATAGTTAATTAGTTTCATAGCAATCACTAGTTGCTTCATCTAAGTCATCAATGCAAGAATATCAAGAAAGCCAAGTTTCTAAGTTTCTATATACCAGCACGAACCGTGTCAAAGTTGGTAGGCCTTCTTGTCTACAATCCTTGGTGGAGCTGGGTTCCACGCTTGTCAAAAGTTCTGTATCTATGATTGTGTGGAATGGTATCCTTCAACGGTGGAGGAAAAAACAAAAAACAAACCGGTGTCCAATAGCTTCTCTGCTCTAAGTTAAGTCCCTACCGTGACGTCTCGTATACTCTCTTTATTATTTCTTAAAGATTGGGCATCCATTATTGTCTCGATGATTAAACATATAAAGGCCCTTTCGACAATGAGACCTACCACCTTCCATTCAAAAAAAGACAATGAGACCTACCACCTTCTTCATATCCAAAGGAGTTCTCTTCCCAAATATTATTTGTGCACTTACCAACTCATTTTCCCCTTTAGTTGGTTTTCAAACATCACATATTTGCACTAGTTATCGTTTTAAAAGTTTAGGAGAACATGATGAAATGAACTTCACCTCTTTCCCCTTTTAGGAAAAAACAAGCATAAACTTCATGTGCTTGACATCTCATTTTATTGATGACTAAGATCGGAAGATATATAAAGGAGGTTATTTTGACTATAGTTCATTTGTTCCACAATCTAAAATAAATTGGTTTCTGAGAAGGTAGGAATAATTCAATGGCATATTATGAAACCTAGAATCACAGTTAGAATTGACATTACTTGCTATGGACTACATTTCCTCATTTATGTATAATGGCTTTATGTTCTAGTAAAAGTATAAATATAGTTATATGGGGAAAAGTTTTAATAACCAGTAGTTACTAGGTCAAAGAAAAATTTATCAATGATGCATAATATAAAAATGAAGTATGTGCATTATTTTGCTTAAGGGTCATAATAGAAGGAGTATTTCATTTTATGACAATTGCAAGTTATTGTTGAACTTTCTTATAATAACACAGTTTTTATATGGGCATACATGTAGCAGTTAATATTTGTTAAAAATTTTTGATATGTTTTCAATTGTCATCCAAATTTAGTTTAATTACAAGTTATCTTTTGTGTAGAGTTATGGACATGAGGGTGATACTTACTTTTTAAGTTTCTCGTTTGTTTTTTTGAAGTTTTAAGATCACATCATTTAATGCTTTTTAACCCATCAAGTTATGATGCAGCCAAGTGATAACACAATGGACAGATAGGCCTTATACAGTCTTACCACTTATCAAGGAATGCATGGCTAAGGATGTACGGGTTTTGGTATATAGGTAATATTGAAGTTGTTAGTATATTCTAAAATTTTAAAATATTTTTTAAAATAATAATGATAATTACATAATTATTGTAAATAAGTTTCTATATTCAAATATAGTGGAGATGTTGATGGAAGGGTTCCTGTCACTTCATCGAGATATTCTCTCAATCAACTAAATCTTCGTGTGAAAACTCAATGGAAATCATGGCTCATCGAAAATGAGGTAAATTTTTTATCTTATATGGGTCATCTATTAAATCAACAATATTCCTCAGCATTTTACCTATATATAGAAACACATGTAATTTTCAAAGAACAAGGAAGAAAAGAAGTGATTAAAGCAATATTATGTATGCATTGTCATACCATGATTCTCATCGTAAAACTTAAATATTATATGTGAAATCACAACTAACAAAAATTCTTGCAATTGACAACCTTATTTTTTAGTTCTATATCCTCCAAAAGTCCTCTTCAAACGTAATGTCATTTCATTCTTTCACTATTTTTTTAATTTGTTATCTTGAAGAGGAATATAACATCTTGGCACCTCCTCTTCATTCTCTCTATAATGTAATTTAAAATCTACTATCTAATTTTCTTCTTGTTCTAATTATGAAGTTATAAATATTTAATAACCCTTGAACTTTTTTTAGTGTTTCATTTAGAAATAAAAAAAAATAGATATTCCAACAAACATTCTCGATATTCTTCAAAACTTAGGATGATGGCTCTATTATAGAATCTAAGAAAGAAATTTTGATAAAAACAGATGGATTTATCTATTGAGGACAAAGTCAATGATTGATAATTATATTAAGAAAAATAATTTTAAAGCCTCATAGAATAAATCCAGTTTTTCTAGTTTATGAGAGGCCTATTAAGCAATAGCTAAGCCACATCATTTCTTTTCTCCTTGTGTCAAATTTCTCCATGTCCATCTTAAGTCTAATGACTTTGGTCCTACTATTTTATATTTGTTGTTATAGAATTAACATGTGCTTATAATGAATTTTGAAATCATTTAATCTTGTATCTTCTCTTCAAAAAATATTACATAATTCAATTGTTAATTAAGAAGATCCTATACAAATGTCACTGAAAATTCTAAAACTAAATAGTAGACCTCAATTCTTTTTATGGAATTCAATATTCATTCAATATTTAAACTGCTGTTGGGCAACTTTACTAACTTCTCTCTATCTTTCTTTTTTAAACAAAAATATTACAAACAGGTTGGTGGATATAGTGTTGTTTATGATGGTAACTTAACATTTGCCACTGTTAGAGGAGCAGGACATGAGGTTCCGAGCTACCAAGCACTTCGAGCACTTGTTCTCACCAAGTTTTTCCTTGATAGAAAGCCGCTTCCTTCTTGAAACTAGTTTAATTTAAATTTATCCATTTTTTTGGATATAGATGGAAGGGGACTTAGTTTCTCGATCTCAAGTATTTCTACCACAAATTCAGTTATATCTTTAGCTATTTATCTATTAATACTAAAAGCATGCAGTGATCTAGTTGTCTCTCTCTCTTGAACAAATGAAAGTTCTATTATCAAGTACAAACAAAAATGTGGAACCATTAATTAATGCATTCATTTGGAAAAAATGGTTAATCGAAGGCCCTTCATATTTCTATATTTGAGTACATTGAATCAAAATTTTCCCTGCTTTCTATGTATATGTGTATGTGTGTGAATTTAGTGATACACGTATCAAAATTCTAAAATTATGTTAGGTCTACTTGAATAGATTGTGAAGCCAAAGTCAAAGAACTTAATTTATGCCATTAGAGATTTTCTTTAATTTTTTTTTTTTACATGGCAAGAAAAATTGAATCAAGGCTTTTGGACTCATAAGTGGCCATCAATTGCCTCCCTCACTTTCTCCTCTTCTTACATCTCCCTTCCCTTTATAGGAACTATAATATGATCTCTTTGCCCTCTCATTATTAGTGAGCTGAATTGTTCAACAAACACTTTGTTCATTCACGAATGTATCTCAAATATATCAAGTATTTATAAAGCTTGTGAATAATACAGAAATCCATGAGGGCAAGAGGTTTGAGGCTTTGCAATTGAGACATGGGCACAACTAGCATGCCACATGCATGAAAAATAATGTAGACAATTTTGTCTTTCAATCAACTAGGTATTAAATAATTGGGTATTGCTACGGTGCTTATTTTCTTTATTTTTCAAAAGATAGGATTCATCTTAGCCATCTGTTTTCAATGTTTATAGTAGAAAATTTACTCATTACAAGTATCATCCAGTTACCCTCTCACTTTGAACCCCCCCCTCCTCTCTCTAACTTGATGTAATCCCATCTCCCATGGCTCTCTTTTATTGATACGAGGCCCCTATGCCTCTGAAGTGGAAAGCATTGAACTAGAGAGGGTGTGGACAGAAGTCTAGAGATGTCTCCATCTTTCTGACAATATGCTCATTCTAATGGCCTCATCAATGGGGAAGGGTGACGGAATGTGGTGAAGGATTTCATTTGAAAATTGGTTAATTCTGTCGATACCAATAGATGGCCTCGGATCATTTCCACGGTGGCTTAGAGAGGCGACCAGGGGCTCTCAGATCTATTTTGATGTTATATAATATAACCAAGCTTGCGGGAGAGAAATTCTTACTTAGCTCAACAATCTAATAATCAACGAGGACAACTAAAAGATGATGCCTTATTAGAATCATATCATCCATGAGTGCAAGAGATGGTTTGGTCTTTGGCTTGTTCTCAGCCATTTTTAAGGACGAGATCTTATAGAGGATGGAATGAAAAATACTTTACCTTGGGGAGTATATCCTAGATTTGAAAATAGGATCTCCTCTTCTTCTTTAGTCTCTATTAGTCCCAAATGAAATAAAATAGATTAAATTTAAAAATAAAATAAAATCCATTGATCTGAAGGCAAACTTCCTCACATAGTTCAAGTTCCTTCCTCTTCCGTATCTATAGTATTTATTTGAGGGATCTATGATGGGAGTGGGAAAGTCTAGGTTGGAGATGAAATGGGCACTAGGTGATTTTCATGAAGAAGGGATTGGGAGCAAAAGGATTTATATCATACATAGCTCCTTCCTGCCAAGCTCTTGTCATTACTCGAAAGAATCCTTCAAACAACACACGACTAGAATATACACGATCAGTTTTGTTTTTCTTTTTTTACAAAATTAAAGGATAGGTCTCCTGGATAGACATGGCTTGCATTGCAAAATACCATAAAGCATAGTCAAATACACATTTGAAGATTAAACTATTAACTTGACTACAATAGATGTTATTGCATCTGTGTAACTCTATGGAAATAGTTTGTAGTAGAAAATTAATATTGCTATCATCTTCAAAGGACCTTGGCAAATTGGTGGAGATTTCAACATAATGAAGCCTTCATTCAATATAAGAGGTAGCCCACAACCGGTAAAAGATACTCTTGCTTTCATGGATTTGATCTCTACTACTCAGTTAGTGGATATTGATCTCAAAGGTCATAACTTTACTTGATGTGAGATTTCAACATAATAGAGCCTTCATTCGATAGAAGAGGTAGCCCACAATCGGTAAAACATGCTCTTGCTTTCATGGATTTGATCTCTGTTATTCAATTAATGGATATTGATCTCAAAGGTCGTGACTTTACTTGATATAATGGAAGGGACCATCTTTCTGTGTGAGACTGAAGAGGTATTTATTTTCACCAAAATGGTATGATCTTTTTACAATGTTCTTATAAAGAGTCTTGCTTACTCCTATCTTAGATCATGTTCTGATTGTGCTTAATTGTGATATTAAATTCATGCATCTATGAATCTTTAAATTTGACACTTGGCAGATGAACGAAAAAGGTTGGACAATACTGTAATTGGTTCTTAGTAGAAAATTTGAGGGTGTCAAAATACTACAGCCATGCGGGTTGAAAATCTCTGAAAGCTCCATGTCTCTCTTAAAAAATGATCAAAAGTCAGGATGAATGCCATCAAAGAGAATAAAGAGAGGTTGATTCATGATATCAATATGGTTGACAAGGAAAAAGAAGTATTGGATTTGTCCCCCCTTGAAGTGAATACTAGGAAGATATTAAAACAATCTTTGCATGAAATTTATGAAAGGGAAAAACTTTATTGGAGGCAAAGATCTAGAGTTACTTGTTTCAAGGAAGGTCACAGAAATACTATCTTTCTTCACAAAATTATTTTTGGGAGGAGGAGAAGAGGTCACATGTCGTTACTAGAGGACAATGGTTTAAACTACTCGAATAATGACAAGATTGCCTTACTTTTGCACCAATTTTATAATCTCTCTTTGGCTCCTTCAAACTTTGAATCTGTCAATTAGTTGGAATCTTTTTTTATGGCATCCCTTCAGTTGATTTGAGATCCTTGGTTGATGATTTCTCAGAGGATGAAATTAAAATGCAGTGTTTTTTCTTAGGTGGCTCAAAGGTTCCCAAATTGGATGTGTTTTTCTTTCACTTATTTAAGAGGTATTGGAATCTACTGAAGGATGACATTATGGCCCTTCCTGAAGACTTTCATAATGAAACTCTGGATTTATACAGAATCAATTTTGGCTGTGTCTCTAATTTCAAAAAAAGACGGCTTATGCTCAGTCCAGGTTCTGCATCCTATCACTCTCCTTGGCAGCCCTTGCAAGATTATTACTAAGGTTCTAGCTTCTAGACTTGTAAAATTCCTCCCAGCTCTAGTGGATGAATCTCAGTCGGTATTTAGTAGATGAATTTTTAAAACCTTCCTTAGTGCACACGAGATGCTTGCCTATTATAAGAGATTAGGGTCCTCTGCAAGCTTGATTTTGAGAAAGCTTTTGATAGAGTTAATTGGGATTTCCTTTTTCTCTATTGATTGGTAGAGGATTTCCTCCAAGGTTCTGTGTGTAGTTGGTTTCCCTCCCTTTTCTCTTCTGCAATAGTGGCCTTGTTGGTTAATGGCGCTCCTGGCAAGTGGATCTAATGCAAGCAAGGGTTGAGGCAAGGTGACCCACTATCTCCTGCTCTATTTATTTTGGTTGCAGATGTACTCTCTAGATTACTTAAGCATGCAGGAAATATTGGGCTGATTGAAGGCATAGGGGAGTTACTACACTTTCATAATTTGAGAGTTTACATTTTGCAGATGACTCACTTATTTTTTGTAGACCGAAATAAGATAGTATTACTGATATTAAGGCCATTCTACTTGCATTTGAAGAGGTTACAGGACTTAAAATAAATTTCTTACCACAATTCAGTAATTTGCATTAACATGAATGAGGTTGAAGCAGAACTCTTTACCATTATGGTGAATTACAAGAAAGAAAATTTACCTTTTACCTGCCTTGGGCTGTCCCTTTTTATGATAAGAAGCTACCTAAACAATGTTGATTACCTCTAATAGAGAAGATGAGTCAGAAACTTGCCTCCTGGAAAGGTAGACTGTTAGGCTTTGCCTTATCAGTGCAGTACTAATTACCCTTCCTTCTTCTTATATGTATATCTTTAAGCTTCCAAAATGTGTTATTAATAGTGTTGATTACTTAAAAAGAGTGTTCTTTTGGAAAGGTAAGGAGCATATTAGCAGATTCCACTATTTGGTTAATTAGGATTCAGTATGTCAGGATAAGGAAGAGGGTGTCCTGGGCTTAAAAAATCTAAGAAATCTAAATCTCTCACTTTTGGCGAAATGGGATTGGAAATTGCTTAAGCATCCGGTTGGCTATTCTTTGAGAGAGACTTCAAAGAAGAGACAAATTAATACAACGTACTACTTGAGAAGCAGGTTCGGCATGCAGGTTCGGAGAAGACCGTCCAAAGCTCCTCCTATTTGGAAGGAAATCTGTAAAGATCTAGTTGCCTTTTGGAACTGCACTACCTTCAAATTAGGTAATGGTGAAATAATTAAATTTTGCAAAGCTGTAGAGATTAGCTCTGCACCTCGTGCCTCTCTTTTTCATGATCTTTATCTTAGATTTATAAAGCAAAATTCTTCAGTTGCAACTTATTAAGTTGCAGAGAGAGAAATTGGAGGATCAAAGTTTTTGGCCCTCTTTCTTTCTTCAAATCAACATAGACGGATAAGCTTATGGATTTGTTCTCCACTGTCCGCCCTTCAAGCTCTTTTGATGTTTCGATGGAGAAATCTTGCACAGATGGGAATTACAGTGTTCAGTCATACTCCAGTTTATCAATCATGGTGGTATGCTTTGGCAGTTCTACAAAATAATTTGGAAGGCTAATGTGCCAAAGAAAATCAAAAATTTCTTATGATTGGCTTTGATGAACAACCTTTACATAGGGGGAATATTGGGTAAGAAAGGATAGAGAATCAGCATCGGTTGTCCATTATGTGGTGCCTGTTCAGAGATGGTTTCACATCTCTTCATTAGATGGCCATTTACTCGAGTTGTTTCGTCGTCTATTCTATCTTGTCTCCATATAAGGGGTTTGCTTCATGATCTTCAGATTTTTTTGTCATTATGGAGGAGAAGCAAAGCACACTCTACTATAGGGAAAAGATGAGATCAGCTATTCATGGCTCATATGTGGCATATATGGCACAAAAGAAATTTCAAGAACTTTTATTAGTGGAAGTCTTCAGCAGCTTCTACTTTACATAAAACCCTCCACTCTTTTTCTCTGTGGCATAACTTGTCTTCGTCTGAATCATCTCAAAGTCACAAGGCTCTTTCTCTCAGATTGTCTTCCATTCTCTAGTTCCTCATTTCATGTTTCTTCTCTCTCATATTCTCTTGTAAATCATCACTGTAACTTTTTTTATACTTTATAACAAAATTTGAGGAAGTTTATCACTTCCTTCACTTTCCATCAAAAAAAGAAAGCTAAAGAAACATAATAACACTTTCTTTTTTGAAAAAAAAAAACATAACATATTTATTTGATCTTCGTAATTGACTGTTATGGATCTGTTGTACAAAGTTTAACAATAACAGGAGAAACAAGATTCAAGCAACCATCTTTTGATTCTTACAATAGTACATTTAAGCATGTAGCAAAGTTCTGGTAACACTAGCAGATTTTTTTTTGATAAGATCAGGAAGCGGTTCAGAATTAAATGGTGATTTAGTGTAGATGATTCCAATATATATTTCACCAAGCAACTTGCAAATCTCGAGTATAATCACAATCCTTCAGGAATTTCTTGATGATTACACTTAATTCCCTAATGCAAGAAGTGGATTGGTTCGCCAAAACAAGCTGCAAGTGGGAAGATAGGACACTTTTTCGAATCCTCACTCTCATCTAACTATCATTTTTTTTTTCAGAATCTCTGAAATGTGCCAAGATCATAGAAAACAGATTTAGGCATGTAATTTCGGAATCTAGCAATGGTTTGTTTTGTCCTCTGTCACCATGTTCCACTGCTTTACTGTGTATAATTTTATGTACAAATATCTCATTTCATCCAAGATAGGAAGAGCAGCCGCATCAATCCTGAGACCAATAACTTTAGCTGAAAATATAATTATTTACATGATTATGGCCAAAAAAATCAAATAAATGCAAAAGAAAAAAGAATCAAAAAGTCCTGTAAACATCCTGTTTTCTATGAAATTAAAGTCAGAAAAGAACATATTAATTTATATGAAATAGATCTTGGAGATTAGAATTTTTGAGGGGTTTATGGTTTGGTGGAGGCATGGTTTCCATCATTGATTTATATATAAATAGATCTTCGAGATTGGAATTTTTTGAGGTGTTTATGGTTTATAAACGAATGGAATTGAAGAGAATATTAAGGTACCAAATGTTTACCTGCTATCAACAAGTGAATGCAACATGGTGAAGATGGCCCCCGAGAGATCGAAGGTCACCATGGATTCAAGGAGAATGTGAAGACCTAGAAATAGAGACTCTTTTTTATGAACATTGATTGATAAAAATGAAAAAATGATGCTTATAAACATCCGAGACATATATCAGTTACGACCCTTAAAAGCTGCCTAAATTATGAAATTATCCACGTACATTATCAAGAGTTAACCCTAGCTTTTTGTCCAAATTATGGTACTAGCCATCCATCCTGGACCTTCTACCGGCTATAATCAGTTGCCTTTAAGAAAAATCTGGATCATTCAACATCCAACGAATTCAGTAAATGAAAATAAAATTTTCTTATATATAATATTTTTGGATGCACCAAAATAAATCCCTGATTAGTTATATTTTTTTAGAAGAAAGGAAACAAGGGTCTTAAGTAGTCTTCTTGACTAGAAAACCTAAATTAGAGTTAATATTTTTTATCAAACTCAAAATAACTTAATCCACCACACTTTCGCTGTGTAACTTTGATAAAAACCCACTGAAATTATCTGAGTTCGCTAAATAATTTAAGAATAAAAAAAAATCAAAATTTGTCGAACTCTACAAATTTTAACTCGAGACACAAATTGTCCATAGAAAGTTGAACCCTATAAATCACTTCTTACACATTCCTTAGTAATCCTAAATTTTGATACCACCTATGTCACAATTCCGAATGATCTTAAACCTATGCTCTGATACCACATCTATCACACCTCAAACCCATTACCTGAATCAACTAGGTGACACGGCCACATGAACCATAGAGCGATGCTCTATAAATTATGCAAGACCTAAGATGAACAATTTCAAATAATTTTATAAATTTAAATCAACAATTAAAAATCAAAACAATTAAACTAAATAAATTCACTATGGTCAAATAACCAACTTGTTTAATTACAAAATATTTGACTGCTCATTGGTACCAAAAATAAACTAACTACTAACCCTGTCACTCAAACTCCATGCACAGTCCATCTGAAACTAGACATCCTGTGACTTTGGAAAAAAAAGCACCAAGAGGTATGAACTTTACAGCCCAATAACAATCCTCCATGAACACATGCCAGGATGAATATGACAACATCTTTAAGCAAATACAAAGCTGATAGAAAAATAGTAAGATTTATACATCAACAATCTAATAATCAAACACTCAACAGATTGAGTATATATATTTATAAACACCCATATAAACGGGAAAATAGGGAGGAAAAAAAAAAGGAAAATAGGGAGAGGGATCTGCAATGGGGAAAGATCTCCGTTCAGCAAATCCAGCAACCAGCCAGCTCAATTCAGACTATTGATGGTGACCTGGAAACGGGGAGAAGGCCATGGAAGAGGAAGAGAGGTTGATTACCTTGCTCCGACGAGGTAATCAAACGGTGGCTCGTTGTGCACACTCAACGGGAAATCAAAAAATAATTGAGATTTTTACCAACGGTGGATCGGGGATGAGAGTCAGGATGGCCTGAGGAAGAAGGAAGGGCCTTTTATAGGCTAAGGTTTGGGCTCCGACGAGCCTTAGGCTTCTCGATGCCTGATGGAGTTGAGCGAGAAGATGGACTTGATGGAGGAGTCCGCTTCTTTCGTCTCACGTGCAGATCACGTGAAGCATTTTTTTGGGTTGTATTTCTGACATTCTCTAATATTCGTGCTGGGCCGGTCAATGGACCGGGCTCTCACACCATGCGAGTTTGTATTTATTCATTTACATGCTTATGCATGCCATCTTGTTCTGCCATCATCTCATATATATTTAAGAAACTCTAAAACTTCGCCTTATCAAATGATCTATAACTATATTTGTTTTCCAATCTCAAGAGTTCATATCAAGATTTACTATCTCAGTACCAGTACTATAGGAACTAGTTCGGCATACTGACATTCGGTATGCCCTCTATATTGCATACCAATTCTATACCGGTATGGTACAATTAATGCGCATCAGAATCGACCGATTACCATGCTCAAGTATGATTCAAAGTTTAGACTCTCTTAAACGAGAGAACTAAGTCGTACCTAAACCAAGGGTTTTGGGTGCCACTGGTTGACCAGAACTTGCTGATAACTATGAAAAACGTCATATATTCCATAAAAATAGGAGAAAAGCTTCATATATGTTCTTGTAGCTTATGAAAAGGTGGATAGTGCAAGCAGGGCCCTTTACCTTTCAGAGTTTGAAGCTTGCCTTCCTAATCATACTTCTTATATCTGCATGCCTATAGAGCAAGCAAGGAGCTGTCATGTTAAGTCCAAATAGTCTTGTCTGTCAACTGATATTCATGTTCTCCTATATATGTCACGGTCATATATTTACAACCCTTTTTTTTGTGGGAGACATGAAGATTTGTAAGAAGATAATATTTCCCATAGATGAGTTTCTGATAGATAATACTTCTGGTATTACATTATAAAATAGACTAAGAATATCTGAAAAAATCTATGGGATCAAACAATTCTGTCATATGCATTGAGTGATGTAAACAGAATTACTTTATTTTCTAAAACTTTTCTTATATTGAATGACCTCTAACTTTTCTATTGCTTAACTGTACGTATGATTGGGTTTGCATTGCAGTTCTATGCCCTTCCACTTCAATCACCAGTTATCAACTCTAGTGCTGTATCTACAACAGTGGAGAGAGTTCTGCTGTGCTTGCTCAGTCCAACGCTTCCAGAGAAAATATGGAAGCATTCGAGCTCTGATGTGGTTTCTGCAACATTCTCCAATAACTGGTACATCTCAAAATTCTTGAATAACTGTATATATTTTTTGTCGGCTTTCATCATCCAAATTGCTAGTTCAATGACAAACCTTCTTATTCTTGGAACTTTAATTTCTGGATAGTTGTATTTGTTCAGTATCTCTATGAGCTTCTGTATGAGATCAGTCTCCTTAATGCCAGCTTGTTCTAGTTCCTCGGCAAATTTGGTGGAACTCATAAATTTGCATATCTGTGTGGTGAGCCCAATTGATACCTCTAGTAACTTATCTTTCTCGAGCATTATAGCTCTTAATACCTGTAGAGAAAAAAGCAATAATGTTGAAATTATTTATTTGAATTTTGTATTTCTCATTTTTTTTAAGGAAAGCATATGGAGTGCTCATAAAATTCTATAACTTTATAAATTAATTTAAGTGAAACCATCTGAAAATACTAGCCGCCTACTCTGAATACTACGCTTAAGACATTACATGAACAACATTGAAGTACTGTTGATGGAAGGTATTGCCTTTCTAAGTAAATATGGACTGTATTATAGTATTTCTTCTCATTTTTCACCAATAACTGTCTGCATTTTAGCATCTTGATGAATTAGTAAGCATATTTATGGTTCTTGGTTATCCCGTAGTTTCTTTGTTTCTGTTTTTGATTTCTTTCACTAATTTGTAACGATGGCTATTCCTTTCCTTGAAAATCAAGGGAGATTGTCTAAAATACTGTATGCTAATTCTTTAGGAACTTTGGATAGTGAGAAAAATAAGAAGCATACTTTCAGAATAATGCTTCTGTCTAAGCTTATATATACCAAATGATTATTGCAAAACTAGCAAAAGGACATAGTTAATAAATGACATGATATATATTTACTTTTGATATCTAATATGGCTTTTGTCAGGATTAAGCTAATAAAGAAAAACTTGTTATACTTCCAATAACTTAGGAAGGAGGTTGGTGGATACCAGATATTCACATGACCTGTTCCATTGAGTTTGTTTTTATCTCCGGTGATCTCTTTTTTATATCTTTTTTACTTATCAACTCATCTCTTGCCAAAGTGATTCTTTGAGAGGGTTTAGATTTAGTCCCTTCTCTATTTTTGCGTCTATGTTTTTGTTCCAAGCTTTTCAAAACATAGTTGTGATTGTATCTTCTATCTTTTATGATATCCACAGTAGGATCAAATTGAGATGTAGAGGCTTACAGCGGGCATGGCAGCAGTGACTCCCTTGAGGCGATCAGAGCATTCGGTAGCAGAGTATGCACACAAGTTCCGAAGGATCCTGGAAGCGTTGATTCGGAGCACTGGGTCATTCATCACGCTTACGAGCCAATCCAGCACCTGCTGCACCTTCAAGATCCGCTCGCAATTCTTCTTGCTCTCCAGTGCCAGCATTGCCAAAGCCTCCCCTGCCTCGTTGCTCACTTGGTTCTCATCCTCCGTAAATCCTGGCCTAAAGAAGATGAGCAGCAGAAGCTTAACAATCCCACCTGTGCTCCCAATCTTCTCCCTTGCGTTCTCATCCATTGCCAGGCTCTGCAGAATCTCTATCGCCAGCTTCTGCAGCACCATGTGACTCTCCCCATACTGCAAGATATCCCTGATGTTGCTCACTGTGAAGACAATCTCTGAGATTGCCTGCCGGAGCATTTTCCCGGTGTTTCCGGTCGTGCTCACCAACATCTTGACCACTTGGAGAGACCTCTTCACTGCTTTGATCTGGGACTCCGGTGCTCGGTCATTTCGTAGCAAACTCTGGCCGGTACTCGTGAGGTCTATGATGTTTGGCAAGAGGCCTCTGGCGTTCCCAATCTTCCCACAGTTCTCGTGATCATGAGCGAGCTTCTTCAGGATCAGCAGACCGTAAAGATTAAACACTGAAAAGTCGTAGTCTGCTTGGTCGGGGATGATGGAATTCCGATGGACGTCATGGGATTTTGCGTTGGAGATTCTGCCTGTGTGGAGCAGCGATGATATCGACTCCATCGCCCCTGGAATTCCGGAAACTCGAAGTGCATTCTGCTTCTTCCCAGCAAGCTTCGACACGATTTCTGCTGCACACCTCCTGATCTCTTCTTCGGTTGGGTTCTTCCAGTTCAACATATCGACCAGTCTCTCGATGACCCATGTTGAAGTCCCAATCTTCCGTAGCGTCTCGGAGGCAAACTGGTTGTTTTTTACAAGCTTCTGCAGGATCCGAGCTCCGATGATCTGCTCGTCTGGAAAATCAGAGTCCAAGAGCTCCTGAGAGTAGGTCACAAGTTCCATCTTTAGGCCATCAAAGATGCTTCCATTGATGCATTTCGAGTATGCATCGTAAAAGAATCGTTTGATTGATATAATCCCAGACGGTCCTAATTCGCACTCCAGGCTCACATTTTCGAGCAACTTGCCGTAAGAGATCTTCCAATTCCAGTATGCCTTCTCCAGCAGGAACATCAGGGCTTCAGCCAGTGCCAGTCCGTAGAATATGTCCAGTGCTGCCTTCCCGTTCTTTGTTTCATCATCCTGTCCTACTTTACCATAGTCCTGCTTGATGAGGCGCATCAAGGAGAGCGTCACACAGGCGGTAGCTGATAGAAGCTGAAGCCATGTAAGAATCCAGCTGACATTTTTCAATAGAAAGATCCAGCCAGCATGAGGAATCAAGGGAACATTGGGAGTGTACCAAGTCCGGCGTCTCATTTGTTGCACCACCTGGTGTTGGAACTCTGTGACCGTCTGGTTACTCCCTGTGATCCTCCGACATCGGTCTCCATCTGTTTTGGTGATGGAGGGCAGCTGAAAGATGGCTTTGATCCTCCGAAAGATGAAGCGGGAGCTGGACTTGATTGCCTCGAAGCTGTTGCATCCAGCCTCAGAGAGGGTCCATGTTGCCTCGTGCTGCCATTCGAGTTCATGGCTCCGACTGAAGATTCTGGTGCCTTCGATGAGTAGGATAATTGTCACGGACCAGAAGTCTCTCTTCTCGAGCGATGAGGCAAAGCCACCGAGAAGAACCACCGTGGCCCAGATGAATGCTAGCGTTCCGAGGCCGCTTGCAGCTTTTTCCAGGATGGCGAGGCGCAGGGCAAAGAGGGTCAGCTTCTTTTCAGGAGCCCGAATTGTGCTGCCTTGGCTTCCATTTCGTCCGCTTGGGGTTGGATTGCAAGGCGTTTTCTGAGGCTCGAAAAAGGTCGAGCCCCAGTAGAACAGATTGTTGCTGCCTCCATCCGCAGTCTCCATAATATTCACTTGGATGCTTGGCTCACCTTCCCCTGATTCCTGTTTCTTGAACCTCATTGCTAGAACTTTTTGGTGGCAAAAGAACCGTCTGTCTGAAGTCTGGTGTTTGCTTTAAATTGATTTGTGCTGATATCAAGCCTCAATAGATCATATTGAACTCATTATAGTTTAACAGCAGAGGTGCTGACAAATCTACAATGTCTGCTTGAGGTCTTGGACAGAAGTGGTGGACTTTCTTTTTTTTTTCAGACTTTGCATTAGAAACTGTCAAAGATCAGTTTTCTGAATGGGCTCTGCGCCCAGATAAGTTTGAAAAGTCATGGATATTCCAGTAGAAAAGACCATGTGGCATGAGTCAAGGATGATGCTTTGAAAAATTCAGAAAGAATAGTTTGGGGTGGAAGATAGGAGAGGAAGAGGTCCATCTCTTCTTCCTGCTGTCATTTTCTAATTGATGTTCGGATTCCACGTATGCATGCGTTCTCTATTTTGCTCCCTTTTTTTTTATTTGATTGAATCCTCTACTCTTAGCAACTTTTTTTCCCGCTCTCCCTCCCTCTCCTCCCTACTTTTCTCGAACATGTAATATATATAATTCTACTGGGGTTTTCCTTTTAATGTGCATATTATAATGAATCAAGAACATCTCAAATTTTATAAGCCAAAGATAAAAAGAAAAAATGCATCCCTCTTTTTTCTCTTTTCTCATGTAATGCCTTCTTTCTAAATGATTCACATCTCCGGGCAAGCCAGGAATCTAAGCTGTAGCATTGTGCTTTCTATTCTGTGACTATTTTCTAGGGCTTAATTGACTTTTTCACTTTTGATTTTTATTACTCTCAATCATGGAGACATATACTTCAACAGTTCCAGTTCGAAGAAACTTCCAGCTGTGGGACCTGTAAGGACAGTTCGTCTCTTTGTTTTTCTGAAGCCGGAAGATTCGCCTGTTCTTAGAAATATCTCTTCCATGCAAGTTGCTCTAGAGATTGAATCAAAAATTGGCATTTTGTGCACTTGTCATTAAACCCAATTCAAATACGATTTTAGTTGTAGATGAGTCTGCCACCATACATTCTTAGGTTTGTCATTTAGAGGGAATCGTCCGAATTTGGATTATAAAAAGTCATATTCTAATTTTGTTTTGGGTGTGATAATGTTGATCCAGCTGATGTTTAATTATTCTATGCCAACTGTACTTGGATATTGTGAGAACCCATGCGGACTTGTATTTAGTCCCACATCGATTATTCGCTGGATAAATCTTGAGTACTTATACGGGATCAAAGAACCCAAATAATATCTTTTGGCTAGTCTTTTTGGATGAGATTATGCATTGTTACAGATATAATCTAAGTCTTTGCTCACATCAATAGTGTTGTCTTGCGGGGCGCAAACCAACAGGCTGTTATGTTGGTTTAGATTAGTTTTATTTTGGGTATGGAATACATACATGTCAACAAGTTGAGAGTCTTTTTCTTGCAAACAATGAACAAATTCTTTGTAGCTGCCAAGAAACTGAGATGTATGTGGAGCACATGAGAAGATGGAGTGGGCACAACTTACGTGCCGAAAGCACATCCTTGTATGCATTGGTGCCTCCTTCTAAGTTGGCTTCTCCATTTTAGATTTCGAGCATAGACTAGAGATAAAATTTTAATAGTAAACTACAAAGAAGCAATACCAATTACCAAGCATGTATGCAAGTACGAGAAGCAATGGTTAGGGTTAACCCAAAACATGGACTTTCTTAGGGTGAGCAGTCCTCATTCTAAATATTCTTGGACAAATAGTTCAATTCCTGTGACTTTACTGATGGATGGGCTCCTTTTATTTATCTATTATATTCTGAGAATCATCGAGGTGACTATTAAGCAATTTTTATGAATTTTACATGAATTATCGAGCAATACCTTGAGAATGCCTTATGATAAAGTAACCATCATTTAATTATACATAGGATTGAACTAAATTTTTGAAAGAAAAAGTCACTGGTCAATCTTAAAAGTCGAAATCATAAATTTTCCAGTCATTAGAAGGGCAATCTTTTCCTTTTCAGTAATATACCTCTCCTTGTCAATACTTCATACCTTGTTTGTGGGAAAGATGAAGAGAACCTTATCACAGTGGTACTTGCCAATACATATTCAGACTATAAAAGAAACTAATGTATATGCATATTCTACACTATCATAAAATATTACTGGCGACTATTGCAACATTATTTGCAATAGTAGTTTCTGTTATACGTACATTATCTAGTTTGGATCCATCATGGAAACATGGTGAGAGAATTTAGATGAGAATGAAAATTATCAATTTATCTTTAGTATAACTTATCATTAACAATTTATCTTTATTATAAGTTAACATTAACAATTTATCTTTATTATAACTTAACATCAACGAGTTGGAGCTTATCATGGTGCTCATACCCCTCTTCCTCTCAATTAGAAATTTTGGGTTTGTCTTTGGTGGTGTGCCTAATAATATTAAGATAGGTCACCTTCTCTTTAAAAAAAGAAAAGAAAAGAAAAACTTGTGTACTCATATACTGCTCTTAGAGAAATTGCAGAAGCATATTCTCTTAAAAATAGTGTCAAATTTAGAGCTTCTTAAAATTTGATGTTTGAAGTATGTATAAACTCACTCTTGTGGGTATAAGTGTGAGAATAGGCCTAAATAATCTTTATACTTACCTCATTTAAATGGTATATGAATCCTATTCTTTAACAAGGAAAATGAATGTGTTGAACATTAGTTCTATAGTCATATTCTTTCGTTTATAAAGTAGGATTCGGTTGAGTGGTATTCTCTCGGGATCATCCCAAATTTAGGTGCCAACTCTTCTTGAGCAACAGTCTTACATTTAAGAGCCCCGCACCCCCCCCCCCTCAACAAAACTCCATATATATATATATATATAGAGGATTGATAACCTACTCTCTGTTATGGTCGGTTATCAATTTACCCATTTTTTATTAGACAAAAAATACCCTTATTTTTTTATAACTCTTAAGGGTATTTTATGTCTTTTTATAATTTCACATTAACTCACCCTCTCAACCCCCAATTAATACTCTCTCTCTCTTATATATATATATATATATGGATTGATAACCTAATCTCTGTTATTGTACGTTATCAATCTACCCATTTTTTATTGGACAAAAAATATCCTTACTTTTTATAACTCTTAAGGGTATTTTATGTCTTTTTACAACCTCACATTAACTCATCCTCTCAACCCCCAATTAATACTTTATCCCTTTCTCTCTCTCATACACACACACACATATATATATATACATACATGCATATTGATGTATATACATATAGATGTATGTATATATATAGATAGATATATGTATGTATATATACGTACGTATATGCATATA
>JAOXJJ010000482.1:1252283-1281984 GCA_025769935.1 Phoenix roebelenii
AGAGAAAGAAAGAGAGGGAGAGAGTATTAATTGGGGGGTTGAGAGGGTGAGTTAATGTAGGATTGTAAAAAGACATAAAATACCCTTAAGAGTTATAAAAAGTAAGGATATTTTTTGTCTTAGAAAAAATGGGTAGATTGATAACCTACGGTAACAAAGAGTAGGTTATCAATCCCCTATATATATATATATATACACTCTTAAGGAATGATTCCTTTAACTAATTATTTTTTTCTTTTATTTCTAATTTATGGTAAGGTCATATTGTATATATATAATAGTCAATTATATCTTTTTAAAGTTTTTATGCTTTTGTTACAATATTAATTTGATTGTTTTCCTTCTGAAATGGTGTTTATAACCTGATCCTTTTTATTGGAAGTTTCCCTAGAGTTAAAAAGAGGAATACTAAATAGAAAAAAAGCACAAAAATAATTTTGGCAGAATCCTAAAGAAACTTTCTTGCATCTTTTGAACTCATAAACAAATGCGTAGTATATTGTCAGTTATTGATTCCACATTCTTGTGATTGGAGTTTTAACTAGCCACTAGATCGCAAAAGCTTAAGTTATTAAAAAAAGGGTCAACAATGTATATCATGCCTAAATACTTCCTTTCACATGCAGCTGAACCATGGATGAAAATCAAATATGACTCAATATAACAACCAGGAATGAGTCAAAGTAAATCAGGAAAAAAAAATCAGTGGATATTTGGATTCAGGACTCCAGCTTTGATACCCTGTCACCTAACCACTAGAACCTAAAAGCTTAAGCTACTAGTAAGGGATCAACAATGTATAGAAGGCGAGAAATTAATAACCAGGAATGAGTCAAGAGAAGAAAAGACTCAAGATAACAAATGGGCAAATTTAAGAAAATTAGCCTGAATGAGGATTTGAACCCACGACCATCAGTTCTAATACAATGTTAACTACTAAATTTCAAAAGCTTAATCTATTAAGTAAGCGACCAGCAAAGTATATCAGGCTTAACATGGAGAGCCAATGATCATTTACATTTTATCATTTATGTACCATTTGATTCAATCTGAGGCCACATCTTCATTTGAAAAAAGGTTTCGGTGGTGTTGGCTTCTAATAGGAAGAACTGACAAGAATCTAAATGCTACAAGGTGAAAACATATCTAATTTAAATTCTCCTAATTGTACAACCAAAATCATTGGTTAAACTAGAGAATCTGATGCCAAGTGTACAATTTGAGCTATGTAAGGTGTGTACATTCTAAAGGCTCTTAAGATGTGATATTTCTAGTAAGAAATTTTTATTGGTCATCCTTAAGATGGAAAATATCTACAATTGATCATCCTTTATTCCCTTGAAGGGTAAAAAAGGAATTTTGAAAAAAGGAAATAACTGAAATGGTCCAATGAACCAAACTCACATTTTTAACTACTAAGCTTATTTTTTCTTTTTACATTTTTTTTGTTTCATTTTTTAGAACAATTCTTTGGTGGATAAGGAATTGATGTTCCAACCTTTCAAACCTTATATTCTTGTTTTTCTTGTTTCATGTTATTGTATATATCAGGCATAAGAATTTATTGTAAGTGCCCGCACTTACCTTGAAAACTATAAATGAAATCTGCTTATTTGCAGTGCTCATGCTGATTAAAATCTTTTTTGTTTTACCAACCACTTGTCTAAACATTAACAAAGTCTACTATAACATGAGAAATTATGACATGATTTCCTTCATGGTGAATGTCTGTTCGAACATCTTAATTTTCTTCTCTTCTACAGTCAGAGAGGGATAAATGATGCTCAACCTGAAATAACCATACTTTGGAGAACATTTTGTTGAGGAAAGAGACCACATTGATCTAAGTTATGGTGATAGACGAGACTCCTTTCAAAGACCTTGGGTTTTTGGTAAGAAGAGAGAAGGGTTTTTGGTAAGAAGAGAGAAAACACTACTTGAAAAATCTTTACTCTATTTGAACGTCACTTTCTTGGTATTTACTACCATTAATAGTAGAAAACCTTAGAAGACTGTCCTTCAATTTCTGTGAGATTATTGGTTGCATTTAATCTAACCATTTATATGGAGGTGCTATCTACCCTCTGAGACTTTAATCCTGTAGTGTGGTTTTGCTATGCATGTACTTGTGTACACATCCCATCTTTCTGTTACATCTACATTTTTCTTTCTTGGTGAAAACACTTAACCTTGGCATTACTAAATGATCCATAACTAGATCCATTTTCGAACGTTAAGAATCGAGAAAATTACGCAAGACAGATCTTAAATGGAGCTTTGGAACCTTTTTCTAAGATAAAAATTGCGAACAACCTTATTGACCAATATCTACTTCCCCCTCCCCCCATCGGATTTGATGTCTATGAATATCCTTATATATGTTCATGAGCTCTTGGAGTAGTATATTGGGTCCTTTCTCTTTTAGGGGGCTTGTTTAGATGCTAGCTGCTCAGACCTCCCTGAACCACGCCATCTCCAGCCCCATGCACTTGCAACTCGTAGAGGCGGTAAGTACTCAATGCCCCACAACCATCAAAATAACGTGGGGTTGAAACAGAGAGTGCCTGCCTCCAAGCCGAGAGTGCCCCCCCCCCCCTCCTTTTTGTCAAGTAAGCTACTTTTTTCTGAAATGCAGTCTGGAATAACCATGACCGTATATATAAATATCTTTGATGCTGTCATTTGAAATGTCCGCTTCAACCACTATTTCTTATACATCTTGCAAAGAAAGATATTGATGAGCACTAATAAGTAACTACTAGTGAAACAAAGGGAATTTCTTGTATTATATAGAAAACAGAAAACAATTATGGAATTAGGCATTCTCTCATATTATTATCAATTTACCATGATGTAAATAAACTTACTCAATTGGAACAACTTGTGAGAATTTCTATATCTCTGCTTAAATTGGATGATCTTTGTTGTTTCAAATGTGTAATTATCCATATTATTGGACTAGAAATGATTTTCCTATTTGTAATTATACATAAAATCAGCATAGCAATAATGCTTCTGTTTCGTAATTGTACATATGATTTGGCTAGCATAACAGTTGTTTGCCTGCCGACTTTAACCATTGGTCATCAACTCAATTGCTGTGTCTACAACGGAGGAGAGAGATCTGCGGTGCTTGCTTAGTCCAACACTACCAGAAAAAACATGGAAGCACTCAAGCTCTGATGTGGTTTCTGCTACACTCTCCAGTAGCTTATCCATTTCCAAATTCTTGAATAACTGTATATAATTTGTGTGAGATTTCATCATCCAAATTGCTTGTTCAATAACAAACCTTCTTATTCTCGGAACCTTAATTTTTGGGTAACTGTATTCTTTTAGTATCTGTACCAGCTTCTCCACAAGGTCAATCTCTTTAATGCCGGCTTGTTCAAGTTCCTCAGCATATTCTGTAGGACCCATGAATTTGCAGATCTGTGTGGCAAGCCCAATTGATACCTCTAGTAGTTTCTCTTTCTCAACCATAATAGCTTTCAACACCTGTAGAAGAAGCAATAAGGTTGAATTATGTATTAGAATTATGCATTTCTCTTAGTGGGAAAGGAGATGGAGTGCTCAAAAATTTCATATTTTTGTAGATTAAGTTCCGAAAGCTATTTCACGTTTCAAGCCCTCCATCCTAAATCCTTCTGAAATAACAGTACTTATTCTCGATAACAATCACTGCCTTTTAGCATGTCTATAAATCAGGAAGAAAATTTGTTGTGTTAATTTTCATGTTATGTCACAATATTAGATATTTTGTTTAAGTTTTTCCTTTCTTTTACTATTTGTGACCAAAATAGCACTGCTTGTCTTTATATGCTAGTTCTTCAGAAACCTCTATAATATATAACTGAAGCAAAAGCAATCCACAAACAAGTTTCGACTAAGTTTATTCTACCAAATGATTTTAAAAATCTAGCCAAGTTTATTATGGAAAAAAGACAAAATTTAAACAAATAACAATCTGAGCCCATAGTCCATCGACTTTTCTATGGAAACTACCATCAGTCGTTTTAGTAAATTTTTGTTCAAAAAATATCCTAACGGCGCATTAAAGTAAATATTAGACAAATCATGTGTACCAAACTACCACTCCTATGTTTAACTGATGTTATCTCCTTCCTAACTTTATTCTGCTGGACTCCTTTTGATTATTGATAAATCCGTAATCTTTTATTCCTAAACATGCATTGGCACATTTTAATACTTGGTTTTTTTTTGTGTATGTAGAGAGAGAATATGCTTTGGAGTATATGGACCAAATTGCT
Organism: Phoenix roebelenii; assembly: GCA_025769935.1. NCBI lineage: Eukaryota > Viridiplantae > Streptophyta > Magnoliopsida > Arecales > Arecaceae > Phoenix > Phoenix roebelenii. Next base: position 1,256,555 of record JAOXJJ010000482.1, read on the forward strand.
TGCTTGAAAAGATCAACAATAGCACATGCAAAATGAAAATCAACACTATTGATGATGATATTTGATATCTAAATTTCCAAGAAAAAAAAAAAAGAGGAAAGACTCATTTGGAAGTCCTAACAATGCATCTAATGGATTGACAATGAACAATGTTAATGTAACTAACTTGTAATATTAATAGAGTTGTTATCATACGCAAAGTCTGTTATAGAGTTGTTATCATACTCAAATTCTATTATATTTAGGCCTATATATACACCATGTACATACTATTGTAACTTTATAAGCAAGCAATAATTGACAGAGATTTCATTTTCTTTCCCTGTTTTAACGAACAATTCTAGTGGCATGTTGATTCATAGTTTTTTTGGGTAATCGATTCATAGTTTAGAAAGATTCCAGTTCAATTTAGTCTAATTGCATCTTCTTTAAGTTTGAAGAAGTCTAGTCAATATTGACTATTTGAATTCTCAATAATAGAGTCTATAATATAGTTTAGCTTACAGATTGTATTTATTTTCATGCATTTTCTATCTAGTTGATGCAAATATTATTTAAGATATTAGGCAATTTAACATAGATGATGATCAAAGGTATGGCTTTTGATTTAAAAGAATTTTATTGGGGAAGAACATATTAGGTCAAATGCTCTCGTTGTATCATTCATGAATTGAGGTACTATACCATGCTGGCCTCTATCTTAAGGTGGCACCATTGCAGTATTTATCCCCTATAAACATGGTATTGTGTTGTGTACCATTGTAGCATTTGTGTTGGTCTATGCCATTGTATGCTTGTTTGGCATGCTCTGGCATGGATCAGTAAGGCCTAGTACAAACCAATTTCAACTGCCACAAAATTCCACATAGCTGGGCACATGATTGGCACAGTTGTACATGGTATGTCAAATGCTAGCCTATGATCAGCATGGCACATTACATATATACATGGATACATCCATATCAAGCATTAGTTTTCTTTTTGTAAATGCTTGACAATTCATAACCAACAATGGACCATCCATTTGAAGACCGAGACTATTGAATATGATCTATCCATAAAAAGTAACTAGAAACGAAGATCTTATATTCTAAAAATCAAGATTTTATAGTATGATACTATGTTTTCTGTGATCTAATCTTCAAAACCTATTAAATTCAGATCTATCAGTATTTTAAGATGTGTGCATCATGATCAATAAGTGTATTTTCAATTTATATGTTCTCCCATGGAATTTATCATACTAATGTAATTAATACATTGATTTTTGTACCCTCTTGATGTGTACATTGGAATCTTAAAAAGATATGATATTTTGGTTTTTTGTCATGTTTAAAGATATAGATTATAATCAGTGCTACAGATCTTCGATTTGGATGTCACATCACTGATTTTAGAATCATTGAATATTTTATCGAAGATTTAATGTGTAGTATTATAAACATAAATAAGTGGAATATATTGGAATTTATGTCGAAACAGTATGTTTGTTAGTGTGATTATACATAAGGATGCATGGATACTTTGAGATTTAAGAGTTTAGTAATATTCAATACTTGCATTCAAAGTTTGTAAAACTGGTATGACACAAGTACAGTACAATATGGTCAACACAATATGGTACACACCCCATAACAAGAGAGGGTCCTAATACTTTCTTCTCACTCCCAGCCATGATACTGTCTGAAACTAAGTGTCAGAGATTGGTGCTGGTGGTACAGTGCAGTTCCACTCAATTTGGATTGGTACGGACCAGTTCAGGTCATATACATAACCGAAACTTAGTACCATACCGATATGGTACGATGCTATTGGTATTGTAGAGCTTGCTTACTTTTAAAGGGGTGCCTTGTATTTCAAATAAAGATATGATATGATAATGCAATTAAAGGACATTAGGAAATAGGCATTCATGAAATAATCTGGTATAACGAAAAGAAGGATTGTTTATAAGTAATGATAGAATCAATATTGAATAAAAATGTAAGAGTAATGGACAATGAAAGGAGTTCTATGAATGAAAGAATGAACATGGAGAATCTAGAGAGTCGAGGAAAATTTGGCGTGGCACAGAATGGGTCCTCTGCAGCTCTGTTTATGATGCAAAGGCTACTAATGAAGGTACAACATGGAATTGTTCAGCATGAATGAAATACATTATCCTAGATGAAGGTCCTAAGATGTGATTTCTGTAAGGTTTCTATAGAAAGAATACTACAACAAATGATTTGAGGATGAATATGTTTGCAACTCATGCTCGCATATGAAGTGAGCTTTACGTACAGTTGGAAACATTTAAAATATAGGTTTAAGATGTGAGCCATGGGAAATTCAAAGAGTTCTAAGAACCTAAGGCTGCAAAGCATGAGACTAAAGTTTAAAGTTCTTAAGAATTTGTGGTCTGCTTTCTATATATAAAGACTGCATTTTTTGCCAGAACCATTTTTCAAGAGGGTTAGGATCATGGTACTTTGCACCATACACATACTGTACCAGTTTGGTACCAATACAGGAGACATACCGATACTCGATACGCTAATCCGGCTCCATGCCCTACCGTTCTAACACAGTGATAGTGCAGCACCAGTACAAAGCTCGATACTGAGACGGCGTAGCTTGATTAGGATTTTGTGTTTATCTTATTTTTCCTACCCCATTGCTTTCTTTTGTGCTCTAGGATTTTAAAAAGAATTTTGAGTTTAAAAATTATTTTTGAATGCATGTTAATTATCATCTCTATGTTTTCTAAAATCAATTCTTTTGGCAAGATGTAGTGTACTTGAACTGTGATGTTTAGTCTAAGTTAAGCAGCTTAAATAAGAAAGTAGGATAATGGATAGTATTAGAAGTATCAAATTGAGACAAATAGAGGCTTACTGTAGGTATGGCAGCGGTGACTCCCCTGAGGCTGTCAGCACATTCAATTCCCGAGTATGCACACAAGTTTCGAAGGATTCTTGAAGCATTTATTTGGAGCACTGGATTATTTAGTGCGCCAATGAGCCGCTCCAAAATCCTCTGCTCCTTCAGGATCCTCTCGCAGTTCCTCTTGTTTTCCAGTGCCAGCATTGCCAGCGCCTCCCCTGCTTCATCGCTCACTGAGTGCTCATTTTCTGTAAATCCTGGTCTGAAGAAGATAAATAGCAGCAGCTTAATAATTCCACCTGTGCTCCCAATCGTCTCCCTTGCAGTTTCATCCATCGCCATGCTCGTTAAAATCTCAATCCCCAGCTTCTGCAGAACCATGTGGTTCTCTCCATACTGCAGGATCTCCCTGATGTTGCTCACCGTGAAGACAATCTCTGAGATTTCCTGCCGGAGCATTTTCCCAGTGTTTCCGGTCGTGCTCACCAACATCTTGACCACTTGGAGAGACCTCTTCACTGCTTTGATCTGGGATTCCGGTGCTTGGTCGTTTCGCAGCAAGCTCTGGCTAGCATTTGTGAAGTCTATGATCTTCGGCAGGAGGCCTCTGGCATTCCCGATCTTCCCACAATTATCATGATCATGAGCAAGTTTTTTCAGAATCAACAGACCCAGTAGATTAAAAGCTAAAGAGTCATAGTTTGTTCGGTCAGAAATAATGGATCTCTGATCGATTTCATGGGGCTTGGCATGATAGCTCCGGGCGGTATGCAGCAAGGATGATATCGACTCCATTGCTCCTGGAATTCCAGCAACTCTTAGTGCATTTTGCTTCTTCCCGGCAAGCTTCGACACGATCTCCGCCGCACATCGCCTGATCTCTTCTTCCGCTGGATTCTTCCAGTTCAGCATCTCGATCAGTCTCTCGATCACCCAAGTTGAGGTGCCAAGCTTGCGCAGAGTCTCGGAGGCGAAGTGGTTGCTTGTTACAAACTTCTGCAGCATTTGCACCCCGATGAGTTGCTCATCCTGATAATCGGAGTCCACAAGCTCCTTGGCAAAAGTCACCAGATCCATCTTTAGGCCATCAAAGATGCTCCCGCTGATGCATTTAGAGTATGCATCATAGAAGAACCGTTTGATCGATATGATCTCAGATGGTCCCAGTTCGCACTCCCGGCTTACATGCTTCAATAACTTGCCATATGAGACCTTGCAGTGCCAGTAGGTCTTCTCCATGAGGAACATCAGGGCTTCCGCCAGAGCCAGCCCATAGAATATGTTCAGTGCTGGCTTCCTGTTTCTTTTGTCTTTTTCGTGGCCTACCTCACCATAATCCTGCTCAATGAGCCGCATCAAGGAAAGCACCACACAGGCAGTAGCCGATAAGAGCTGAAGCCATATAAGGATCCTGCTGACGTTTTTCGATAGAAAGACCCAGCCAGGATGAGGGAGAAGCGGAACATTGGGTGCATACCATGTTCGTCGTGCCATTCTTAGAAGAACTTGTTTTTGGGTTTCTCTCATGGTTTGGTTGCTCTCTTTAGGCCTCCGGCTGCTGTCACTGTGTGGTTGGATGATGGAGAATGGATGGAAGATTGCTTTTATAGCCTGGAAGAGAAAGCGGGAGCTGGATTTGAATGCTTGGAGGCTGTGACGTCCGGCCGGTGCAAGGGTCCACGTTGCCTGGTGCTGCCACTCGAGCTCGTGGCTCCGGCTGAAGATTCTGGTGCCTTCAATGAGAAGAATTATGGTTACAAACCAGAAATCTTTGTCCTCTAGAAGCACGGCGAACCCACCAAGAAGAACTACTGTGGCCCAGATGAATGCTAGCGTTCCAAGGCCACTTGCAGCTTTTTCCAGGATTGCGAGGCGAAGGGCGAAGAGGGTGAGCTTCTTTTCGGGTGCCTGAAATGTGCTGCCTGTGTTTGCCTTGTTCCCATTTCGTCCTGATGAGTTGATATCACTTGGTATTCTCACAGGATCTGTGTATGTCTGAGGTTCGAAAAGGGTCGAGCCCACGTAGTCGACCAGTTTGCCGTTGCCTCCATTTGGATCCTCAACGATCTCCAGTCGGATGCTTGCATCGCCTTCCCTGGATTGTTGTTTCTTACACTTCATTGCTGGAACTTCCTGATAACAAATAAATCGTCAAAGTCCAGTTGGATCATCTAAATGATACGCATGAAAAATGTTGAGAACTGGGTGCATGTGAATCTTATTGAATTTATGGCAGTTCAGCAGCATAGATGTTGATGAATTGATGGTGATTTCTTGGGGTGGAAGAAGGTAAGAGACTGGTGGAGGCGGAGTTTAGTTGAAATTTGGTTGGAAAATTTCAAGGATCAGTTCTTCCGATGGTCGCAACACTAGGACTATGCTTTGTTCATTGGAGAATTGCTTTCAAAGGTGGGGGTTTGCCTAGTAGAATTGGCTAAATGGAGTGTCTGGATGATGCTTAGGGATGTCCAAAGTCTAGACTTGTGATAGAAGATAGGAAGACTGAAATATCTCTGTTTCTGTCATTTCTGAATTGGATGAGGGTATGTTTCCTTCTCCGGCTAACGTTGTTTTCAGTTGTGTACTGTTTATTATGGATCTTTTTTCTTACTGTTCTGATGTTCCTTTACCATTATTAACCTCTACTACTATGATGTTTCATGCATCAAAAGATCTCTCTCCCTCGTTCTCTCCGCCATCCCTAATTACTTTTGTTTTCTATTCTTTATCATTTTATATAATTCTGGTGGTGTTTTTCTTTGGATGCGCATCTTCTAACGGAGCGAGACCTTCTCCAATGGCTCCACAAGAATCCCAAACAGACATACCTCCTGTCTAAATGATTAATATCCCCAGGCAAACAGAAATCAAGGGTCCAGGTTCTGTGAATTAAGGTTGCTTGGTTCTATGGCAGTTTTTTGGATTTTAGGTGATTAGTTGACTATTCTTCACTTTTATTATTCATTTATTTAATTATTGTTTGCTTATCTCAGCCTCAAAAATATCAATCATGAAGACATTGGACTTCAATAATTCCACTTCAAGTTTTCTGCTGGACCCTAGAGCAGGTTGGCACTGATTCTCCGAATTATGCCCAAGGAGTATTCTTTTTCAAGGTGGTTCAGAGACTGGTCCAACAATTAATTTGAGCATTGATGCTGGCCTTTTGTTTGCTTAAGACCTGATTCTAATAGTGCATTCAGTTGTCTGATGGCCTGCCATCTATGAAGTCTTTGAGTTTGTCATGCAACCATTCTTTCTTCTGAGTGTGATGATGTTCAACTAGCTCATATTTAATTATTCCATGCCTATAGTACATGGATCAAAGACTGAGTTTAACAATTTTATTTATTGTTCTTGCTAGATACGGTGATGGTTCAAATGGTTGCAACCGGTTATACCAGAAATTGGATCAATATCTCATCAACTCAAAGATGGGTCTGATTTGGGTAGTTGCAGACCTGCTTGTTGATAGCTTAGTAAATAGTGTCCAACAATTTTATCCTGGACCGAAACCAAGAGATTGCAATATCCATAGAGATTGGTTTGATTTTTTGGGCATAGTGTGCTGCTTCTCATAGCAAATTAGCAATGGATGTATGCCAAGTGATTGACAGGATTGTATCTGGCTGGTTAAGACAAGAGACAAATTGCAGGCTGGGCCAACTTAATGACAGCCACTCCTCCCAAAATGTTAGAACGCAGGCTTGAAGTGGACCACCAAGAAAGAGTGCCTATCAATTTTTTCTGCGCAGGAACAAAAGTTTGACAAGAAACTCAGACAAAGATATAATTCCAAGCAAGCTGTTATCCAAGGGAACGGGAAGGTGAGAAGAAACATGTCCGTGGACTCCGACTGGGTCAACAAGATTCACCATGTCTTCATTATTGGTGAAGATGTTTCATACTTGGAGGATTAGTTGATTACTTAGGAGCTTAGGTCTTGTACCACGCTTTGTGTTTGATATGCTGGTTTGGATAGAGTCAAGAATATTGTAGCCAACATTGCAGAAGAAATAGTCCAAGGTGATAAATCATGTTAATCTTGACGTACAAGCTATGAGATACTATTGGTAAAACCGTTCGAGGGTAGGCCAAATGCGAGAGGGTCATAAATTAACATGTCAACAGAGAAGAAATGTAGTTTTAGATTATTTGGCAGAAGCACACGCAAAATTTATATGATCTGTATGTGTGTTGTGATTTGTATAACAATCTTGTATATACTGATCATGGATCAGGGTAGCTAGAATAGTCCAAATACCTTAATATGCAGCACATTTTGGAACATGCCAAAATGTATGAGTGGTCTTTACATGTACTTGGAGATGACCCAATCAAACCTATTTTAAATCTTTTTCAGATCTATGCAAGCTTCTAATGTTTTGACAGTGTTGGTGGAAGCTGACTCTATATTGCTTGACAGTATGATAAAGAACTGATGGTCGATATGATCGAATTTTAAGGTGAATGATTAGCTCTCTCTCTCTCTCTCTCTTAGAGATTTGAGATTAGAAGAGGCTACCTTTCCTTCCCTACATCTAGGAATTGGCTCCAACTAGAATCGAACCCCTACCCCCTTTGCCAGGTGGATGATTAACTTTTGTTCTTTATATAGGTTCCTCGACCAATTTCTTTGTTTCATGTAGAATTACAAATTATTATAGGGATTGAGTATTTTCCAATATCCTGCACTAGATAATGATAAATGAATATATCAAGGCCTACTACCACTTGGGGCAATACCTGAGCTTCTCTCTCTAAAATCTTGTGAAACTTATTTTGATAAACCAAGCATATGGCTTAAAATTATTTTCAAAACAATTGTAATATGTAGGTGGGTGTAAAAAAAGCTGAAATTAGACCAGTCTGATTATCAAGAAGTCTAGCCTCAAATTTCACAAGAAAGGTTTATGCTCAACTAACCTAAGGTGGAGTATGTTCACCCACTTGGGTTGTAAAATTCAGTTTCACAATGGGTTTCAGATAGGGACACATAGGTGCCAACCAAGGGGCCAAATCAAATGGCTGAAAAGGTTTTAAGTGATGTAAAAATAAGGCATGTCAAGCCCTTGTTGGAACTAAGATTAAGTTAAGGCTCAACTTTAGCCTATTAGATAGCAAAAGTGCAACAAAAATTAACATATGCAAACTTGATGTGTTTACAAAATATCAAACTATATATCCAAGTCAAGTTCTCATTAAACCCATCACCAAAGTGGAACTTATTAGCAAATTAAGCTTGCTTGAGAGCAAGATTAGGGCTTCAAGTCGGATTTTTTTAATCTCATTCAACCACCAATCGGTTCAAGTTTCCAAAACAAGCAAAGTGCTGCATCCAAACCAACACATGGATCCAGCAGAGTGTGGGTGGTGTGGGCAACAGCCACCCACTGCTCAGGAATATTCGAGCTATGGTGTATTAGAGGATGGCCGTTCAGGCTAAGCATGTGTACCAAGACGCCAACAGGGCAGCAGACTGAGTATCCTCTTATGTGGCTAACCATTCTGGAGAGACCCTTTGGCAGGGAGGAGGACCTACCCGTGGCACTCCGAGACTTATTATCTTTTGACTTTTTTTGGATATATTCGTACCCGCTATGTATGATACATCCGCTTTAGTGCAAAAAAAAAAATGAAGAAGAGAAAAAGGCCAACATACTGAACATTAAACGAGAGACAGAGTACTTATAGGCTGCTATGGGCTTTATAAATTTGTACAAACTCTGTTCTTAAAACAAAAAAATCTATCACTTGAATATAAGATTAGTTATAGCTTAGTCTAAGATCAGCAAGATATTTTTTTTCTATTATTATTAAAGGGAGGCATATTGCCTCGGATTAAGTTCTTATATAACTACAACTAGAGAATTCAGCATTTAACAGTACAGACAAGGAAGTAGGGAAACAGTATTCCACTTATAAAAGCCAACATGAGACAATTATTCAAGTTAGCAGAATTTGAACCCAATTTATCGGATCCAAAATCTTAATCCCATAACTGATCTGAGTTAGGCCATGTTGAGTTGGGCCAATAGCATTCTTCCAACTGTGCCCCTCCTCAGCAACTTCCATGTTCTCAACCCATACCATTTGGATGCATTCATCAGATAAGGTTGGACTTAGGATGTCACAACCCGGATCCGGATATGATTTGTCGCGCCCCAGATTTGGCCCGTTACACGATTGTGCTACTATAGGGTATTGCCCACAATAATACGAAGCCCATGATAACAATTTTTTCATGTAACAAGATAAAATTTAATCAATTTCATTTGCTGATCAAAAAGAAGCAGGTACAACGCATCTATGTCAAATATTTGAGTATTCAAGATTACAACCCAAACTTAATAGTCATAGCTACATCTATAATAGCTTATAACTATGCTTCAAACTTTATTCTTTTAACCTTCATTCATTTACTCTTCCCCGCTCCTAGCAACCTTACTTATCTGGAAAAAAAAACGCATAGAGATAAATGAGCTTTGCGGCTCAGTAAGTAACCATGCACCACCTTATCGGATCAAGCATGCGTTTTTCCATGTCAATGCATCATTTAAAGAAAATAACAGTCAATCCAAAGTAAGCATTTCATCGCACTTAGATTAAAAATTTATCATAAAGCAAATCATGCATGCATAAATCATTTAATTTCCACAAATATTGCTTCAAATTCATTTTGCAAATAATGTATAACTCATTTTTCTTTTTTGCCATTTAGCCATATCACAGTTTAAAACCTTGCTGACAGGACTTACCTGCTGCTATGATTACTATAATCCTGTGACTGGGTCGTCTTCGTAATCGGCAAGATATGATTGGCCTCTATTTCTAGAGGCTGCCATAATTCGTATTCGTCTTCATAATTCATATTCGTTACCAACTTTAACCCGTTGATAGAGGGATATTTTTGTTAGATGCTAGCTCCAAGGTATTGATTGGCCTCTATTTCTAGAGGCTGCCATAGCTACCCGAGAGCTCTTAAAATATTTCATAATTTTTCATAAATCATATCTTAATAAATAGGTTGCAAATGCTAAATGACATCACAAAAGTTTAACATGCATAATTATGCCAAATATGCAACTTTTACTGAAGTATTCTAATCATGCCAGATATATTATTTCATACAATTTTTCATTAATCATATGTTAATATTTTACAACAATAATTCAGTAAAGATGCTATTTGACCAAAAATAAGAGTCATTATTAATCACATGCTTGATCCTACATTTTAAGAAAAACAGAATCCATCATGTCAAACATAATTTTTCTATACTAAAAATTACTCAATAATTTCTAAAACTAATAAGGTTTGTGCCAGAAATACTTACCTCTATTCACCCAAAAATTCCTAAGTTCGGTTGGGCGCGTTACTCATCTAAAACCATTTAAAAAGTACAAATTACTTGCTATTTACTAATTAGAAATCTAAGCGCAAATTAAAAAGCCTTAAGCAAAACAAATGAACAGGACCACAATGGATGAACAGGCCCACAACGGATAAATGGGTCCGCAACATATGAACGGGCCCGCAATCGGTGAACAGAGCCACAACGGATGAACAGGCCCACAATGGATGAACAATCCTACAATAGATGATAGGGCCAAAATTAGACAAACGGGCCCACATTTTTGGCCCACAATGGGCACGACCCAACAGGGTGACTAGGGCCCAAACTTGACCCACACTAGGCACGATCCAATAGGGTGACTAGGGCCCAAACTCGACCCACAATGGGCACGACCCAATAGGGCTGAAAATGAATGAACTAGGCCCAAATTTGAACAGGGCCCAAAATGGATAAACGCGGCCCAACATGGCCCAAAATAGGGGGTTTTTCATTCCGTTGAGAAAACAAGGAGGAAGAAGAAAGAGAAGGCCGGGAGTGGTTGATGGCCGTGGGGTGGCCCGGCTGGCGGCTTACGATGGCGAGGCTTGCAAAGCGGTGGCACGGCCTGCGGCACGGTGCCGCGGTGGCTTGGCCATGAACGAGGAGAAAAAGGAGGGGAAGGGCCCCTAGGTACTCAAGGTGGCAGGTCCCTCAGCCAAGGAGGAAGCACAGCAAGGTAGGGGACTCACCAATAAACCGCGGCACTAGTGGATCTCGTGAAGTTGATAGCTTCCGACGGAAGGAGGGTGGCGGTGCTTGGTCCAAGAAACAAGGCAACAGAAAAATGAGAGATCAAGAGGGAGAGAGAGGTCTTCAAGCGGTGGTGCTTAGCCGGGTGGCACGCCGGCCACTGGAGATCAAGGAGAATGAGGGAGGAGAGGGAGAGGAGGCTCAGTGGTCCAACACAGGGGAAGAGGAAATTTTATAGTGAGTTTTGAACGGCTCACCTCCACAATTACCGCAGCGGTTAAGCATGATCGGCGACCATGGGGCTGCCGCAAAATGGCAGCGGAGCTACTACGGAACGGCCATGGTGCCTCCGCTCCCGTCTTGCCCGAAGAAGCTGGATCGCAATCCTCTGCTTCAGTTTCTCCCTAGCCATGGGCTGAAGCCAGTCAGGCCTGTCGGCTTCAGCGCAAATGGCCTATTTCGAGTCGAATCTCACATTCTCTCCCTTAAGAAAATTGCGTCCTCAAAATTTAAAAAATCTAGGCTTTCTAAATTTAGAGATGCTCCACCCATTGAGCAACATAAATCCAAAATCTCATTCTCCTCGATCAAAATCAGTGTGATTGATAACTTTGGATCAAAAGTTTCACATAGACTAGCAAGATTATCACTAGATAAGTGACTAACTTAAATCTAAGATTGAACTCATCATCTTAATGCAGGTTCATTCCTAATAGAATTGGGATCGATTCACAACGAGATCGATTAACTGTATTTGGGGTAGAACTTGAAATAAAATGGATTCCATACACTTATTATGGTAGGGTGATGTTCCCTCACAAGTTAATGACCAACCTTAAAGTCAAATCATTATATCGCTAGAAATATGATTCGTAAAATGAACATGTATGATGGTCATTAGACAACAATGGTCTGTCTCGAAAATAATTGGCATCAAATCACAATAATAAATTCGAGAAAGCAAAGTATTGGTATCCTTATTCAATATGTCATAAGGCTTTAAATTTAGATTAAATTTAGATGATAAAGAGGGAACAATTAACACATGACTTATTTGGTTTCTTAAAAATTTTGATCATATTTGATCAGTGATCAACTCACCCTAGTCATAAATGCTCAAAATTTTCTTTAACATATCAAAAATAGAAAAGTCTATCAGAGAGATAAGATAATATAGTCATATCATGATTAACCTGTAAATCAACAATATTCACCTTTCCTTATTAACAAAAGCCTTCTTTATTAAAAAAAAATCAGTCTTCTATCATAACATATTGCAAAAAAACATAGTCGATGTTTTTGATCCATTCAAAATCACTCAGTCCACCATACTTTCGCTGCATAACTCTGATCAATATTCTCCAAAATTTCTTAATGATCCCAGATCATCATCATTTTTTTAATAATATCCAAGCAAAATTTTATCCTTATTTTCCAAATGCACTAGATCATGATTAACCCTCATAATTGTCGTATTTGTATCATTGTATGATCAAGTAATAATATTCTAGATCCAATTTGAACTAAGCCAACTCTAGATTCCCTTAACAATTCCTTTATACAATTTGATATTGATCTCTCTTTTAAGAATATTAATTGGATGCTCTATTGAACAATTCCAAATTAACTTCCTCATTAGCATATTCAACCATCTCGAATCTTTTCTTTTAAATTTATTTAGGCCTTTTGTGAAATCCCACTAGCATTTTACCTATGGTGATACAAAATCCATGATCAACTCATAGCCTTGTTTTATAATGTATATATATTTAACTCACAAAAATCTAATAATCTGGTTCAAAGATTTACAAGAAATTCTACCAAGATATAAGCTCTAAGATCAATTCTACCAATAAGAAAAATATTTTTATTTGCAATAGTGCAAACATACATGATCTGAAACAAAGAGACTAATCTATATTAACTTAGAGGATCTACTCAAGACAACATAGAATTATTAATTATTTCATCCTTTTAGTAATAGTTCCCCTTTTTTTTAGCTGTTTTTTTTGTTCTCAAAACAACTAAATTGTTCCAATTCCCCCAATTATGAATCACATTCATAATTTGCAACATGACCTTTTTTTGTCAAAACATCAACATCTATCATAAGATCATAAACTACTCCACTTTATCCATAGTAGATCATTTGAGCGTAAAATATTCTTCAAGATTGATAATTATTCTTGAATTCTTTCAAAAGCATAAACTATAAATTTAAGAGCAAAAAGATCTATACTAAAATATTCCAAATCCAAGATCAGCTAATGTAGGAACCAATATTCCATTAATTCTAGACTTGAGATGCCAGATTTTTTTTTTTTACATAGTTGATAGAAGAACCTACTAATAACACAATGATCTCCATATCAGTCAAGAATCAAAATATTATTCCTTTGTTTTTTTTAACAACAAAATTCTCCATAACAAAAAAAAAAATCATTAAAACATTTTCAGACCACAGAGTTAACATTGTTGACTAGCTATAAAATAATTTAAACCACCAATATTCTCAAACTTTACTAAATGACTCCGATCAAAATACCAATCTGCATTGTAATTTGAAAAGATCTAAAATTTGAAATTCCAAGTGAGACAAAGGAAAAACTCTTAAATATCATCCTCAAATATATTTTTTCTTCTATATAATCGTTCCATCCATTATTGTCATACAAATTTCAACCTCGAAGAATATTCAATGAATATGATAAATCTTTCCTTGTCCAAGCCTTAAACAACTTATGAAGGAACCCTAACTTGCCATCAAAATAATTAACTTCAAATTAGAGTAATATCCAAAGTACCTGATATCAAGTTAAACTTCAAAATCACTTATATATTAATAAACAAATGATTGCAATGTACTATAATATTCCATGGCTAGTACTCCACTTAATATTAGTCAAAATCTAATTTAATCATAACCTAAAATACAAATTGCTCCATCGAGAAATCTCCAAAACTAGTTTATTCACACTTTAGTTATGGGAAATTAGGTTGCATTCTGATTTCAACATCTAAAAATTTAGACAGGATAACAGAATTTTTTTGCCTAATTTCTACCCATCTCTCAAACTTTTCAACGAATCCTAAGGAGCCTAAAACTTAGGACCTAATACCTTTATTTCTATCATAATCCTTTAGTGATCTTAAACATGAACTCTCATATACTTCTATCACAATCCCTATTGGTTTTAAACCTATGCTCTAATTTTAATTTTGTTACAATCTCCAATGATCTTAAGCTCTGATACCATATTTGTCACAACCTAGATTCGGACATTATTTGTCGTGCCCCAAATCTAGCCCATGACACGGTTGTGCTACTGTAGGGTATTGCCTACAATAACACGAAGCCCATGATAACAATATTATTTTATGTAGTAAGATAAAATTTGATCAATTTCATTTGCTAACCAAAAAGAAGTGGGTACAAAGCATCTATACCAAATATTTAAGTATTCAAGATTACAACCCAAACTTAATAGTCATAGATACATCCATGACAGCTTGTAACTATGCTTCAAGCTTAATTCTTTTAACCTCCATTTATTTACTCTTTCCTGCACCTAGCAACCTTACTTATTTGAGAAAAAAACATATAGAGATAAATGAGCTTTGCGGCTCAGTAAGTAACTACGCACCATCTTATTGAATCAAGCATGAGTTTTTTCATGTCAATGCGTCATTCAAAGAAAATAATAGTTAATCCAAAGTAAGCATTTCATAGCACATATATTAAAAACACGTCATAAAACAAATCATGCATGCATAAATCACTTAATTTCCACAAATATTGCTTCAAGTTCATTGTACAAATAATGCATAATTTATTTTTCTTTTTCTGCCATTTAGCTATATCACGGTTTAAAACCTTGCTCACAAACTTACGTGCTACTATGGGCACTATAATTTTATGGCAGGGCTATCTTCATAATCGACAAGATTCATAATTCATATTCATTACCAACTTTAACTTGTTGTTAGAGGGTCATTTTCATTGGATGATAGCTCTAGGGTATCAATTGGTCTCTATTTTTAGAGGCAGTCATAGTTATCTAAGAGCTCTTAAAACATTTCATAACTTTTTATAAATCATATCTTAATAAGTAGGGTGAAAATGCTAAATGGCATCACAAAAGTTTAACATGCATAATTATGCCAAATATGAATTTTTTACTGAAGTATTCTAATCATGCCACATATATCCTTTCATACAATTTTTCATAAATCATATGTAAATCATTTACAACAATAACTCAGTAAAGATGCTCTGTGGCCAACAATAAGGATCATTATCAATCACATGTTTGATCCTACATTTTAAGAAAAACAAGATCCATCATGTCAAATATAATTTTTCTATGCTAAAAAATACTTAAATATAAGGTTTGTGCCAAGATTACTTACCGCCGTCCTAAGCAACACAAAACAGATGAACAGGCCCACAATGGATGAACCAGCACGCAATGGATGGATGGGTCTGTAACAGGTGAACGGGCCCATAATGGGTGAACAGGGCTACAATGGATGAATAGGCTCACAACGGATGAACAGACTGACAATGGATGAACAGTCCGACAATGGATAAACGGGGCCACAAAGGATGAACATGCCTATATTTTTGGCCCACAAAGGGCACAGCCCAACAAGGTAACGAGGGCCTGAACTCAGCCCACAATGGGCATGGCCCAATAGGCCTCAAAATGAATGAACTGAGCCCAAACTTGAGGAGGGCCCAAAATGGATGAACACGGCCCAAAACAGGGGGTTCTTTATCCCATTGAGAAACAAGGAGGAAGAAAGAAGAGAAAGTCGGGAGTGCTCGATGCCGTGGAGGTGGCCCGGTCGGCGGCTTGCAATGGCGCAGCCTACGGAGCGGTGGCGTGGCTTGTAGCGCGGTGGTGTGGCCTGTAGCATGGTGTCGTGGTGTCTCGGCCATGAACTGGTAGAGAAAAGAGGGGAAGGGCCCCTAGCTACCCTAGGTGGCAGGTCCCTCCGCCAAGGAGGAAGAACATCAAGGTAGGGGACTCACCGCAAATGGTGGCAGTGGTGGATCTCGTGGCATTGATGGCTTTCGACGGAAGGAGGGCGGCGGTGCTTGGTCCAAGAAATAGGGCGACTGAAAAATGAGATCTCAAGAGGGGAAGAGAGGTCCTCAAGCGGTGGCACTTGGCCGAGTGGCACGCGAGCCACCAAGACGAAGGAGGAGGGAGGAGAGGGAGAGAAGGCTCGGTGGTGGTCTAACACAGTGGAAGAGGGGCTTTTATAGTGGGTTTTGAACAGCTCACCGCCGCGATTACCGCGACGGTTGAGTGTGATTGGCGGCTGCTCAAGTGTCCGCGTGGCTACCGCGAAACGGCGGCAGGGCTGCCGCAGAATGGCCGCGACACCTCCGTATCTGTGTCCCCCGAAGAAGCCGAAGCAGAGGATCACGATCACAGTCCTCTGCTTCGGTTTCTCCTCGGCCATGGTTTGAAGCCGGTTGGGCCTATCGACTTTAGCCCAAACGGCCCATTTTGGGCCGAATCTCACATAGGAGATGGGACACTAGGTGTTGTGATGAACATTAATGAGATTTTCATAAAAAAAACATTAATGAGATATTGAGCTGGAAAAGAATTATAATAAATGAAACTACTATTGGAATTGGACAGCTTTGATGGATATTGTAGTGAAGCTTTAATTCATATTTGAACAAAGAGGCAAGCAGGTGGTAGATAAAACGACCTTCCTATGGGCGGCCGCTATCATGAACCAAATCATTATTTTGACAATTACAGCTATTAGTCCATTTAAGTTACAACTCTAGGTAATGCCAAGATGACTAATGATTAATTATTAAAGGGAAATCACAATGAATGCATTGTCGTTATTTATTGCTAATAACGTGCTGAATAAGAAGAATGATACCTACAACGGTGCGCTAGGAGATATTGAAAATATAAATATAAATTTATACAATAGTAGAATGAATAATTTGCGGAAAAGTAGAATAAAAAATAAATTATAAGTGGAATGTATTTAATAATTAATGACCATTCCACGATACTGACCGACACTTTAACCCTTTCAATCATTTTGATTGCCATGACATCTACTCGAAGGTAAGTTTTTTAGAACTTTTTCACATATCAGTAGGGCTCGATAAAAAAAATTATTAAGAAGGGTTCTGCATTTTCAAAAATAATAAATAATATTTATATTAATCCTAAAATAATTAAGGGGCAGGATTTTGAAATAATTTTTTTCTCTAAGAAATTTCTAAATGCACAACTTCAAATAATTTTTTCTCATAACTTTCTTTTCCAAAAATAATTAAGAAGAGTCTAGTGTCCAGTGATATTTCTAATAGCTTCCGATATGGGGGAATCTAAATCGATAGATTCAAATATTCTCTAAAAATTCTACATCCTTAAATAATTTGTGAATTTCCTAAATAGGGCTTGACAAACATTAAATAAGAAGTGTTTCTGCATTTTCTAAAATAATTAGTAAGAGATTCAATATTTTTATAATTAAGAAATTTCTACATGGAGAAAATTATTTTCTAAAATTATTAAGAAGCAAGTTTTCTAAAATAATTCTTTTCTAGTAAGAATTTCTAAATGGATGGCTTCAAATAATTATTTTTTCATTAATTTTTTAATATAATTAAGAAAATTATAGCACATGGTCATATTTATAATAGCTTGTGATACGTGAAGACACCGCATGGAAACTCTAAATAGATGGTTTCAAATATTCTCTAAAACTTCTGCACTTCTCTAAAATAATTTCTATGTGAGGACTATATATGGATGTCATTCTATCATTATATTTTTCTAAAATAATTTTAGATATTTCTAAACATATCTCTAACATATTCCTCTAATTAATTTGCTGAAAAATAGAATGAAAATAACTTATAAGTGGAATGAATTTAATAATTAATGACCATTTTATGATACCAACTAGCATTATAACCCTTCCCCTTCCAATTGCTTCGAACATCATGACATTGACTAGAAGATAATCTTTTTAGAATTTTTTTTATAAATAAAATTTATACAGAGCTCAAAAAAATAATTAAGAAAAGTTTCTATATTTTATAAAATAATTAATAAGAGTTTCAATTTTCCTAAAATGATTAAGAAATTTTTATTCAACTGGTATATGTATTTTTAGGATTTTTTACATACCAATAGGGCACAGTAAAAAATAATTAAGAAGACATTTTGCATTTCCTCAAATAACTAATAAGATTTCTGCATTTTCTAAAATAATTAAAAAATTTAGTCAGAAGAAAATATTTTCTTAAATAATTAAGAAGGAAAAAATCTGAAATAATTTTTTTCTCTAAGAAATTTCTCAATGGACAACTTCCAATAATTTTCCTCATAATTTCTTTTCAAAAATAATTAAGGAAGAATCCAATGCGTGATGATATTTCTAATAGCTTTCGATATATGTGAAATTTAAACGGATTGATTCAATTATTATCCAAAATTTCTACATCCCAAAAATCATTTGTACATTTCCTATATAGGTCTTGGTAAAAATTAATTTCTTCATTTCTTCAAATAATTAATAAGAGACTCTACATTTTTTAGAATATTTAAGATATTTTTGCATGGAAGAAAATATTTTCTAAAATAATTAAGAATTAGGTTTTCTAAAATATCTTTTCACTAAGAAATTTCTAAATGGATGGCTTCAATATTTTTCTCATAATTTTTTTTCTAAAATAACTAGGAGGATTCCAGTGCATGGTGATATTTCTAACAACTTTCAATACTTGAGGACTTTGCGTGGGGATTCTAAATAAATGGCTTCAAATATTTTCTAAAATTTCTACACTTTCTTAAAATAAATTACGCATAAGTATAAATATTTTTTTCTAAAATAACTTCTCGATGAGGACTACAAATGGAATCCATTCTATTACTATGTTTTTCTAATGTAATTTTAGATATTGACCCAATGTTTTGATTTTGATGTGTACAAAATATTTGAGTATAATACTAGTGATTTTGTGTTCTTGGAAATTTAAATTTGTTTTATGGAAAGATAAATAAGATTGAAAAGTTAGAGAAGCCTATAAAAACAATTCTCAAAGTTGAAAAAGTTTATGAAGAATTCTGAGAGTTTCTAAAATGGACGAGTTAACTTCGAAGTATCATGAGTTGACTCATGCCGAGCACGAGTCAAGCTAGCACAAGTTGAGTCGACCGAAGAATGGCCACGGACAGAAATAAAAAACTGTCAAAAATAGTCCTTTTATGAATCTACCCTAATGGATCATGAGTTGACCCCAAAAATAGTTGAGTCGACCTCAAAAGTGACCAAATGTGAGAGACAAAGTGTAGTAAAAATGAGCAGTTTCTCGAGTCGACACCTAAAGAAGAGGAATCGACCCTTGAAGATTATAAGTTGACCCCTAAAGAAGTCGAGTCGACCAATCTACGCCTAACAACGATAACGGCTAGTTCATAAAATGGAACTATTGTGGAACAAAAGGACCCATGGCACATTCATGTTCGCTTAAAATTATTACTGATATTGGAAAAAAGAAAATTTGGGTTTCTAAGGGAATAATAATTACTAGTCAATAAGAATCTAAGAAAAATTAGATATCTAAAATCAAAACATGATTAAATATAAATTAGTATTTGGGTATTTAGATTCAAATTTGAAATCACTAAGTTGAAAATTAGATCATAATTTTGCTTATCTGAAAGAAACATAATTAGACCAAAATGAATTCTTAAAAATGAATATTTGACTCTAATTTTGTAAGTAACTTAGAACTGAAGGAGTGATAGAAGGGACTGATTTTGATGCATCTCTTTGTGATGCCTTACATGCTATAATGCTTTGATATATGTCGTAATATTCTGATACTTTCCAAAACTCATATTTGGTTTCAATTTCATTTTATAAGGGTTTTGATATTTTTATGATAAATATGCATAGAAAATAATTCTCTCAAATTATTAGGTCACAAAGTTTTATTTAAAAACTATTCTCAAATTCTGAAACATTAAAAGGCATGATTAATTAAGGTGGAGAAAGAAAACTTACGGGGGAGAAATCATATAAAACTTAATAGCATAACTTAAAGATTTTAACAAAAAGGGGAGAAAAAAATGCAAAACTCATAAAGAAATGAAAAGTTTAGTCATCCTAAGGTAAATGCAATAAGTTTCATCCGAACACTTGGATTCAAATGTTCCCTAAAATTTCTGCATCCCTAAAGTAATATGTGCATTTCCTAAATAAAGTCCCACAAAATATAAATAAAAAGAGTTTCTGCATTTCATTAAATAATTAATATGAGATTCCGCATTTCTTAAAATAATTAAAAATTTTATACATGTATTTTCTAAAATAATTAACAAGTAGGCTTTCTAAAATAATTCTTTTTTCTGAGAAATTTCTAAATAGATGGCCTCAAATAAGTTTTTCTTATTTTTTTATAATAATTATAAAGATTTTAGTGCATAGTAATATTTCTAACGACTTTTGATGCATGAAGATTGTACGTGGAGACTCTAAATAGATGGCTTCAAATATATACTAAACTTTCTACGTTTTCTAAAGTAATTTACTCATGGGTTCAAATATCTTTATTCTAAGATAATATCTATGTGGGGGCTATAAATGGATGCCTTTCTACTCTTTTTTTTAAAAAAAATTAAATTTGATATTTCCAAACATCTTTCTAGCATATTTAGATAACTTTAACATATATAGATATGTTTAACATACTTAGATAATTTTAACCTATCTAGCTTCAAATATTTCCTAAAACTTTTATGCTTCCCTAAAATAATTTATGCACTAGTATAAATATATTTTTTTCTAAAAATAGTTAAGAGGATTCTAGTGCATGGTGATATTTCTAACGGCTTTCAATGTATGAAGACTCAACGTGGGGACTCTAAATGGATAGTTTCATATATTTTCTAAAATTTTATACACTTTTCTATAAGAATTTATGCATAGGAAAAATACTTTTTTCCAAATAATTTCAATGTGAGGACTAAAATAGATTTAGATATTTCTAAATATCTTTTCAGCATATTCAGATTACTTTAACATATATAGATATGTTTAACATACTTAAATAATTTTAATATATCTAGCTTCAAATATTTCCTAAAATTTATGCACTTTTCTAAAAATAATTTATGCATGGGGACAAATAATTTTCTTAAAAAATAATTATGAAGATTCAAGTACATGGTGATATGTCTAACGGATTTCGATCATGAAGACTCTATGTGGGGAGTCTAAATGGATAGCTTCAAATATTTTTAAAAATTTTGCGCTTTTCTAAAATAATTTATGTATTGGAATAAATATCTTTTTCTAAAATAATTTGGTCTATAAATGGATGCCTTTCATTATTGCATTTCTTTAAAATAATTTTACTTATGTCTAAACATATTTTTAGCTATTTATATAATTTTAATGTCTACAAATATGTTTAAACATATTTTCTAAAATCTTGCGCTTTCCTAAAATAATTTATGCATAGAACAAATATATCTTTTAAAATAATTTCTATGTGTGGACTATAAATGGATGTCTTTCTATTATTGCATCTCTTAGAATAATTTTATATATCTCTAAACATCTTTATAGCATATTTATATAATTTTAACATATACAGATATATTTAACATACTTTGATAATTTTAACATATCTAGCTTAAAATATTTTCTAAAACTTATGTGCTTCCCTAAAATAATTTATGCATGGGGACAAATAATTTTTCTAAAATAATTAAGAATATTCCTGAGCATGGTAAAATTTCTAGTGGCTTTTGATGGGTGAAAACTCTGCATGGGGACTCTAAACAGATAGCTTCAAATTCTAAAATTTCTATACTTTTCTAAAATAATTTATGCAAGGGAAAAAATATCTTTTTCTAAAATAATTTCTACTTGGAAACTATAAATGGATGCCTTTCATTATTGTATTTTCTTAAATATTTTTAGATATTTCTAAACATCTTTCTAGCATATTTAGATAAGTTTGACATATATAGATATGTTTAACACACTTGGATAAATTTAACATATCTAGCTTCTAATATTTCCTAAAACGTCTACGCTTTCCTAAAATAATTTATGCATGGGACAAATACCTTTTTCCAAAATAATTTCTATGTGGCAACAATAAACGAATGCCTTTCCATTTTTTTCATTTTCCTAAAATAATTTTAGATATTTCTAGATATCTTTCTATCATATTTAGATATGTTTACATATATAGATATGTTTAATTACATTTTGATAATTTTAACATATCTAGCTTTAAATATTTTCTAAAAGTTCTATGCTTTCCTAAAATAATTCATGACCGAGGACAAATATCTTTTCCCAAAATAATTTCTGCATGGGGACTATAAATGGAGGACTTTCATTATAGTATTTTTCTAGAATAACTTTAGTTATTTCTAAACATCTTTATGGCATATTTAGATAACAACAAGATATTTGGATATGTTTAAGATATTTATATAGTTTTAACATATCTAGCTTTAAACATTTTCTAAAATTTATGTGGTTCCCTAAAATAACTTATGCATGAGGGCAATTAATTCTTTTGAATTCCCTATAAAACAATGTTCTCCCCTCCCCAGTCCCCATGCTTTCGCATCTCCTCCTTTCCACAAATAATGGCTGCTTTTATAGCTCTCCTTTGCTTCCTTCTCATCCTCAACCAAAGCTCCTCTCTTGCCAGTGCCTCCGTCCAGCAGACATGCAAGACTGTGGCAGAAAGAAGCCCTAACATCAACTACAACTTCTGTGTCGCATCTCTCAGTGCTGATCCCAAAAGCGGCTCGGCTAACACCCAGGGACTGGCTGTCATCGCCACCAAGTTGGCCAACGCCAAGGCCACGAGCACCCAGTCGACGATCTCCAATCTGTTGAAGAAGACAAGGGACAAAGCAACCAAGGAATCCCTGAGTGCTTGTTTAACTATTTATTCTGACTTGGTTGATGCGCTGAAAGACACTGTTAGTGCCATCACATCCAAACGCTACTCTGACGCGAAGACTTATCTTAGTGCGGCCTTGGATGCGGGTGATGACTGCGAGCATGGATTTGCAGAGTTGAAAGTCAAGTCACCATTAACCAAAGAGAATAACGATTCCCGAGAGCTCTCCACTCTTGCTCTGGTCATCACCAATCTTCTGGGATGATTGATATTGCTTGCTTTCCCAATTTACATGGTTTTCTTTTTTTTTTTTCTCCTTTTCTTTTCAAGTCCTCCAGCTAATTGAAATAATTGAAATATCCTGCCTAAACTGTAGAGCCAGGCTATTTGGTCCGGCCCATCACTAAAATAGGCCCAAACAAAAAAGAAAAGAGAGTTGAGATAGAAAAGGAGGACTTCCGATGAGATTTCGCCTTTTCTTCCCGAACCCGACAAAAGAGAAGTTTCACTGCCACCGGACTTTGGCGAGACCTTGGAAATCGATCTATAAAATCCACTCCTCGCTTTCCTCTCATTATTCCACTTCTGATTCTAGATCAATCACCAGTGACAAGCATGAAATCCCCCAATTTTGGTTGAAATTTCTCAACAAACCACAGTCGATTTGCCATATTGGCGCAATGTAATTATCCCCGCTTCTTTTATATATTTATTCTAGAATTCCTCGGCCACTATCAATGACTTCATCAGCTCGATTTTCGCCGGCGGGTCACCGAATTCGTTTGAAAATCTAATGTTTTATTTTCGTCTCCATTGTTCTATTTTTTTCTCTGTCTTCTTCACCGTGATTTAAAGCTGAGGTCCTTGTCGGAGCGTCATTCGAGCTTCTAGCGGGCTCTACTACCATAGCCAAGCCTCAGTCGTCGGCCGATGAGCCGGAATACCAACTCTCCCTATTTTTGGACAACCTAGTGTCAGCTTTCCTCTTTTTTCTCTCTACAGCCAGCCATCATGGCCATTGTCGTTGCCGTGATCCTAGCCGGAGGCTGGAAATTGGGTCGCCGCCACCGCTGTTGCCGACCGCCGGGGCTGCATCCATTTTGATCAATCACAAGACTCCCCTATTTTGAAAAAGGAAATAGTTTTCTCTCTTTTCTTTTCCCTCTTCTTCCTTCTCTTGTTACTCCCTCTTCTCCCTTTTTCTCTCTTCTCCCTTTTCTCTCTCTATTTATCTCTCTCTGTACATGATCTAGAGCTCAGGTCCTTACTTTGTGGACTCTAGATTGGCCCAAATAGGAGGTCCGGGACTGGCTTAATTTTTACCATTCAACATTTGACTTTTACCCAGCCTTCACTAGCGTCCTAGTCATTCTTGAATTCCACTAGATCTAGCCATCCTTGATCGTTATTAGTTACCTATATTTTGATTTGATCTTTAATTGGATAGAATGAACTTGACCGGACCGATCAGATTATTGGGCCTTACCGCTCGATTAGCCCTATCCTTCTTCATTCTTTTCGAGCATGAAGTCCTGTCTCACTTTGTTCGAGTCCCAATTGACTCCATTGTGGTGGCTGAGTATCGAGTCCGTGCTGATACTACTTCTAAACTTCTTTGGCTTCTACAGAATATACCCTTGTTCCTTAGCAATCAAGCACTACTATTTATTGCGACAGTCATAGTGCCATTCAGATTGCTCACAATGATGTCTTCCATGAGCACACCAAACATATTGAAATCGATTGTCATTTTGTGTATCATCATTTACAAGAGGGCACTCTTCATCTTTGTTCTGTCGCTTCAGCTGATCAGCTTACGGACATCTTCACGAAGGCTCATCCTCCTGATGCCTTTCGATCTCTTATTTCCAAACTCAAGTTAGTGTCCACTTTACCACTTTGAGTTTGAGGGATGATTTAAAATCATATGATTGATTAGGTACTTTGATTGATTGATTGTGCCAAACTTAGTCGGTCGTACCAATTATCATCAGCCTCCCAGTCTATATATAAAGGTTGCTCCTGTACATTATAAAACAAGACAGAAATATTAGTTTCTTCTTATATTCTTTTATTTCAACTCCTTATATTCTTGTTTTTCTTGTTTCATGTTATTGTATATGTTGCTGGAAATCGGACTCGGGGGCGACCAGTCAGCCGAGAAGGAGGGAGTCCGGCGAACACTGGCGGGCGACGCCCTTCGGGAATCCTGCAAAAAAGCCAGCGGCCGGGGTTTCCGGCCACGGCCCTCCGATGCCTAAGTCAGAGGAGGGCAAGTGTATATGAGGAGAAATAATGTGTATCCAGAGTTTCTTACCTTCCAGCACCCTCTAAAATGGAGGAGTTCTCCTTTTATAGAGGGGCGCTGGGTTACCTGTGATGCGATAGGGCGAGGTTGCCGTACGACTGAGCACTAGAGATGGGCATCGGGCCGTGCCGGGCCCGGCCCGACCCAGGCCCACCGGGCCCAAGATTAAACGGGTCGTGCCTGGCCCGGCCCTGTTACTAAACGGGTCGTGCCAGGCACGGCCCGCTTAGCCTAAAAGC
>JAOXJJ010000482.1:1282084-1306715 GCA_025769935.1 Phoenix roebelenii
TCGAGGGGTCTGGGAACGCACTGTCGACCTGCGACGCTTTCCGAGGTCGAGGGGTCTGGGCACGCACTATCGACACTTGGGGCATCCCGAACTTTGTCGAGGTCTTTGAGAGAGATCGAGACTGAGCTCGATGTTGTCATGGCGGGGCATTCCAGGCTTGGCTGGGGCATCTGAGCTTGGTCGGGCATCCGAGCTAAGTTGGATAGTCTGAAGATCACAAATATTCTAATATCAGGAGAAACATAACATGATTAAGAGGAAACTGTAGATGAGTTATCATAAGAAGAAGATGGAACTCGTGTTCCCGATCACCAAGGACCCCTTAGGGCTTCACTGGTAATACATCCAGAGATTTTTGGAATTTCAGCTTCATGGGATAAGTGTCCCTTCGAGGGATTCCAACTTGTATGCTCCGGTTCGCTGGACTCGCGCAATCCGGTAAGGTCCTTCCCAATTTGGGGCTAGCTTCCCCTGCTCAGTTGGCTGAGAAGCTTCAGCTCTTTTAAGGACGAGATCCCCTACTTTGAAAAGCTTAGCCTTGACTTTGGAGTCGTAATACCGGACCGTCTTTTGCTGGTATCTCGCCATACGAACTCGGGCGACTTTCCTTGCCTCTTCGATAAGGTCCAAGTTGTTCCTGAGCTGAGAAGAGTTGGAGTCGGCGTCGTACTGCTCCACCCTCAGGGAGGCAAGTCCGATTTTCAGGGGGATGACAGCCTCCGTCCCGTAAGCCAGGTTAAAGGGGGTCTCGCCTGTGGGTAGCCGAAACGTGGTCCGGTAGGCCCAAAGAACGTTGTATAAGTCCTCAACCCACTGTTCCCTGGACCGATCAAGCTTGGCTTTGAGCCCCTACAAAATTGTATGGTTCGTTACCTCGGTTTCTCCGTTTGTCTGTGGATGGATGACCGAGGTGAAGCGGTAGTCGATGCCGAGCTCGAAGCAGAATTCTCTGAATCGAAGATTATCGAATTGACGGTCGTTGTCAGATATGAGGATGCGGGGGAGTCCAAATCTACAGATTATTGACTTCCAGATAAAATTCCACATCTTTTACTCGGTAATCTGGGCCACTGGCTTGGCCTCGACCCACTTGGTAAAATAGTCGATGGAGACAACCAGAAACTTTCTTTGCCTGGTCACAAGGGGGAATGGCCCCAGAATATCAATTTTTCACTGGGCAAATGGCCAGGGGGCACTGATCGAAGTCAGTGGGGCTGAGAGTCGGCGTTGGATGTTGGCATTCCGCTGGCACCGGTCGCATCTCCGGATGAAATCCGTTGCATCCTTCTGGAATGTGGGCCAGTAGTATCCCTGGCGAAGGATCTTGTGGGCTAGTGCTCGGCCTCCCAGATGATTTTCACAAATTTTTTCGTGGACCTCTCGCATGGCATAGTCCGCCTCTGACAGGCGGAGACACCTGAGGAGAGGAGAGGTAAAGGACCTATGGTAGAGTTTGCCTTCGTACAACATGTATCGAGAGACGAGATGCCTGATTCAGCGAGACTCTAGGTCATCGTTGGGCAGGACTTCATCTTTCAGATAACTGATGAGCTCATCCATCCAGCTCGGTTCCGTCTCAAGGCAGAGGGCTGGCTCGGGTTCCTCCGTACTGGGCGTTTGGAGGTACTCGAGCATTGTTGCTTTGGAAAGCTCGCTCATGCGGGAGGTCGCCAGTTTTGACAATTGGTCCGCCCTCAGGTTCTCCGACCTTGGAATATGTTGAATGTTGAAGGAGCTCAAAGTGGAAGTGAGATCTCGCACTTTTCGGAGATATTTCTGCATTGTGGGCTCTCTGGCTTCAAAGTCTCCCAGGATCTGGCTCACAACCAGTTGGAAGTCGCTAAAGACATTTAGGTCCTTCACCTCCAACTTCTTTGCCAATTTGAGCTCGGCGATGAGTGCCTCGTATTCCACCACATTATTAGAGGCGGAAAACTCGAGGCGCAAAGCCTGCTCCGTAACTACTCCATCTGGGCAAGTGAGGATGAGGCATGCTCCACTACCCGCCGAGTTCGAGGAGCCGTTAACATGTAGAGTCCATGACCGCCCAAGGGTCTCCTCCGCTGGCGCAGATGCGGGCTCGGGCTCGTCCGGCATAGTGCACTCGACAATGAAGTCGGCGAGTGCCTGGGCCTTAATTGCTGACCTCGGTCGGTACTCGAGGTCAAACTCCCCGAGCTCGACTGCCCACTTCGTGATTCTTTCAGCCCGGTCTGACCACTGCAGGATTTGCTTCATGGGCTGGTCGGTTAGTATGGCGACTGTGTGGGCTTGGAAATAGAGCCGGAGTCTCCGAGCTAAGATGACCAAGGCGAAAATGGTTTTCTCCAGTTTTGAGTATTGGGTCTCAGCATCCCTCAAGACCCGGCTGGTGTAGTACACTGGTTTTTGAAGCTTGTCCTCTTCTCGAACCAGGACCGAGCTCACTGCAACCGGAAAGACGGCCAGATACAAGTAGAGGAGCTCACCCTGCCGGGGTTTTGTAAGAAGTGGAGGGGAAGCGAGGAGACGCCTGAGGTCCTCGAAAGCCTACTGACATTCCTCCGCCCACAAGAAATTCTTCGGCCGCTTGAGGACTGCGAAAAAGGGGAGGCATCTCTTGGCAGACCTGGAAATGAATCTTCTCAGGGATGCAACCCGGCCAGTGAGCCACTGTACCTCCTTGACCGTCCTTGGTGGCGCCATCTCTTGTAGTGCTCGGATCTTCTCGGGATTCGCTTCGATTCCACGCTGGGTGACTATGAAGCCGAGAAATTTTTTCGAGGTGACTCCGAACGCACACTTAGCAGGGTTGAGCTTCATCCGATATTTTCTCAGTGTGGAGAATGTTTCGTTGATATCATCCACATGGTCCTCCGCCATTCGGCTTTTCACCAGCATGTCGTCCATATAGACCTCCATATTTCGACCTATTTGGTTTTTAAAGATTTGGCTGACCAGCCTTTGATAAGTTGCTCTAGTATTTTTCAAGCCAAAAGGCATCACTTTGTAGCAATAGATGCCCCCATCGGTGATGAAAGTTATCTTCTCCTCATCCTCGGGCGCCATCCGGATTTGGTTATACCCCGAAAAGGCATCCATGAATGTCAGCAGCTGATGCCCCGAGGTGGAATCTACGAGCTGGTCGATGCTGGGAAGCGGAAAGCTATCCTTTTTGGACAGGCTTTATTCAGGTCAGTGTAGTCCACGCACATACGCCATTTTTTGTTGGCTTTCTTGACGAGGACTACATTGGTGAGCCAGTCTGGGTAGGATATCTTCCAGATGAAGCTGGCCTTGAGAAACTTGTCTACTTTCTCGGCCGCTGCTCGCTGTCGCTCTGGGGCAGAGCCTCGCTTCTTCTGCCGTATGGGCTTGCAGGTTGGTTTCACATGAAGTCGGTGAACCACGACCTCCGGATCTATCCCCGGCATATCGGCGGGCGACCAAGCGAAGACATCCATGTTGGCTTGCAGGAACTCGATCAGGCGTCCTCTTTCGCGGACGTCCAGGCCGGAGCCGACCTGCATGATTAGCTTAGAGCAATCTTCCTGTAAAGGAATCTGGGAAAGAAACTCACCAGGCTCTATCCGCTCCTTCCGTGGGCCATCTCGTGCTTCCAAAGTTTCGATGGAAAGCGCCTGGTCTGTTGTCGGAGTTGACACCTCGGCCGGTCATCTTGCTTTGTGGATTTCCATGTAGCATCGCTTTGCTACCATTTGGTCCCCATGAACTTCGCCCATTCCTTGGTTGGTGGGGAATCACATGAGCATATGGCAAGTCGAGACTACGGCTCGAAAGGCGTTGAGCCTTGGTTGTCCAAGGATGGCGTTGTAAGCCGAGGGCAGACAGACCATGAGAAAATCCATCCTTACGGTGCTTTCTCGAGGGGGGAGGCCGACCGTGACTAGGAGGCCAATCTCACCCTTGATCGGGACTGAGTCCCCAGTAAATCCAACCAGGGTAGCATTCATTCTCCGGAGTTGGCCTTCTATCATCCCCATTTTTCGGTAGGCGTCATAATACAAAACATTTGCCGAATTTTCATTATCTACCAAAATATGCTTTACATCAAATTTATTTATAATCATGGAGATGACCACAGCGTCATCATGAGGAGTCTCAACTCCTTCTAAGTCTTCGTCCGAACATGAGATGGTTTTAGAGGTGCGCAGGCGCTTTGGGGGGATCCTTTCCTCGGCAGATCCTCCGACCGAGGTTCCACCTCCAATTGTGTTGATGGTGCCAGCAATGGGTCTATTGGCATTTGGATCTTCGGGCTGTGCGGCGCTCTCTGCTGGCCTCCTTTCCTCACGCCGGTTCCGCATAAACCGGTTGAGTATTCCACGGCGGATGAGCGTCTCAATCTCATCCCGGAGCTGGAAGCAATCCTCCGTGTCATGGTCGTGGTCTCGGTGGAAGCGGCAGTACTTCCTAGGATTGCGCCAAGCTTCGGGATTCTGCATTGGAGGTGGGGGCCGAAAGTAATCCCGATCCTGAATCTCTATCAGGATCTCTGTCCGGGAAGCATTGAGGGGAGTGTAATTCTCATACCTCCCCGAGAGTACTCGTGGCTGCGTCGGAAATCTTGGTCTGGGCGGAGACCTCGGTCGGGGCTGCCCCCGGGGCCGAGGTGGACTCCTCAGCCGATGTAGGTTTCTGTTCCGGCGAGGAGATTGGTTTTTAGGACTACAGCGCTCCCACGATGTCTTTTCTGCTTCTTGGAGGTCGGCTCGGTCGCGCTCTGCCTGAAAGCAATGGCCTCCTCGGCCTTCGCATACTTCCGAGCTCGGATGAGCATTTCTATGAAGTCGACGGGGAAACTCTTCTCGATGGAGAAGAGGAACCTATAGGACCGAGCTCCAGTCTTCAGCGCCGACAAGGCTACCGACTGATCGAGCTTGCGGACCTCCCAGGTTGCGGTGGTGAAACGGTCGAGATAGTCTTTGAGAGACTCTCCCTCCCTTTGTTTGATGTCAAGGAGGAAGTCCGAAGTCTGCCGCTGACGTCGGCTGGCAGCAAAGTTGGTGGTGAACTGTCTGCCGAGCTGCTCGAAGGAAAATACTGTACTGGGCTTTAGCCCAAAAAACCAGAGCCGAGCCGCTCCCCGAAGGGTCGCTGGGAAGGCCTTGCAGAGCATAGCCTCCAAGGATCCTTGCAACGCCATGAGGGCTCGGTAACTCTCCGGATGGTCGAGAGGGTCGGTCGTGCCATTGTAGGGCTCCACCTGGGGCATTTTAAACCTCGATGGGACCGGCTCATCCTCGATCTGGCGGAAGGAGGACTTAGTCGTAAATTCGAAGTCCCCCTCGCATCTCGCCTTCCTGCTGTGGAGAGCCTCAATCTGGCGCTCAAGTTTCTCGACCTTCTTGTCGAGCTCTCCGCTCCGGGGGTCCGCCACAGTAGTTTGCTCTGGCGCGAGTTGTCCCAAAACTGACTCGGCTTCCGATGGCTGTGGGCCATTGCCCAGGTCCCTCGCTAAGGGTTCCCTCTGGGGGGATGCTTGGGCTGAACCCTGGCAGCAGCATCGCTCCTCATTGTTGGCCTGTGAGGAGCCATGGAGGTTTTGACCCTAGGGTGCTGGTCCGTTCGGAGGAGGCACTGGCAGGACCTGGGCCTACAGGAGCGGCACCGGTGGGGCTCCCTCACGTTGCAAACCTTGGATGGCCACGGCCAAGGCTTGGACCTGCTGCACCAGGATGTCGAACTGTTTCGGCTGAACTTGCAGGGCTGAACCAGCCGGAGGTGACGAATTTCGAACGGAATGTTCCGGACTTGGTGGGAGACGCCGGGAGGCGTTAGAGGCTCCCTTGCTTCTCAACTTCATGGTCGCAACTCGGACCCTTCCTCTAGTGCCAACTGTTGCTGGAAATCGGACCCGGGGGCAACCAGTCAACCGAGAAGGAGGAGGTCCGGCGAACACTGGCGAGCGTCGGTCCGTCAGCGGGCGGCGCCCTCCGAAAATCCTGCAAAAAAGCCGGTGGCCGGGGTTTCCGGTGCCGGCCCTCCAATGCCTAAGTCAGAGGGGGGCAAGTGTATATGAGGAGAAATAATGTGTATACATAATTTTTTGCCTTCCAGCCCCCTCTAAAATGGAGGAGTTCTTCTTTTATAGAGGGGCGCTGGGTTACCTGTGATGCAATGGGGCGAGGTTGTCATATGACTGAGCACGTCGCATGAATTGGTGCATGATCAGGTGAATTCATGCTTTGCCGTAAGAGATGAGGTCAGAATCAGGGAGTTGTCACGGCTGACTGGACGCAGCCGAGCTAACTTGCCGTGGAGGACTAGAGATCCGTAGATAGCAGGTGACACGCGCATTAATTGTTGAGTAAGCCGAAGGTCTGCAGGAGCCATGCATGATGATGGTTGAGTAAGTCGGAGACGTGCATTAATTGTAGAGTAAGCCGGAGATCTGCAGAGGCCACGCACATTAAATGCTGGGGCGGTAGCAGGGTATAGTCTCTGATCGGGCTACGGAAGGATGTGGCCACGGTAGGTAAATAGCGAGGTCGAGCTTCCGAGGTGGCGAGCTCCGAGGTCAAGAGCTCCGAGATCGGGCACCTGGTCGGGCACCAGGTCAAGAGCTCGGAGATCGGGCGCATCCGAGGTCGGGAGTTCGGGCGCTCCTGATCACATGTTCCATGATATGCTCACGTGCTTTGGGGCGACCTGTATTACCCCAATAGTATATATCAGGCATAAGAATTTATTGTAAATGCCCGCACTTACCTTGAAACTATAAATGAAATCTACTTATTTGCAGTGCATATGCAGATCAAAATCTTTTTTGTTTTACCAACCACTTGCCTAAACATTAACAAAGTCTATTATAACATGATTGATTATGATATGATTTCCTTCATGGTGAATGTTTGTTCGAACATCTTAATTTTCTTCTCTTCGACTATCAGAGACAGACATATGATGCTCAACCTGAAATAACCATACTTTGGAGAACATTTTGTTGAGGAAAGAGACCAAATTGATCTACAAGTCCATTATCCGTGTACAAGTGTGAAGTTATGGTGATAGACGAGACTCCTTTCAATGACATTGGGTTTTTGGTAAAAAAAATCAACCTGTAAATATCAAATGCATGCTTATCAATTTTTATATGATCCAACATCTATAAAAAGATGATCTATATACCAATATACAAAACACATACTGAATTGATTAGCTCAAAGTTTGGTAGAATTTAGCATCAAATTACATAGCAGAAAAGCATAAAGGTTTAACTAAAACCAAGTGAAACAAAGAATAATCCACATGACAATTCACACACAGCACCAAACACTTAATGTCTATAAAGAGAATAAAATCATCCAACAACATTACAACTAGCCTCAAATTCAATACATATGAAGAGAAATCAAATTCATAGCCAGTTTACCTGGAAAACAAAAATGAAATAATTAGTCAGTGATGACATACTAAGAAAAATCTCTTCAATTGAATAATCGAATTGGTCATTGTTCTCTTTACCATGCTGAGGGTCATAACTTATAGTGTCAATGCACATTTGGCAAAGCATGAGGAGCATTAAAGATCAAGATGGTGGACTGGTCATGGTCCAAGCCAAGCAATTGCCTCTTGATTTTGCTGCCAATAGTTGGGCTATCCTTTGCCTTTGTGTTGAAGCAAAAGAGCAATAATAGCCATTTAACCACATTTGTTATGGCAAGCCATCTTTATTCTGTTAAGTGTCATAGAAGATATAACAAAAAATAATTAGATTAACTCTAAATACATCAGTTGCAAAGCAAGATAGCATTCAGTGATACTATGAACCTGTAACAGCCAGGTAATTTTTTGGGCTAATGGGCCTGGCTCTAAATACATCAGTTGCAAAGCAAGATAACATTCTGTGAGAGAATGAACCTGTAACAGCCAGGTAATTTTGGGCTAATGGGCCGGCCTGAAGAGGCCAGGCCCATTAGCAACTGCTGTGGTCGACCACGATCGACCGATCGTGGGAGGTGAAGGAGACTTCCGACATCCCCGATCGTGCCGGTGACTCCGAGAGATTAGAGGTGATCCAACCACCGGCCAAATCTCGGGGAAATCCACCTAGTTAAGTCTTCTCCTTCTCTTCTGTTGAAGCAATCGCAACCCTCGAAGCGCCGCCGATTTCCAAGCCTTTGTCGAGCTATTTCTCGGAATTCCATCGGAAAGGCTCGTCCGATCATCCTTAATGCTTCGCTGGACTGAGGTAATGGGTCAAGCCACTTCTTACTCCTGGTTTTCTAGCTCCATTGTCGTTTCGCCGTTTGATTTAGGCCGGCGAGCTGCCGGAATAGCTTGAAACAGGGCATTCCCTGTTTTCTTCTTCTTGCTTGGTTTTTGCCGATCGCCGCCGGCCACCGTCAGCCACCGTCGCCGTTGTTTGTCACTTGGGCGCAGAGAGAGCGATTGGCCGCCCACCATGGTTGAAAGGGAAGGGATGAAGAGAAGGGCCAAGCCATTCATTCTTTCCTCTTTTCCCTTTCCCGTTTCCTTCCGTCCGGCAGACCTCTGTCGCCGTCGATGTCTCTGGGGTCGGCCGTCATCACCGGGGCCGGAATGCTGCGGGCCGCCTTCCATGGGCTCCTCCATGGCTCGGGTTGAGAGGGAGAGGGGGAGATGTCTCCCTGTTTGAGAAGAGGAGAAGGTTTTCTCTTCTCTCTCTTCCATCTCTTTTTTTTTGCGTCAAAATCTCTCTTCCTTCTCGCCCTCTCTTCTCTCAAACATTTCTCTCTCTTCTCTCTAGTTGGGCTAAAAGAGCCGTGGAAGGGGGGTTTAAGGGATGCGATGGAAGACCCTGGTGCAGGGCTGGCCCAACCCTTAGGCAACTGAGACGGTCGTCTAAGACCCCGGCCTAAAGAAGGCCCACCGTAAGAAATGCCTCAAAGATAAAATGGAAAGAAAAAAAGGACCCAGTAAATTTTCCTTAAGCCGGCCCACTACAGGAAAGGCCTCAAAGACAAAACGGCCTTAGGTCTCCAAATACATTGGGCCGCTCCTGCCCTGGTGGACCCCAATAATGGGTTCTAGATTGTTGATCATCAATTTATAGTTTTACTCTAATAATGTGTTTGGTACTGTAGAGAAATAATTTGCAAGACAGATAAATAGTTGAGCAGAGTTTTTGACGCCGCAGTTTCTAAACAATATTTAGATTGTGTGAGAAGCTCAGATGTCGATTGGTAGCATTTTAGCTATGTGGAATTGCAGTAGAGGTAAGAATTTATGTACTTAGTTACTGTTGGGGGAAAAACGGATTGCCCGACTCGGGGGCCCCCGACCTGGGAGCGCCCGACCTGAGAATGCCCGACCTGGGAGCGCCTGATCTTGGTATCCCCGACTTTACAATGACGAGCCGACCTGGCCGTTTACATCTTAAGGCCACACCCTGCGACGACCTCACCACATCGCGCTCCACCCGCCGACCATGCTACGACGTATTAGGGACCATGCCCTAGGCGACTTACTCAACAATTAATGCGCATGGCCTTTGCAGACCTCCGGCTTACTCAACAATTAATGTGCATGGCCTTTGCAGACATTCGGCCTACTCCAAATCTCCGGCCATACACGGCAACTCATTAATGCACACGATCATGCGGAATCATGACGGTGACTCGCCCAGTCACGTCTCAGGTAACTCTGTGTCTACCTATAAAAGGAGGACTTTCCTCCCGAGGAAAGGATCCTCTTCTTCCTCTCTCAGCTACTTTTCCGGATCGATCTCCTGACTATTCTTCTCCTTAGCCTCCTCTGACTTAAGCATCGGAGGGCCGGCGCCGGAAATCCCGGCCATCGGCTTTTTTTGCAGGTCCCCCGAAGGGAGGACGCCGCTCATCGACTGATTGTCTCCCACCGCGTCGTCCGTCGTCTCACGACCGGAGCTCCTCCTTCTCAGCCGAGCGGTCACCCCCGGGTCCACTTTCCAGCAACAGTTGGCGCTAGAGGAAGGGTTCGAGTTGTGGCCATGAAGTTGAGAAACAAAGGAGCCTTCAACGCCTCTTGACGTCCTCCGCCAAGCCCTAGACACTCTGTCCAGAACTCGCCGCTAAGACCTCCAGCGGACCCGGTTCCCTAGGTCCAGCTGGAACAGTTCAACATTTTGAGAAGAGGAGAAGGTTTTCTCTTCTCTCTCTTCCGTCTTTTTTTTTTGCGTCAAAATCTCTCTCTTCCTTCTCGCCCTCTCTTCTCTCAAACATCTCTCTCTTCTCTCTAGTTGGGCTAAAAGAGCTGTTGAAGGGGGGTTTGGGGGATGCAATGGAAGATCCTGGTGGACCCC
The DNA here is from genome assembly GCA_025769935.1 of Phoenix roebelenii. NCBI lineage: Eukaryota > Viridiplantae > Streptophyta > Magnoliopsida > Arecales > Arecaceae > Phoenix > Phoenix roebelenii. The sequence continues at coordinate 1,292,349 of JAOXJJ010000482.1, forward strand.
AATAATGGGTTCTAGGTTGTTGATCATCAGTTTATAGTTTTACTCTAATAATGTGTTTGGTACTGTAGAGAAATAATTTGCAAGGTAGATAAATAGTTGAGCAGAGTTTTTGACGCCGCAGTTTCTAAACAATATGTAGATTGTGTGGGAAGTTCAGGTGTCGATTGGTAGCATTTTAGCTATATGGAATTGCAGTAGAGGTAAGAATTTCTGTTCTTAGTTACCATTATAAATATATATACGGGTTATTAATTTGTACTGTTGGATTTACAACGTAAGATTTACATTGATAAATTTGGTTTAGAGTGTGATGGTATGTGTTATACGATTTTCAGTACGAATATATTTGTACATTTATTATATAGATCATATATTAAAAACATGATTATGTGAATATTGATACCTTGAATTTAAGAAAAATGCACTGTATAAATGGAAACTAATTTGATAAAACATATAAACTAGACATTTAAAATATGGTTCAGACTAATCTTGTAATGAGATAACCTCCACGAGCTTATGCATGAAATTTTGTTAGTCTTGGATTGAATCATGATCTTGGTTAATCCAAAGCTGAAAAAATAATTAATCTACAAAATATCTTGCTATATATAATAATAATTTTATATAATCAGGATGGTTAATATAATTTCATTTTGCTTTATTAGATGATTTAGACATTGACAATACTAAATATGAAGTGCCTTCAGAAGATCATGATCACTTTCTAATAATTAGACAGAGCTTTTACTGCGATATGGGATTTTGGAGAACCAACTTCTATTTATCATTATTGTAATTCTTTAACGTGGATCGATGAAAAAAAAAACAAAAGTTCAAAGAATGATCCGATGTTCTTTCTATATTATCAAGCTAGAAAAGAGTAGCTAACTTACTTGATACAACTTCTGTCCTGCAATCACTCATGAATGGCCAATTTGATATGTTAAGGTCAAAGATTATGGAGCACATGGGACAATATAATTAAATGTTTTCTCTTAATTCGATGGAAGTAAGATTGTTTACAATGCTTTGGATGGACGAGATCTTTTATCTTTCACACAAATGGTGTTGGATCTCCATGTACCGAGGAAGGTGGGAGGTGGGAAATAAAGTTTATGTTTCCATGAGATAATTTCATGCCTACATATTGCAATTTCATGCATCCAAAGGAAAAACCCTTCTACTGGAGAGGTCAGCTCTTCCAATAATATGTTGTTGATAACTATGCTACTATTAAAGAAGACTACAGTGGGTCCAGTATAATCAAACAAAACTTCTTATCGAATTAGACCAAGATCTACAGAATGCTGTAACTGCTGGTGAAACTTTTGCTATTGCCACCTGGGGGCGATGCTTAACCCATTTAACTTGATTTAACCAATTGTATGTTGTGTTTGGTAACCTGTTTAATAAAATAGTCAAGTTTGGGTCTATATTTTTGACCCATTTAATAAACAAGTTGGGTTGGGACTTAGAGATTTTTTACTTATCCTGTATCTGATCCGACAAATATCTGGTCCAACCCAACCCAATTACCACCTTTATAGTCTTCAAAAAATTATATATTTTACCTTCTATGGTAGCCCACGTACACACATTAAAATTATCAAGATGCTATGGTTGTCTTTTGTTCTACAGGTCTATTAGATATTTTAATCAAATTCACTAACAATCCAAATTAGACTAAAATAAAAGAGGCATTATAGGAAATTCCCAAATGAAGGGTCGAGACCATATATTGTGGCGAGAGTGTTTCACATCAAAATAAAACAATTTTTAAAGGATGTGAAAAATATTCAAAAAAATATTGGGAAGTATATAAAACTAAAAATCTTTCTTACTATTCTTAATTTGAAAAACTTTAAAAATATTTATAATTCTCATATCCTAATGATTATTATTTTTATAACAATTGTAGATCTTTGTGAGGTTTAGTTTTAAAAGATAAGATTACCCCACGTACATTTATTAGATACTATATTTGAAGACGACAAATGTTGAGTTGCAGAAGAAATTGACTCTTAGTGTAGAAATACTCGATCGACAAAATGATCCACAACTTTCTAATTTGGTTGTCTTACACATGATTCATGGCCCTTGATGCATGTATAGAATATAGTTACTCCATGTATGAACAATAGCAAATTCGATAGGAAATACCCAAAGAAATTTAATTCTTAGATAAAATTGATGGTAATGGATATGTCTAATATCAAATAAGAAATAATAGCCGCATGACAATCAAAAGTAATAAACTTGTGGATAACCTTGGGTGGTTCCACATAATCCAGACCTTCTTCTTTGATATCATGTGCTCATAAATATAGAAATTGTTGCTCATCAAAAGTAAAAATATCTTTACAAATATATCTATAAAGGATCTAACACAATAATTGTTACTTCTAAGAATAATAGTGTCCCCTAATTAACAAATGGACAACCACGAGAGATTGATGAGATTAAATAGTATCTTAATTGTAGATATATATCATCAATAAAAGCTTGTTGGGTTCAAAATGTAGAGACAACATTCTTTAGTTGAGCAATCATCATTTTCCAAATCAATAGATTATTTTTAATAATAATAATGAGCAAATAAAAGATGCAAATGCACGACATTGATTCATAAAACAAAATAATTAACACAATGGTTTGAAGCAAATAAAATGTCTGAAGATCCAACAAATTTGACTTATGCAAGATTTCCAAACAAATAGGTTTGGAATGATAGAGCTAAGCAATGATCTTGGAGGCAATCAAGATATCAATAGGAAGGTTATACAATACTCACCTTCATTAGGTGTAAGATGTTTACCTACAAAAATTGTTACGTATTATTTTTTGTAGCAACCTCATTAAAATATTTGTGGACACTTGATGATATTATGCAAATATTCTCTAAAAATTAAGAAATTTCTAAGTGGAATAAAATATGTTTAAATAATTAAGAAGGAGGTTTTTGAAATAATTTTTTCCTCCAAGAAATTTCTAAATGGACGACTTCAAATATTTTTTTCTCATAGCTTTTTCTCCTAAAATAATTAAGAAGAGTCTAGTGTCCTATCATATTTCTAACAACTTCCGATGTGGGAGGACTCTAAATAGATAGATTAAATATTCTCTACAAGTTCCACATCCCTAAAAAATTTGTGCATTTCCTAAATAGGGCTTGGCAAACATTAAATAAGAAGAGTTTCTGCAATTCCTAAAATAATTAGTAGGAGATTCAATATTTTTTAGAATTAAGAAATTTCTGCATGGAGAAAAATATTTTCTAAAATAATTAAGGAGCAAGTTTTCTAAAGTAATTATTTTCCTGTAAGAAAGTTGTAAATGGATGGCTTCAAATAATTATTTTTTCATAATTTTTTCTAAAATAATTAAGAAAATTCTAGCATATGGTCATATTTCTAATAGCTTCTAATATGAGAAGACACCGCATGGGAACTCTAAACGGATCGCTTCAAATATTCTCTAAATTTTTGTGCTTTTCTAAAATAATTTCTATGTAGGGACTTCAAATAGACATCATTCTATTATTACATTTTTCTAAAATAATTTTAGATATTTCTAAACATATCTCTTAACATATTTGTCTAATTAATTTGTTGAAAAATAGATGGAATTTATTTAATAATTAATGACAATTTCATGATACCAACTAGCATTCTAACCCTTCCCCTTCCAATTGCTTTGATCGTTATGACATTGACTGGAAGGTAATTTTTTTAGGATATTTTCATAAATCAGATTTATAGAGAAAAATAATTAAGAAAAGTTTCTATAAAATAATGGACAAGAGTTTGTATGTTTCCTAAAATGATTAAGAAATTTTTGCTCGACTAGTATATATTTTTAGAATTTTTCACATACAAATAGGGCTCGATAAAAAATAATTAAGAACAATTTTTGAATTTTCTAAAATAATTAATATGATTTCAGTATTTTCTAAAATAATTAAAAAAATTAGTCTAAAGAAAATAATTTCTTAAATAATTAAGAAGCAAAATTTCTGAAATAATTTTTTCCTCTAAGAAATTTCTCAATGGACAACTTCCAATATTTTCCTCATAATTTTTTTCAAAAATAATTAAGAAGAGTCCACTGCATGGTGATCTTTCTAACAGCTTATGATGTATGGAAAATTTAAATGGATGGATTCAAATATTCTCCAAAAATTCCACATCCCAAAAATAATTTGTACATTTCCTATATAGGTCTTAGTAAAAATTAATTTCTTCATTTCTTAAAATAATTAATTAGAGAATTTACATTTTTTAGAATATTTAAGATATTTCTGCATGGAGGAAAATAGTTTTCTAAAATAATTAAGAATTAGGCTTCCTAAAATATTTTTTATCTAAGAAATTTCTAAATGGTTGGCTTCAATATTTTTCTCATAAAATTTTTCTAAAATAACTAAGAAGATTCCAATGCATGGTGATATTTCTAATAACTTTCGATATTGAGGACTCTATGTGGGCATTCAAATAGATGGCTTCAAATATTTTCTAAAATTTCTACACTTTCCTATAATAAATTATGCATAAGTATAAATATTTTTTCTAAAATATTTTCTACATGAGGACTATAAATGGAAACCCTTGTATTACTACGTTTTTCTAAAATAATTTTAGATACTTATCCAATGGATTGATTTTGATGTGTACAAAATGTTTAAGTGTAATACTAATGATTTTGTGTTCGCAGAATGTTAAATTTGTTTTATAGGAAGATATGTAAGGTTGAAATGTTAGAGAAGCCTAGAAGAACAATTCTCAAAGTAGGAAAAGATTTTGAAGAATTCTGAGAGTTTCTGATGTGGACGAGTCGCCCTTAAAGTATCATGAGTCGACTCATGCTGGACTCTTGCCGAGCATGAGTCGACCCAGCATAAGTTGAGTCGACCCTAAAATGACCACTCTCACCTTCATCGGAGCAATCTAGGGACATCTGAGGCTCCCAACTCACTGCTACAGCATTCCGAGTTACCTCTATTTTTTGGGAGCCCCCACCTCCTGATCACCTCAAGGTGAACTTTAACGGTAGCCCCTTGACGAAAGGAGACAGAGGAGGGATTGGGTTTGTGATCCGGGATCACGACACTAGATTGATTATGGCAAGCGATAGGCGCACCGAGGACATGACCGTTATTGGAGCAGAGCTCAGAGCAGTGTGGGAGGGAGTCACCTGTGCGAGGAGGATCCTAGGATCAAATTGTATCATCTTGGAGGGGGGCTCAATTACGGTGACTGAGTGGATTTGCGACGCCGGGGCGACAGAGCGATGGTCACCTCCTACATAGGGATATCCAAAGCTTGGTGGCTGGCTGCAGATCGTTCCAGGTGGCCCATGTGTATCAAAAGGCGAAGTCGACAGCAGACTGGGTCGCCTCTTTTGCTGCTCACTACTTGAAGAGGTTTTATGGATAGAGACTGACTCCGCTCCCCCACCCTTATGTACTCTTATTTCTTTTGACTCTGATGGTAGAGCTCACGTCAGGTTGACGTGAGTTACTGTAATACCAAAAAAAAAAAACTGCCCTTTCACGAGTCTACCTTAGTGGATCATGAGTCGACTCGAGTCGACCCTAAAGATAGTGGAGTCAACCTCAAAAGTAACTATATACGAAAGATAGCGCGGTAAAAATGAGCAGTTTCTTGAGTCGACCCAAAAAAGAGAAGCCGACCCTTAAAGATCACAAGTCGACTCCTGAAGAAGTCGAGTTGACCCATTTGTGCCTAACAATAATAACGGCTAGTTCACAAAAGGTAACTATTGTGTCACAAAAGGACCCATGGCACATTCATATTTACTTAAAAATATTAATGATATTGGAAATAAAAAAATTTGGATTCCTAAGAGAATAATAATTACTAGTCAATAAGGATCTAAGAAAATTTAGGTATCCAAAATCAAAACTTGATCAAATATAAATCAGTATTTGGGTATTTAGATTCAAATTTGAAATTACTAAGAAAGTTGAAAATTAGATCATAACTTTCCTTATCTCAAAGAAACATAATTAGAGCAAAATGAATAAATGACTCTGATTTTGTAAATAAGTTAGTTAGAACTGAAATAGTGATTGAATGGATTGATTTTGATGTATCTCTTTGTAATACCTTACATGCTTTAATACTTTGATACATGTTGTAATACTCTGATACTTGACAAAACTCATATTTGGTTTCAATTCCATTTTATAGTGTTTTTGATATTTTTAAGATAAACATGCTTAGAAAATATTCATCTCAAATTATTAGGACTGAAAGTTATATTTAAAAAATATTCTCAAATCTGGGAACATTAAAAAGAATGATTGATTAAGGGCGAGAAAGAAAACTGAAGGGAGAGAGATCATATATATATAACTTAATAGCATAATTAAAGATTTTTACAAAATGGGGAGAAAGAATGCAAAACTCTTAAAGAAATGAAAATTTCAGCCATCCTAATGTAAATGCAATAAGTTTCATATGAACACATGGATTCAAATGTTCTCTAAAATTTCTGTATCCCTAAAGTGATTTGTGCATTTCCTAAATAAGGTCCCACATAATCTAAATAAAAAGAGTTTGTGCATTTCATAAATAATTAATATGTGATTCTACATTTCTTAAAATAATTAAAAAAATTGACATGTATTTTCTAAAATAATTAACAAGTAGGCTTTCTAAAATAATTGCCTTTTTTCAGAAATTTCTAAATAGATGACTTCAAATAAGTTTTTCTCATATTTTTTTTCCTAAAATAATTAAGAAGGTAGTAGAGCAAGGTGATATTTCTAACGGCTTCTCATGCATGAAGATTGTACGGGGAGAGTATAAATGGATGGATTTAAATATTTTCTAAACTTTCTACGCTTTCCTAAAGTAACTTACACATGGGGACAAATATCTAGGATAATTTCTATGTGGGGACTATAAATGGATGCCTTTCTACTATTATTTTTTTAAAAAATAATTTTTGATATTTCCAAGCATCTTTCTAGCATATTTAGATAACTTTAACATATATAGATATATTTAACATACTTAGATAATTTTAACATATCTAGCTTCAAATATTTTCTAAAACTTCTGTGCTTTCCTAAAATAATTTATGCTAATGGAAAAATATTTTTTAAAAAAACATAGTTAAGAGGATTTTAGTGCATGGTGATATTTCTAACGACTTTCAATGTATGAAGACTCTACGTGGGGACTCTAAATGTACAGCTTCAACTATTTTCTATTTTTTTTTGCTTTTCTAAAACAAGTTATGCATAGGACAGATAGCTTTTTCTAAAATAATTTCAACGTGAGGACTAAAATAACTTTAGATATTTCTAAATATCTTTTCAGCATATTTTGATAAATTTAACAGATATAGATATGTTTAACATACTTAAATAACTTTAACATTTCTAGCTTCAAATATTTACTAAAATTTATGCACTTCTCTAAAAATAATTTATGCATGCATCAAATAATTTTTTTAAAAAAATAATTACGAAGATTCAAGCGTATGGTGATATGTCTTATGGCTTTCGATCATGAAGACTCTATGTGGGGAGTCTAAATGGACAACTTCAAATATTTTTTAAAAATTTTGTGCTTTCATAAAATAAGTTATGTATTGGAATAAATATCTTTTTCTCAAATAATTTCCACATGGGGACTATAAATGGATGCCTTTCATTATTGTATTTCTCTAAAATAATTTTAGTTATTTCTAAACATCATTTTAGCATATTTATACAACTTTAATATATACAAATATGTTTAACACACCTAGATAATTTTAACATAAATAGCTCCTAATATTTTTTTAAAAATCTTGCACTTTCCGAAAATAATTTATACATGGAACAAATATCTTTTTTAAAGTAATGTCTATGTGGGGACTATAAATGGATGCTTTTCAATTATTGCATCTCTTAGAATAATTTTATATATCTCTAAACATCTTTATGGCATATTTAGATAATTTTAACATACGTAGATATATTTAACATACTTTGATAATTTAACATAGCTAGTTTAAAATATTTTCTAAAACTTATGCGCTTGACTAAAATAATTTATGCATGGGGAAAATAATTTTCCTAAAATAATTAAGAAGATTCCTGAGCATGGTAAAATTTCTAATGGTTTCCATGGGTGACGACTCTACATGGGGACTTTAAATGGACACTTTCAAATATCTTCTAAAATTTCTATATTTCCTAAATTAATTTATGAAAGGGAACAAATATCTTTTTCCTAAAATAATTTCTACGTGGAAGCTATAAATTGATGCCTTTCATTGTTGTATTTTCCTAAAATAATTTTAGTAATTTATGAACATCTCTAGCATATTTAGATAAGTTTAACGTATATAGATATGTTTAATGCACTTGGTTAATTTTAACATATCTAGCTTCTAATATTTTCTAAAACTTCTATGCTTTCCTAAAATAATTTATGCGTGGGACAAATACATTTTTCTAAAATAATATCTATGTGGCAACTATAAATGGATGCCCCTCCATTTTTTTCATTTTCTTAAAATAATTTTAGATATTTCTAGAAATCTTTCTATCATATTTAAATAATTTTACATATATAGATACATTTAATTATATTTTGACAATTTTAACATATCTAGCTTTAAATATTTTCTAAACGTTCTACGCTTTCCTAAAATAATTTCTGCTTGGGACGAATATCTTTTCCTAAAATAATTTCTGCATGGGGATTATAAATGGAGGCCTTTCATTATAGCATTTTTCTAAAATACTTTTAGTTATTTCTAAACATCTTTATGGCATATTTCGATTTTATATAGTTTTAGCATATCTAGCTTGAAACATTTTCCAAAATTTTTACGGTTCCCTAAAATAATTTATGTATGAGGACAATTAATTCTTTTGAATTCCCTATAAAACAATGCTCTCCCCTCCCCAGTCCCCATGCTTTCGCATCTCCTCCTTTGCACAAATAATGGCTGCTTCTATGGCTCTCCTTTGCTTCCTCCTCATCCTCAACCAAAGCTCCTCTCTTGTCAGCGCCTCCGTCCAGGAGACATGCAAGACTGTGGCAGAAAGAAGCCCTAACTTCAGCTACAACTTCTGCGTCGCATCTCTCAGTGCTGATCCCAAAAGCGGCTCAGCTGACACCCAGGGATTGGCTGTCATCGCCACCAACTTGATCAACGCCAATGCCACGAGCACCCTGTCGACGATCTCCAATCTATTGAAGAAGACGAGCGACGATGCAACCAAGGAATGCCTGGGTGATTGTTCAACTATGTATTCTGACTTGGTTGAGATGTTGAAAGACACTGTTAGTGCCATCACATCCAAACGCTACTCTGACGCGAAGACTTATCTTAGTGCGGCCTTGGATGTGGGCGATAACTGTGAGCAAGGATTTGCAGAGTTGCAGGTCAAGTCACCATTGACCAAAGAGAATAACGATTCCCGTGAGCTCTCCAGTCTTGCCCTGATCATCACCAATCTTCTAGGATGATTGATATTGCTTGCTTCTCCAATTAGCATGGTTTTCTTTGTTGTTTTTCTCCTTTTCTTTTCAAGTCCTCCAGCTGAGGGAACTCAAATGCTGTAAAAGGCCAAAGAAATAATCAATGAGAATGACAAATTTCATGTGAGAAATTAGGTATGGAGATATTAGTTAGAATTTTTTCAGTATTATTTGTTTAAAATTGTAGTTATCAAATATTGAAAATAAGCCCCAAAATAATATTTAAATTTTTGATATATTGGCAAAAACATTACAACATCTCAGTCCTTATTCTCGAGTATTCTGTTTTAGTTGGAATAAACGAACATCTTGATTTATTATGGCATTTGCCATCCAAAATTCCATATTATTAGATTTTCGCAAACATTTTGTACACATCAAAATCAATCCATTGGGTCAATTACTAAAATTATGTTGGAAAAAAATAGTCATAGAATGGTTTCCATTTGTAGTCCTAGTGTAGAAAATATTTAAGATAAAAATATTAATGCTTATGCATAATTTATTTTACAAAAGCATAGAAATTTTAGAAAAAATTTGAAGCCATCTATTTAGAATCCCTACGTAGAGTCCTCACATATCGAAAGTTGTTCGAAATATCACCATGCATGGGAATCTTCTTAGATATTTTAGAAAAAAATTATGAGAAAAATATTGAAGCCATCCATTTAGAAATTCCTTAGAGAAAAAATATTTTAGGAAACCTAATTATTATTTATTTAAAAAAATATTTTCCTCCATGCAGAAATATCTTAAATGTTCTAAAAATGTAGAGTCTCTTATTAATTATTTTAAGAAATGAAGAAATTAATTTTTACCGAGACCTATATGGGAAATGTACAAAATATTTTTGGGATGTGGAATTTTTGGAGAATATTTGAATCCATCCGTTTAAATTTCCCATACATCGTAAGATGTTGGAAATATCACCATATACTGGACTCTTCTTAATTATTTTTGAAAAAAAATATGAGGAAAATTATTGGAAGTTGCCCATTAAGAAATTTCTTAGAGGAAAAATTATTTCAGAATTTCTGCTTCTTAATTTTTTAAGAAATATTTTCTTCTGACTAATTTTTTTAATTATTTTAGAAAATACAGAAATAGTATTTATTATGCAAAAACTCTTCTTAATTATTTTTTACTAAGCTGTATTCGTATGTGAAAAAATTCTAAAAATATATATACCAGTCGTGCAAAAAATTTTTAATCATTTTAGGAAACATAGAAACTCTTGTTAATTATTTTAGAAAATATAGAAACTTTTCTTAATTATTTTTATTGAGCTCTCTATAAATCTGATTTATGAAAAAATTCTAAAAAAATACCATCCAATTAATGTCATAACGATCGAAGCAATTGGAAGGGGAAGGGTTAGAATGCTAGTCAGTATCTGTGTGAATTTGCAAATATGTGTGATGAGCCCAATTGATATTTCTTGTAATTTCTCTCTTCCAGTCATGATTGTTTTTAGTACCTATAGAAAACAAAGCAAGATTCAAGTCAACGATTTGAATTTGGGAATGTTAGTAGGAATATGGAGAGAAGAAAATATAAAGTCAGTCTAATGCACGACAAAACCTAGACTGTGAAAATAAAACTGTCATGTTAAAATTGCTATACTTTTTTTTTGATACTAAGGGAGGCAAAAGCCGCCCATTAAAATTGCTATACATGAATCAACAACACTAACTTATGACAGCACATTGAGTTAACAATGTTATTATAACATTTCATCGAAAAAACAAAACAATGCTATTATAACACCAAGGTTAATTTGTGTGCATGGAGCAGCTAAGAAAGAAATGACCTTTACTAATTCCCAATACTTACAGATGGAAAAATGTTAAAGAAGAATATGAAAGACCAGTTAATAAGTTCAAATTATCTCCAAGAAATGCATTGGATTTTTAACTCTTGCTATAGTCTATAGATACTGTATCATGGTTGATACACACATTAGTAGGAGACGCATATATACTGGGCGTGACTGTATATATGAATGTTCCTGCAGTATTCATGATGGCAGGCGTGCAATCATGCAGTTCAAATCATCATTTCTATGATAAAAAATTACCAGTTTTGTGATAACAGATCTGTTGTTTACTTACTCTCAAAAAAATGCCCACGTAATGAAACAAGTGAGGAAAAACCAACAACTAGCCAAATTATATCAAATAGAAACCTACCACCATACTTTCTTTGTTAGAGAGAGAGAGAGAGAGAGAGATGCTTACAATAGTAATGGCTGCAGTGATCCCCTTGAGATGATCAATGCATTCAGCTCCACTGTAGGCACACAAGTTGTGAAAGATCCTTGAAGCATTTATGCGAAGAACAGGATTATCTAGTTCGCCAATAAGCCATCTCCATACCTCCCAGTCCTTCAAGATCCTATTGCTGTTCTGCTTGCTCTCCAACGACAGCAGCGCCAATGCCTCCCCCGCTTCGGCACTCCACTCTTTGCAATCATTTGTCAATCCCGGGTTGAAGAAGAAAGCCAGCAAAGCTTAATAATCCCGCTGCTGCTCCCAATCTTGTCTCGCAGTCTCGTCCATTGCCAGGCCGGCCAGAATCTAAATGCCCATCTTCTGCAGCTTCATATTGTTCTCTCCATACCTCAAAATCTCTTTGATGTTGCTCACTGTAAATACTATCGCCGAGATCTCTCGCCGCAGCAATTTTCCGGTGCTACCAGTCGCGATCACGAGCATCTTCACCCCTTCCAGTGACCTCTCCACTGCTTCAATTTGAGAATGCAAAGCTTGCTTGTTCCTTAGCAAGCTCTCACCAGCACCAGTGAAGTGGATGATGTTTGGAAGGAGGCTTCTGGTGTAAACATGATCCACAAGATCTGAATAATCATCATAAATGCTGAATTTATTTACTTGCCGTAAGTAAGCGATCCATTACTATGATCTGAATAAAATTCTTTTCTCCCTCTTCACCCTGTTTAACACCGGTGATGGAGACTGGTTTTGTGTTTCTTAAATAGGCAGAGAGAGAGACCCTTGAGTTTATCTTTCCATCAAAAATAAGAGAGTGACAACTTCTCTAGGAGTCGGTTACTATAACCATCCATTAACCAACCACCATTGGTCATGTGGGTCAAAAATCTAACATTCTCCCACTTGGCCCATATAATTATAATATCTATTTGGATAGAATGATATAAACATTAGGCGCGCAACATTCCAATCCATAGTTAGTTTGCTCATGATAATACCATAATTAAACAACTTACTAGTGCAAGTCATGGCGGTTCCATATTTACAAAGTGACATAGTTCCTTCCAAGTACCACAATATCAGCAAATTATTTAACCACAATCCATAAATGAGAAGTATCTATAATGGTTAAATATTATATCTTTGTCAGAGACAATTCCTGTGGTCATACATTTAAACTCATGCATGTACATAAATTTGAAGAACAGAAAAATTAGAAACATAATTAATTAGTTTCAAGTGTCAAAGAAATAAACATGGTACAATCCTCAATTAACATTATGGGCTACAACAAAAACCCATTCTAATAATATGCTTCTTAAAGGTCTTCGATTGTAAACCTTTTGTCAAAAGATCTACAATCATGAGTTCTGTTCTTATATTTTCTATAGACACATGTTATTTCTGAACTTCCTCCTTAGCAACAAAATATTTAAGCTCAATGTGCTTAGCACCATTAGAATATTTGTTATTTTTGGAGAAATAAATAACTACAGTATTATCACAAAAAATTCTTAGCGGCCTGGCAATAGAGTCGACAATCCTAAGTCCTAAGATAAAGTTACGTAGTCACAAACCATAAACCGTGGCCTCAAAGCATGCCACAAATTCTGCTTCCATCGTGGATGAAGCAGTGCTAGTCGTTTGGCACTTTTCAAGACTATCAGACCTTCTATATGTGAGCATGTAATTCTTTGTTCCTTTCAACTATCTCATCACCTTCTTTGTAGCTTTTCAGTGATCCATTTCTAGATTACTTTGGTATCTGCCTAGCATTCCAACTGCAAAACTAATGTCCGGACTAGTGCAGATTTGAGCATATATCAGGCTTTCAACTACCGAAGCATAAAGAATATTTTTCATCTACTTACGTTCCCATTCATTCTATAGGCATTGTATGAGACTAAATTTATCTCTTTTTCTGAATTGGAACAACACTAGTTGAACAGTTCTCCATACCAAATCTCTCTAGAACTCTGTCTATATATGCCTTTTGAGACAACCTTAACAATCCACATGATCGATCATGAAATATTTCAATGCCTATCACGTAGGTTGTCTCATTCATATCTTTTGTTTTAAAGTTCTTTGAGAGAAAAACCTTAGTTTCATGCAATAAGCCAAGATCAATACTGGCAAGCAATATGTCATCAACATATAGAACTAGAAAAATAAACTTTCTTAACACCGAAGGAAGTGATGGTATCATTGAACTTATGATACCATTGTTAGGAAGCTTGTTTAAGTCGATATATTGACTTTCTTAATTTGCAAATCATGTGCTCTTTTTTCTTTAATGGAAAACCTTCGGGCTGATCTATATAGACTTCTTCATCTAAACTTCAATTTAGAAAAACAGTTTTCACATTCATTTGGTGCAACTCTAAGTCATAATATGCAACCAAAGCCATAATGATTCTGAGTGAGTCATTTTTAAACACAGAAGAAAAGGTTTATTTATAATCATTGCCTCCTTTCTGAGTGAAATCTTTGGTCAAGTCTGACTTTATATCGTTCAACATTGCTCTTTGAGTCGAGCTTAGTCTTAAAGACCCATTTTGCAGAATCAACACTTTTTATGGCTTGTTTGAAAGAAACCGAATCTTTTTTTGTCCCTATATCAAAATCAG
>JAOXJJ010000482.1:1318219-1329961 GCA_025769935.1 Phoenix roebelenii
ATATAGCATTGACATAATATATTGATGGTATATTGAGGGGTATTTTTGTCTTTAATTTTTAATTCAGAATCACTGCCCTGGGGTGATCTTGGATTTCCGACCTCAAGGACGGGTATCCCATCACCGAGTTGGGCGGTGATGGGAGGAGTGGAGGTGATTTAGGATCACCGCCATGTAGGATCATCGTGGTGCAACCAAACACGGTGATCTCATCACCTCCACTCACATCACCCTTAATCCTGGGACGATCATCCCACACCAAACGCTCCCTTATAGTACTCCATCATCATCCACTTGGAATTGGTAGTATGAGATTCTAGTTCCATATTTTTTCAGTGATATTAGGATCTTAGGAATAATGCTTGGACTGAATTGGCTATTAGAACTTCAAAAATTCCATCTAAAGAAGCTCATATCATATTGCTGTTAACCGTGATTTTTTTTGAACAAATTTTTATTTCAGTTTAATTATCACTAACATATGAGAGGAGAAAGCCATAAGTAGAAATAGATTTGGTTCAGTCTGTGATTTGACATTGGAATGAGGAGAAAGATGTAGGCAGAAATAGATATTTTTCTATGATCTATAATGCGGCATTCCAATGCTTGCATCATTCAACATATTATCACTCTTCGATTGTTTAATTTATTTCTTAGCATGCATGTGGTTTTTCAACTTTTGTAATCCTTCAAAAATAAAGTATTGAATTGATTCAAATACCACGAATGTACTGTCCTTCTTGATGACAAGAATCAACCTCTGATATGTTAGATGTCATCTATTTGATTTTTTTTTCAGTAGTACTGTGATATGACAAGGTTGTATCTAATTCTGACCTTGCTGAGATATATTACTAGTATTGAGGGTCAGATATTTTAATTTTCAAGCTATAATGTTTCTATTCTGTTTTGTATCTTAGATAGGTGACATGATGATCAACACGTCTTTTGATATTGTCTTTGTGCTAAGTAATTTCTCTAATAGTTTAGGTTCTTCTATTGTCCTTGTTGTTTCTGTGATTTCTATTCTATGTTTTTCTTTCTTCGCACGCATGTTTGCATCTAACATATTGACAAAGCTTATTACATTTTTTATTGAATCATGCAGGGGTTATAAACGGTTTTTCAAAAGAACTAGCTTGGAGGCATCTGATTATCTTAAGGATGATTGCCTATCAGTTAGTTGTAGTGTTGGTGTTGTTAGGTCACGTACGGAAGGACCAAAGATCTACACCATTCCAGTACCACCCTCTAACATAGCTCAGCATTTTGGTCAGCTTCTGGAAAGTGGAAAGGGAACTGATGTAGCTTTTGAAGTTGATGGGGAGATCTTTTCTGCTCACAAATTGGTGCTTGCAGCTAGGTCACCTGTGTTCAGGGCACAACTTTTTGGTCCAATGAAAGACCGTAACATGCAGTGCATAAAGGTTGAAGATATGGAGGCCCCCGTTTTTAAGGTTGGTCAATAGTCAATCCCTCTAAATTTGTGTAATAATTCAAGTTATTATCATGGTTTTATTGCATTGTTCTTTTGTTGCTATGTGGGGTTGCATTAATTTAGCTCATTTGCTATATAACTTATGCCTCATATAAATTCTATTTTGTTCATCTAGTTAATGTTGTCTTCCACTAGGTTCTTTCCTATTAACTATGGAGTGTTTCTTTCTGGTTGCATGACCTTTAATTGCGTAAACAATCAGTAGATTTGCTTCATGCTAGTTAGCTTGCAGGTTTTATGGCACGCCTCTCTCTTCTAGAAGTTGCCTTGATTGAGAATTGAATAGCAGCAGGGGGTTGATGCCAGGCGGAGATATGGATTTAGAAAGTTCTCAAACTTTGATAAAGCTGACCTTGTGCTGATGGGATAAGATTTCCAGTTAAGGTTCAGTTTGTTATGTTATTAATGTTGCCTGGAGATTGCATTAGTTATTTCTGTGAATCTTGACTTACAGAGGCCAGCTTAGGGATGCATAAATAATTACATGTGTTTGTCTGTGTAACAGGCATGAAAAAGGAAGAAGAAAATTTCACCCGGTAGTGGTTTGTGAAAATTTTAGTTAGACCATTTATTGGTTCAACAATTAAACAATATGGTTTGAATAGCTAGGGTGATTTAAGGTGATTTACGGTTTGAATGGATGCTGTAATTGCAGATGATTGTTATTGTCATGACTGTGGTCACGTCAAATGGAGAATTTAATTGCAACCCTATTTATTGCTTTTCTTGCAGGCTTTACTTCATTTCATATACTGGGATTCACTTCCTGACATGGAAGAGCTCACTGGCCTGAACACAAAATGGGCATCCACATTAATGGCTCAGCATTTGCTTGCAGCGGCGGACCGTTATGCGCTGGAGAGGCTTAAGTCACTCTGTGAAGTTAAGCTATGTGAGGATGTTGCCATAAATACAGTTGCTACCACTTTAGCATTGGCTGAGCAGCACCATTGTTTTCAGCTTAAAGCTGTTTGTCTCAAATTTATTGCATTACCTGAAAATCTCAGAGGTAAGGTATATCTTTTTCATTTTTTGTGTTTTTTTCTTAATGCATGTGAATGTAGACATGTTTTTGAATATACTATTAAATGGTCCAAATGCTTGAATTAATTTGAAAAACCTGCTTTTGTATTGTTGCACATTTCCAAATTTTGTGATTATGTATTTTGTGATTATAATTCTTGAATTTTTTTAACAAGAAAAACCTACTTTATATTTTTGGTAATTGGGGACAACATATGTAAAACTGAAGATACATGCAGGGAGTATATGTTTTATGCTTACCATTCCTGCTGCCTGTTTTCTACAGAAAAACTGCTCTTATTTTCGTGGCATTTCAGATGCAGCGAGTATCAACTTGAATTGCAAAGACAATGGAAAATAAATTTCATTGTTATTTAATTATTTATGGTGTTGAAGATAGCAGTGTACTTGCAGATGTGCAACTAAATGCTTGCACATGACATCAAGCATGACAGTAACTAAGAGCATGTCAATGTACCTTCTCATTCTCATGATACCTTAACAAATGGCAAATTACTTTGTTTGGTTGGATATGCATATCCCAATTGTAAAGAATTAATTTCCTCTGGTCTTCCACTGGCCGTTGCATCATCTAGTGGATTTGTTCATCATGTTTGGTCAAAAATTCATCTGCCTCTCTTAGTGTCTCACAACCTTTTAATTTCCTGAAAGGTGCTTGATCTTGTTATCCAATTATGGTTAATTCTCGTTCAGAACTTATTGTTGACATTCGTGATTCATCACTGGTAGTGATTTTCATTAAAAGCAATGATTTCTTCATTAGCTTATAGTATGTTACTTCATATGTGGTGGCTTTACTGTAGTTGAAAATTTCTAATAAATTGTTGAAGTAGTCTCTATTAAATAGCATGACATTGGCAACCTTGGCTGTGTTATCTAACAATTAATAGCTTCTATCAATTCTATCAAGTACCTTAAAAGGTATCTCGTTAGAAATACATGCTCTTGAAGCAAGGAATCTTTCTCTTTTTTTTAATTAATTTGAAACACTCTTGATATTGTATTCTGAATATGCCTTTTATCTTGTCACAAACGGTATTTTCCTGATTTTTCCTCGCAGCTCTTAAGCTAGAAGAATGGGCCATTGGTTATGCTTTTTTCTCTTTTTTTTTTTTCTTTTAGCGGGGAGGGGGGGCGCTGTACCTGTAATCTTTCCATAGTATGGGAATACCGTGCAGACATTCTGTTTCATAATTTGATGTTTAATTCATGTTTTTTTCAAGTAATTGATCCTTGAAAATAATTTGATATCTAATTATGACCATGCATTTAGATAGGAAGATGTACACAAATTGCATGCTTCTAAATAGTTCGTTTTTTTAATGATATCAAATTAATATCATTGTGAATAAGCAAACTTCTATGTGAAAAACTCATGCTTTATACTATAAAATGTTTATAAATTATGTAATATGTGTATGGTTCATCTCTCATGTATGTAAAAAAACAAATTTCCATTTTATATTTAAAAGTATACTTGTGTATGTGGAATGACTTTGTGGTTTGTTGGCAGCCATAAAATACAACAGGAAAGTTTAGTTTGGCCTATTCATTAACCATTTATTTGAATAGATACTTGATCATTAATACCGAAAGAGTAAGCCAAGTCCCTATTCTTGGTCTCTCTTCTCGCATTTTGTCCACCTCATGTACCTCTCTCCCATCATGTTCATCCTTGCCATTCTATAGCATGGAGTTAATGAGTCAATATGGATCTAAGTATATCTTGACCAATAGATGAAATCTTGGTTAGTTTCAAGTGTAGAGTCTGAACCTATATCGGTTCGATTTGCTCAATTGGCGTCAAATCTATGTAAATCAAAGCTTGATTTGAGAAGTTGGACTGCTCTCTACCCCCCCCCCCCCCTCAACCGCAACCATCCAACAAGGACTTGGACCTCCCTTCTTGGAATCCTAGAACCTTCCTTCTTCCCTCATGGCGATGATCCTTTTATTGCCACAACTCCCTAATCTACTCCGCCATGGCCAACCAACTCCTCTCCAACTCCCCTTCGGACCTCCCCCTCCGCTCCCTCCTCTCCCACATGGCCCTTGACTCCTACATCATCTCCACCCCCCCTCTTTGCCCGCATCATCTCCTCTCCCTCTTGCTCTCCCGCCTCCTTCCCCTCTCCAATTACCCTTTCTATCCTCTGTCATGCCTCGAACCCAGAGCATAACAAATGCCACATACCTATATAGTGGATCATATAAGCATGCAAGGCTACAGATTATATCAAAGCAATAATAATTTCTAAAATATATTTATTCAAGAACTTATCCAAATAGTTCTTACAATAGTTCCAAAGTGACACAAGTTAATATTTGCTAACTATTAATATAAATCAAATAAAATATTCTAACTGGTCTGACTAAAACTCTACTAATTGAAAGTATCTTCAAAGGAACTAGTGCACTCCCCAAGTTTCGAGCAATTATGCATTCGGATTTGAAAAATAGAGAAAACATAATAATGAGCTACACTAGCCCGATAAGCAATGTAATACCCCAAAGTTGGTCAAAGCATGCTAAATAATTAGTTAAAAGCACAAAATATTGATTGAAAAATAAATCATTTCTCGATTAATGCATATTTTTTTTTGAAGTATACTATTGTTTTCACAAAGAAATATCAGAAACTAGATATTAGGCTATGACCACGTAACCTAGTAGCATTGGTCAGAATGTACAAGGTGCCAAATACCACTATCATTAACCACCGGTGATACAATGTCCCAAATACCACTATTCTAGTAACTAGTGGTGCAGTTTCGAAACCAATTTCTCACAGATTACAAGTCGACAGGGCCAACAAATAATCTCTATTGGTGGGGCCAGATCATAGCCATGCTGAGAATGCATATATATATATATATACAAAACAAATTTTGCCCAGTCATATTTTTCAAATTTCAAAGCATAGTACAACATATTTTAAAATAATTACTATCATAATATCAACATGCCTGACCCATTTAACTAAGTATAAAATAAATATCATAATCAATATTTAATCAAATAATTATCATTTTGCCAAAACTTCGAAAAATACGCTTTGAAGCATTTTGTTACCTCTTATTACTCTAGAATCTCACTCCAATTAGATGGGTTAGGTTCGCCTGCTTTAATATCATTAAAATATAAATATCATTAAAATATAATTAATTTTTATTAATATCTTAAAAACCAAGCAAAGTCAAAATTAAAATACTATTGGGGATACAGCCTCATGCCCAATTAGATCGGTCAGGTGATAGTGCACGACTGCCCAGGTGGGTCCAAGTAAGGAGAATTCAACTAGTCAAGTAAAAGTCAATAGTGGCCAAATTTCGAAAGATCTAGCTGGGGCTGAAGTATTGGGCTGTTCTACAACCCGGATATCGAAGTAGTTTAGGGTATCCAAACTGGGTCAACTTGGATCCGAGCAAGAAGGAGAGTAAAGCTTACACTAGGATCTCTAAGTCTATCTAGAGAGAAAAAGTTCTGTAAAGAGAGAAAAAAGAGCAGAAGATAAGAGAGACAAACGAGGTAGAGAGACTGAGAAACAAGAGAGAATATAGATTGAGGAGAGAGGAAGATAGAAGAGAAGAGGGAAGAGAGAAGAGAGAAAAACTCTCTCCTCTCTTCACGAACAACTGTCCCTTCCTCTTTTATCCCTCGCAGATCAGCCGTGGTGGTCCCCCCCTCGACGGTGGCCACGACAGTCGCAGCCCCGACCAACCGATGGCCGGCGGCGGCGAAAAGAAGACAAGGAAGACCGGAATAGCGCACTCCTGTTTTGACGATTTTTAGGTGATTCACCGGCTCCAATCACGGCGTGCAAGGCCAAAAACAACAGAGAAGAAAGAGGAAGAGACTTACCTTGGTCCGGCGAGGCGCTCCAGCGACTAATCCAGGAAGAAGGATCCGAAAGAGAGCTCGAAATTGATGGCTTAATCTTGAGTGAATTCGAAGGAGAAGAAAGAGGATTTTAAATAACTGATCCCAGGCCTTATTCGGTTGATCTCCGGATTGCAATGAATTCCCGACTCATCGTGATCGGGGAGGAAGAAGACTCCAGCCAAAGTCTTCTTCTTGGTGCCCTCATGTGTGGCCCAAGTTAGGTGGCTAGGCCGGTCAAGTGGACCAAGCCCAATCCAGGGTCTCACATCCCCTCTCGTTCCTCGCCCTCCTCCGCCTCCTCTCCCTCCCCCTACGAATGGCCTCCCCCGGCCCTCCACCTTCTTGCTGCCTTCACTGGCTGCTGCGATGCCCCCCTTGAAGCCCTTGCCCTCAACCTCCTTGTCGCCGCCGTCTATCACACTCGCCACCATGACCTTGCCCTCCATGTCTTCGCTGACTTTGGTGCCATGCATGGCCTCTTGGATGCTGGCCACCTCAATGTCGCTGTCCACCTCCTCTACTCCGTGCTCTGCCGCATCTCCTAGAAAGGCTGCAATGCCGACATCGTCGTCTACCCCACCCTCCTCGAGGCTCTCTACCTGCCGGCTGAATCACTGAGGTCAAGCACCTCCTCTCCAAGGTCCTCTTGAAAGGGCTCTGGTATCCCCAGTGATGCTGCATGTTCTGGTCGCGGAAGCTCCAAGGGCAGAGTTTGGAGAAGAGGACTATCGGCAAGGTTGGTAAGGGCGGTGGCAGCAATCTTGGTGTCAAGGGAGGCAGCTCCTCCTATTTTTTTAAAAAAAGAGTAAGCTAAATATGCTCTCTGTTGTCAGAAATTTGAAAAAACAGAAATGGAATGCATGCTTCCATTTTCTTCTTAAAAAGAAGTGACAAAGATGCTAAACACAGCTTTAGTTTAACAATTTATTTTGTTATGCTTGGGACCTAAAATAAATTCTCAAATCCAGATTTCTGGCTAGTCACATCTAAAACATTAAAGTTTGGACAACATGCTAACTAAAAGATACTAGAATATTAAGTTGGTTTTCTATGTTTTTATGGAAATTTATGTCCACTAATCTCTGCTAACTATCCCATTGTGTTTATCAGTGATTGGAGACTTTGCTATATTTTCTTATTTATTTATTTTGGAATAATAGGATGCTTGACCTTTCTAGACATTGTAGAATACGTTGGTACATGCCATAGCCCATATGTCCACCCTTGCCATCAAAATTGGCACACAAGTTATGTAACACAAAAGATCTATGGATGTTACAAGTAATTTACTCTGCATCATTTTCATGTGTCCTTATGCTGGTTGCATCCTGTCATTTTCATTCCTTTTTTATAGTTTTTTTTATTATTCTTAGTGATCGCTAAGGTGCAAAGATTCTTTTGTAATGCAGTGAGAGTGAAACTTGTTATCTCTTTGAGCATGCTATGGAAGACAGTTATAGGATAATATTCCGATGGGCTATTCTAGGTTCATTATTGTTCCAAGTGTCAAGAAGTTTGACATCAAATAACTTCTAGTTAAACTTCCCTGTGTTGCCATAGACTTTGCTATATAACTTGTTATAAGAACTGATCCGATTTTATGACCTGGACAAATTCTAAATTTTGATTTTTTTGTTGTTTCTGCAAAACAATATTAATCCTTCAATGCCATGGAGACTGTTAACACATGATGCATAAGAATCGCTTAAACTCGAGGCTAAATCCTCGTGTTCTTACTTTGTTTGTATCAGAAATGCTGGGGCACTCTTAATAGGTGTTATGTATTGGAGGACATGAGTCTAGAAAAAAGTTTGGTTATTGCAAGAGGCACAGTTCAGCATTCTGATTCTGTATTTTTTTTATTGACTAATTATGTGGAAGATCTTATGCAAGACTCTACTGTGGCGATGAATTAATTTCATTGGCAGTGTGGCTCGTGACAAATTCATTTACCGGTATATTCTATTATTTTTTGGTTCCATGGATGTCTTACCTGTAACTGTATGCTAGCATGATTATCCAGTTGTGCTGGCCAAGGTCAAGCTTTGGCTGGAACTGTTCCATTTCAGCCGAGACCTGATCTGAACTGACCCAAATTTTTGATTCTGGTCAGTTTAAACTGGTTTTGGCCTGTTTTTCTAGTTTTTGGCCAAAACTAACCTGAAATTGGCCACATCGCATTTTTTTTTGGGTTTAATAAGAAAGTATGTTTAATGCCTTCTTTCATTCTCTTTTTCTTTGAATTTCTTTACTAATTAGAAGACATTATGTGTTGGCCTTTTTCTTTTTACCTTACTCAGATGGGTGATTAAAATGAACTTAAAATGAATTAAAGTGAAATATGTTTAGGTGATTTATTTACAATAGCATTCTTAGATTTATTTACAATAGCATTCTTAGATTGGATTCTTGTTCGTTTGGTGGCTAGTTATATGAAATGGAATAATGTCTTTCGATTAGTTTTTCATGGCATAGTTGGGTTATTTGTTTTATATTTTTGTGGTATTGAATGGGTATATGTAATTAATTCCATACTATTGTGTATTTTCTAATTTATGCTTGATAGAGTGATATATGATAGTATACCCAATAAATCAATGCATTATTATGATCTATTTGATGCATTAAACATCTGATATATACCTGAATGTATAGTACAACATACATATTTACACTCAAATTAAATAGCTCATTGGCTGGCGAATTTTGTGTGACATCACCGGACTAATCATGACTGAAATATTTTAGATCTAATCTAAAACTATCCAGATGACATAAATTGCGATCTTGCTTAACTCAAAAACCAAAAAACTGATTTGAAATAGCTTGCTTTGATCTTTTTTTATGTTTTCTTTAAAATTTTTGCTGATTTATTGGGCGAAAATCTGAAACTCAGAGTGATACTGCCAAAACGGAAACAGAAACCTAGTTTTAAATCCTTGGTGTTGGCTTTGACTCATAAGAAATCCATTGCTCACTACCTATCTCTATCTGTGCCTTTATTGTGTCTAAAGTTTGTGTTGTCCACATGTTAATTGTTATTTGAATCAGGGGAATAATATTTTCTTACCTACGAAAGGAACATCCTTGGGTAGGTCTGTTGGGGTGTCTAATATAGTAAGATATCTATCATTCACCTATCATCCACAGAAGGAATTTGAATTCCATGTATTTGATATGAGATTCATGTAGAATGCTGGAATTAACATTTAGGATCAAATCACATCTGTATTGTAAAATCCATATATGCTTAAGAGGTGATTTGCTGGCGATAACTGCAGTTTTGGCCCTTGGGTACCCTTTGTCACAATACGCATCCTATTAGTGATCTCCATGACAGATTAGCCGTGTTAATGGGCCATCCGTTTCTTGCTTATGAGTGGGCTTAGTAATTATGGTGTGACCATTGCTAAGTTCAAGTTTTTGTCCTATACTTGTCACAAGTAAAATCACATTTTATCCTTAATGTGCTAGATGCCTGAAAATCATCTCAAGCCACATAGTATTTCGGGACCATTGAGGTTAATCATTTGCTTTGATCTGCATCAACAAAGATGGAAAATATCACTAAAATCTTCATCTGGAGTTGGTACTCATGCTGAGAAAACAAGATTCTGCAGGTCATTGTCTGACCATGCTTTTAGAGATAACTTGTTTTGGACGAGTCTGATTTTGTTCCTTACATATGCCAAGAAAGATTAGTAATTGGTCATTTTACAGAGTTAATCTTTTATATTTCCACATAATCTTACTCTTGGTGCCCTGTATGCCTGCACTCTATTCAGATTGCATGAACCTCAATATGATTATGGTGTTTGCACCTTGTTTCAGTAAATGTCATGAATTTCTCTATATGTTTGCATAAATACTGCTTTGTTAATGAGGTGGGATGAGCACTCTCTCTATCCGGCGCCTATCCAAATGACACTGCACTCCACCTAATGGGTTATTATAGACCTTCAAATTGGGCTTTAGGATAACTACATCAAGCAACTTGTTTCCAATGTGGAGTTCCTTACATGTGCACCTTTATATGGGTACATGTTTTTTAATTTGTTTGAGTAAACATTTCATGCTAGATCACCATGTCGCTTGTGGTGATTGCACTAGTTTTCTGATTTTAGAAAACCCTTTATGGATCAGGCTTTCATTTCATATATAAAACTATCCTCCTCTGAAGAGCCAACTTTTTTCTTGCTTAGCAATCTACATGATTATATTCCCCTTTTTAACGCCGTGGTCTTTTTTTTTATTTTTTTTATTTCCACATATGCAGCAGGACATCATGGGGGATTTTCCTTTTTTCTTTTTTTCCTTTTTTGGCTGTGAGAAAGCAACTATTGTTTGAAGCTCTATAACCAAGTGCAATATAATACCAGAAAACAGTGAATATTAATTTCACTTTATCAAAAATTTTATCCAATCCAATTAATATCTGCCAGCAGAGTATGAGTTCACACACACACGGCATACTACTTGTGCATCAAGAACCATTGTTTGAGTGAAACAACTCAATATCTTAGTTTCTTGCAAACAGTTCCTGTTCATGACAAGTTCAAGTGCTGATTATTGATGAGGTTATTGGTTTTGCAGCTGTGATGCAGACTGATGGGTTCGAGTATTTGAGAGTCAGTTGCCCCTCTATCTTGACAGAGCTCCTGGAATATGTGGCCAGAGTGGGAGAGCATTCTGTCATTCCCTGCACATTTGCAAATGACGCGCTTGATGGCAGTGATGCCAACGGAAGGCGTGTCAAGCCCCGGATATAACATAGTAATAGCGTTCTTCCCGTACCAGAAGCGGTTTATTGGAAACTCTCTACTTTTAATATGCCTTTCTTTATGTAAAGAGTTTTTGGGTGGTGGTCTTTCTAGTGTCATGATATCTTCATTGTAGTCCTCAACTCTGTACCTTCATTAATTGCCTGTGTCAGTGAAAACATGCTAATGATGTATTTCATTAACAAGTTTACTCAATGTTCTGCAGCATGACATCATGCTCTGGTTTGGTATATTTTTGTTCTGTAAAGGGCTCTAAAAAGATGGGATTGCATGTGCTTCTTCCATGCAATGTATCTGAGTACCCTGTCAATCTAATGTGGAGTTGGTTTCAAATATAACCATTCTGAGATTTCTATGGTTATTGGCAATAGGGTTTTATTTTGAGGGCTTGTTAATTGATTGGGAGCTGTCTTGTTAGCCTGTATAACGTAGAGAGGCTCTTGCTAGTTGCTTATAATAATAATATTATTAGTATTTTTTTTTATTTTGCATGATAAGTAAAGTTTTTCATATTTATTTTATTTTATTATTTATTAT
>JAOXJJ010000482.1:1334231-1356121 GCA_025769935.1 Phoenix roebelenii
CTTTGAATGAAGCAATTGAATGAAGCTTGCCTTGCTAGGGTTTTCTCTTGAATGCACTTGATGATTTTCAAAAGGTTTCTTCCTCTGATGAATACTCCCTCTTAAATACTTCTCCAACCTCCAAATAGACCTTCCACACCGTTGGATTGAAAAAACTAGCCGTTTATAGCCGTTGGAAGTCCAAAAAGTACTTCTGCATAACTAGCTGTTATGCTGTCAGTCGTACTTGGGTCGACCCCAATTCTGCTCGGGTCGATCCCACCTTCACTGGGGTCGACCCCAACTATCCTGGGGTCGGTTCCAACTGCACTGGGGTCTACCCCAATACTCCTGGGGTCGGCCCTCTTAGGAAATTCAGAGAGTATGTTTTCTGCGCTTCTTCCTGGGGTCGGCTCGAATATCTTTGGGGTCGGCTCCAATTTTTTCTGGGGTCGGCCCCACTGGGGTTAGCTCCAATTTTCTGGGGTCGGCTCCGCTACAGTGATTTCAGAAAATCCATTTCTGCATAGCAAGCTTGGGGTCGGCTCCAATAATTCTAGGGTCGACCCTGATAGTAAATTCCAGAGAGTGCATTTTCTTGGAAGTCTTCTTGGGGTCGGCTCTTACTAACTTGGGGTCGGCTCCTACTTGCTTGGGGTCGGCTCCACTCCCTTTAGGGTCGACTCAACATTATGCCATTGAACTAAAATGTGCCGTTTGACTTCCGACTTTATCCAAAAGTTTCAGGGTCGACTTCAGCCTTCTTAGGGTCGACTCCAACCTTGTCCTAAGCATTTTTGAGTTGACTCTGAGCTTTGTACCAAGCGTGCCACTCCGTGCCAAATGTATCAGGGTCGGCTCCAAACCTCTTGGGGTCGACTCTAACCATGTTTCTCTGCATCTTAGAGTTAGCCTTGCACAAGGGATCATTAAAATATAATTCAAGTAAATTAGGATGCATGGCACAATAGAGATTCATACCCTTAATAGTAAAAGTTACAGATTCACCCTTTTAGATATTTTCAACCTAAAACTTTGCCAAAATGACTTTTTAAGCTTTCTAGCATTCTCTAATCCAAATTTTATCTTGTTGTTAATTCTCAAGAGTTGTTTTGACAATGTAATTGGCATTTCTAATTTGATATGGCCTCAATGGTTGTGTTAATCATCAAAATAACATTATCATCCTCAAGGTTATTCTTGTAATGGTATGTTTAAACTCAGTCTTAATAATATTAATAAAGTATCACCACATTCTACTTATATTGTTGATTCTTGTTCTTTATGGCATGCTAGACTAGCACATTTAAATTTTAAGTCATTACATTTTATGCATAAGTATAGATACATTTCTTATATGCATAAAGACAATAATAAGTGTGAAACATGCATGCAAGCAAAAATCACTAAGAAGCATTTTCCCAAGTTGGAAAGGAACACTCAAATATTGGAATTGATATATTCTGATATTTGTGAATTGAATGGAATTCTAACAAGAGGTGGTAAACGATACTTTATAACATTTATAGATGATTGCTCGAGATTCTTTAAATGTTATATAGCAGAAGTAGAAAATCAAAGGAAAAAAAATAAAATTCTTTGCAGTGATAGAGGTGCAGAATACTTTCCTAACGAATTTTCTGCTTATTTTGAAGAGCATGTATATACACGAAAAATCAGCACTATATACACCTCAATAAAACGATTTGGCTAAAAGAAAAAATAGGACTTTAATTGATATGGTTAATGCAATGATTTTAAATGCTTAGTTATCTTTCTATCTTTGATTTTGTTTGAGGCAACCAATCTCTATGGGGAAAAACATATGAGTTTCTAGATTTCTCATAATCTGGTGTAGACCCAAGATGAGAGCATAGAAAGCCACCTGCTATGCACAAAGACCTATTTTTTAAAAGCCTTGGTTAATGATACATACACAAAGGGCTCGTTTGGTTCGCGGGAAGTATTTTTTCTAATAGGAATATGATTCCTGAGAAGCAGATTTCTGAAAAGAGAATGCCAGAAAAAATACTTTTGGTATGTTTGGCTGACCATGAAAAAGTGACAGATTTCTAGAGTACTTATATTTTGTTGACCATCAACTTTTCTAAAAAAAATATATGTAATTCCTATTATATCCTTAATAAAAATTAGGTCTTTAATGCTTTGGATCAAATAAGGATCCTTGATTTGATGCTTAGATTCACAAACCCGCCCCTCATATATAAGATCAAGAAGGCTCATGGTGATAGCTGAAGGGCTTTTTTGGAAAAAAATAAAAATATTTCGATTTCCGGCTCACGGAAAAGTAACTTTTCCATGTTTCTCATCGAAAAAACTTTTTCATGAAACATGAAAATCATATTTCCACGGAAATACAACTTTCCTGTCTCTCTCTCTTTTAAAACCTCCAACCAAACAAGAGGCATCTCTTTACTTTCCGTTGACCACACTTTTCCTCCTTTTCCCGCGAACCAAATGAGCTCGAAATGAAACTTTGTATTCTTTTGAGGCTGGGTCAATCTAGATGACTGGGTGGCTTTCCATGTAAAAAAGCTCTCAGAGTTTGGAGGACGCCAAGTGCGGCCGAGGACCCAGCTGCATCAATTTGCATGCAGCAGAGTGGAACTTCCCTTGAACACTTGGCATGCTGAACTGATGGCAACTTACAGCACCAACATGTCGAAGGGAGCGGTAGCTAGAAAGACGAATCTTTAATCAGTCTGTCATCGGTGCCAAGCTCAGAGCTGCATGGAAGGGTATTACCCATGCGATGCATATTTTGGGTGCAGACCGTGTTCTCCTCAAGGGGGACTCAGCCATGGTAATCGAGTAAATTTAGGATCGGGGGCACAACACCGGTAGGATGCAGCTATTCTACAATATTTGCAGTCTTTTGGAAGAGTGTGCCTCCTTTCGAACTATTCATGTCTCTAAAGAGGCGAACAATACTGCAGACTGAGTGGCATCTTTTGCAGCTCATCATCACTCTGAAGGTTTTATTTGAAAGAATCGTGCGTCGGTTCCTCCTCCTTTGCACTATTTTCTTTCTTCCGATTTTATTGGTTGCACCGAGACCCATTGGATGTGAGTCGTCGTTGTACCAAAAAAAAAAGCGCTCCCAAACACATGTTACAGAAATACTGATGACTCGTTTGGTTCACTGAAAAAAAGAAAAGAAAGTGTGATCAACAAAAAAACAAAAAAACTTCTTGTTTGGTTAGATTTTTCAAAGAAGAGATGAAAAAGTAGCATTTCCATAGAAATTAAATTTCTATATTTTATATAAAAAAAAAAAGCTCATGAGAGACAAAAAAAAAGCTATTTTCCACCCATTGGAAATTAATTTTTCTTTCAAAACTACTCTTAAGCTATCAAAATCCATAGATAAAATATTTCTCTTTATTAAAAATATATTAGATATTTCATACAACTTGTCTAAAATAGTAGATGCTCAACCAAGCATAAACCGCTATGAAATAAGTCTACCAAACATGCCCAAATTATTTTTTCATGTATTATATTTTCAAAAATTAGATTTCTAGAAAAAAATATTCCAATAAAAAAAAAATCCCTAAATCAAATGAGTCCCGTAAGAAATTCCAAGATTTAACCCCCAACAGTAGTTAACCACATGGGTTTTATAACAAAAGACATATGGAAGCGTTTGTCTTGCTCCTTGTTTTTACTTTTATCATACAGCCAAAAATCCAACTTCTCAGAAATTTTTCATCAGCCCAGCGTACACCTTCAGGCTGCTTAGATCTGCTTAGATGGAAGCCTTTGCATCCCTGCACCGCAAATTATGGAGTAAGACTAAACCAGTCGTTTATGCACCTCTTCAATACAACCATTCATGTGATTACAATTCCCCAATTTTCTGAACCATCCCATTCTTGCAGATATATATAACTGCATTCTGATAATAGTAAACAAAGCTGGAGCTGTTAATCTTTTTCATGGCTCAAGGGGCATATCAGTTTTGAACCCTTGGCATGACCTTTACAAATCAAAGTTGGTGCCACCAGGACAGATTGAAACTAATGCCAGAGATGCTACAATAACCCTGAACTGAAAACCATATCAGGCTTTGTATCAATAAATTTTTGGTTTTTGGAATAAGAGCCATTAAAACACAGACCATAATATTAATTTATGCAATCAGCAGTTGGAATGGTAAATGGGAAAAGCTTTGACCCTTTGTCATGAATGTTGAAACCAGTTTTGCATGCTTAAGCAACACCGGAAAAATCCTCGAGTATATTTCAATTCATACTAGTCCAACAAGGTCTACTGAAGTGCAGGACAAAGCACTGTTTTGAAGATGTTACTTGACATGCTTAGCAAACCAGTCAAGCATGTCTTGATGAGCCTCTTCAGCACTTTTAACAGCAGATGCATCATCCACCTTGTATCTGACAGACCATCCGTGAGCCACCCCTGGAAATATCTTTACAAAGTAACTAACCTGCAGAAAAAAAAGAGTAACTCTTAGAGTGACAATTTGAGCGATCAGATATATAATTGGTCAAAAGAAAGGTTGCAAAATCTATTCCAAAGTCGTCATAGAAAAACTAAGAATTTCACCAGGGAAAAGACAAATACTGGGTGACATTTTCACATGGTCCAACATAATGTCACCCTCAAGTGAGGAAGTAGAACTACTTTAAAATCATCATGAAGACTGGATTAACAACATGTTTGTATGCATATAAACACAACTATAAAGGTACAGAATGAGAATGGAAAATTGCTTTTAGAGGTCTACATAACTTGAAAGGTACAGAAAATTTTGACTTTTTCTGTGTTCTGTGCCCTGACAGTTGCACCCTGCACCAAATAGTTCTGAATGCGTACATAACTGCACTTATCCACCACAGCACCTCATGCAAACTATTACTCCCTGCAGACCAATTCAACAACTTTCACGCCTACTATTGACCAAGAGTCTTATCAATGCATGTACCTTGTGCTGATTCCAACTTGGGCTATACCATTAGTGACATGACAACAAGAATCTAGTATGTAATCTTAGAAAAGAAGCCATATACCCAAGGATATACATAGGAGATCTGAGAGGAATCCTTCATTAGAGCCTTTCCTTGCATCACATACAAAAAAGAGATGTGATGAGACTAATATCCTTCTTAGAACCAACAAACAGTAAATATTATAATATCCACCTTATCTTTTTATTCTGGTCTGGTATCTCTTGGATGCAATTACCAAGACATTTTCTAAATGAATTTGTTATAAATGATTCAGTTCAATCAAATTGCAAATAATTAAATGCCATAAATTCCTTCTGTAAAAGCAGCTTTCTTTAACAAGAACAAACACCTGCAAGGCTGCACCTGATTATTTTGCACTCACAAGAAAGCAAGTCAAAAATCCAGATTTATCGTGCAAGAGATTTCTCCTCTTTCACTGACCCACTTAGTAGCCAAAATATTCTATCTAGGATCATGCACCTGCTTCGCAATCTTCCTAAAATTCAGAACCCACAACCGCCTCCTAAGCGCTTTCCTAGTGAAGTAAAAATGTATTTAAAATATCTGCTTCCCCCACTGCTCCTGTATCCACTCCCAGTTCTGGCAGCAAAGCTTTCCCGTCATCTAATTGAATTTACACAGAAAAAAAACTTAGATTTCCACTTCATGCTGCAAAATAATGTAAACATGCTTTCTTGTTTAACAAACAAAGAGCAAGTTAGTTTTTCTCATGCATCTTCACCAGATTTCCAAGTACAAGACTTCTTTTATTCAAATTAACATAAGCCCCTCTTAACTAAGGTTCGCAAAACCGGTACCAAGAACTGTATCATTAAATTCCAGGTTCAGTACAATACGGTT
This sequence comes from Phoenix roebelenii, assembly GCA_025769935.1. NCBI lineage: Eukaryota > Viridiplantae > Streptophyta > Magnoliopsida > Arecales > Arecaceae > Phoenix > Phoenix roebelenii. Next base: position 1,340,063 of record JAOXJJ010000482.1, read on the forward strand.
GGTATGGTACAGTATGCAACCTGTACCGAGAAAAACTTCCAATACTTTTCTTCTCACTCCCAACCATAGTATCAATCAAAATTAATGGTACAGGTCAATATCAGGAAGTGCAAGACAGTTTTGCTTTTAGTTCAAACCAGCATGGACCAGTTCGGCAAATATACCAAACCAAACATTGATACCGTACCAGTGTGGTGACGTATGACTAATATAGGGCGATAAGGGTCAGTATGACAGACCTTGCTCTCCACCCTGAAACACGAGTTTAGCCTCTTGTTATATACCATGTTTGTGTCTCTTGGATGATCATAAGTTGCCATAGCCTATCCACCCATTCCACTATCATTAAACTTCACTCAATGCATGTTTCTAAAATTATTTTAATCACATATCTTGGAATCTATCCAATATTCCATCATCTAGAAGTAGCTTGAACTTCTTTCATAGTTTGGTCGCGGTTCCCAGTTCAACTGTGTAGACTACGAAGGAACCAAGCAAAGCAATTGTTCTTCTCGAAAGCCTTTCTAAATCTCATCTCCAAAGTTCCAAATTCCAGGTCTAGTTACATTTCAAAAGGAGAAGAAGAGACAAGAAGAACAAGAGGATTGGGCTGTGAGATGGTCTCCTCTCGTCCTCTTCTCACTTGTTCACCTTCAATTCCAAGCCCTACAGTCCTGGTTCCCCTCTCATTCCCACATTGGAGGTGGTGCCCTAGCTCCTCTCCCACAATGTAGTAAACTGGTTTCTCTCCCATGATGCAGCAGCAGCAGCCCAACCCCTTTTACATGGCGCAACTATGGGAAAAAGTGTCAAGGAGATGGTGGCTTTTTCAACAGCATTAGGCAGAGATCAAATGAGGCTCCAAGAAGGTCACTATTTCATATCTAAGATTAAGCCCTTAATAAAGAAAAAATCCCTCATTCTTAAAATTTTATATCCCCTTCCAGAGCTTGATCCACATAAATGAAACAATACAATTTAGATGGTTCGAGTGGTTGAACCATCCAATTAATTAGCTGAATAGTTCTCTTTGCTAATTACAATTTTTTAATCGACCCAGCCTAGACATAGTCATGGTTGATGGGTCAAGCAGGTCAATAGGATTTCAAAACATTGCATAGAAGGATAAATAAACCAGAATAAATAAATGGATAATCGGTAAGTAATCAGAAGGATATACATAATTTACCTTACGTATGACCATGACTGGGTAAAGGCAACCCAAGAGATTCCATTGAAAGGAGAAAAAGGCTCAACAAGCAAATCATCAATTTTTTGCCCTAACATAATGTCTTCCTAATTAAGCATTAGAAGTTTTCAAAATTACCTCTCTTAAAATGAAAAGTTAACATGCTATTTCTCAGCCTACACCTTAACTTCCAAGCAATGTTCTGAAGCTTGTGTCTATGTTATATCCATGTGTCCATGCTATACACGACAAGCCAAAAAAGTGATATGTCCATGTATTGCTTGCCCATGCCTCTAGTGATATTAACTCTCATCATGCACCAATTTGAGACCCACTTGCCACCTTCTCATATCCATACAATGCACAAAGGCTTCAAGGCCTGTATATTACATGCCCAATTGATATTGAGCATACCATGGGATTCCCCATTGAATCATGAATTTCAGTGTGACACTTCATCTTATCCCAGACTCTAGTTTTTAGTATTAAAGGAGAGCATCTAGTAAGGCACATGTGGAATAATTGGAGAAAATGAACTAAGGCAACAGCATCAAAGCATCTTTCACTTGTACTAACTTTATTGCTTGTGGCTTGTGATAAAAGATCACTAATCACTGACACATGGAAGCAAGATGTTTTTCTAGCCACAGATTACATGTCCTGTTTCTATGTCAAAATCCAATCAGATCTTACCTTCATATTCTGGAATACAATTCATATATTTTAAAAGTCAAAACCGATTAGCTTTAATTTCCTTAGGGTCTCTTTAGGGTGGCAATTGGTTAGGTTGGGTAGGGTCAAGAATCCCTCTACCCATACCTAACCCATTTATAATTAGGTTGAAAAGAATAAACCCATAACCTAACCATTTATTTTATATGGACCTATACCCAACTCGCCAAACCAATTTGCAGCTCAATTGTCAATTACTCAATTATATTTTGAGAAAGAAAAGGCAAAAAAAATGACATCTAGGGTTGTGCATCCAAAAGTGAAAAGTGAGGAGAAGAAAGTAAAGTAGGTAAGGGGATGTGATAAATCCTAAATGCACATTCCCCTCTACTTTTCTCTTCATTATATTTTATTCATTCCCTTGACCATTAATTGCATAGCTTTCCTAATCATGTCAATCCTTGATTAATCCATGACCCATCGGACAATAAAAACTACCCCAAGAGTTTGAGGATGGATTTAAAGGTCTCTTCAACCCATGGTGACTTGCCACATGGGACTGTCAGACCCATACCAAACCGCTTATGACTAGGTGAATCTAGGACTATGTTAACAGGTTTTTTGATTTAGCTGGCATGGATTCAGTTCATAATTCAAAACTGTTGCTTACAAATTATCCAATTAAATAAGAGTAAGAATGAAAATAGCTCCATGAATATTAAAATATTTATTCTAACTTTGATGAGGATAGGTAGCTACTGCAATCCACTCCATTACAAAAATTAAAAAAAAATAGGATCCTTCAACTAATTATAAAAGTAAAATAATTCCTATGATGTGAATTAGAGTTTGTACCAACATCTACCGAACCACCCAGTTCGGGCAGTACCAAGCTGACCTGGTGCGAAACTAAGTCGGTTTGCCAATAATTTTTGGTTCCAGCCCCAAACCAATCGGACCCAATATCGTACCGGCCGGGACCGGTCCCGAACCAACCAAAACCGGCCAATAAGGGTCCGTACCGATCGGAACCGGTGCGAACCGACCTGGAATCAGCCGGTTCTGGCCAGTTCCATTCAAACTCGGTGGGAACCGACCTCCTCAGATGTATTTTTTGAGGTAAGATAAAAAAAAATTATCGTAACGAAATTTTGCTATTTTTAAATAATTGATAGACTGACATACCTAATAAACCTGCAGGAATAAAGCTATCGAGAAAAAAGAAGCCAAAGCATAACATTAGCTGAGATCATGGGTAAATACTCTTGCATTAGCATCATTGGAAGTGCAACTGGCGTAACACAAAGTTCAAGAGAGGAGTAACTAGGTTGAAGCAGCACTTAGCTGGTGGTTAGTCCGATGTAGTTATGTGTCGGAAATACCCACAGGAGGTTCGGCAGCTGATAAAGAAGCACTTCGCTGACTTCAGAGCAGCGAAGGAGAGAATTTTCAAGAAGAAAATGGAGGTAAACCACCGAGTGGCAAAGCCAACTTTCTATCACTCTAGAAAGTCAGAGCAGGTGTCCGCTCTAGACGACGAGTCACAGATTCAAGCTACCATGCAAGCAAGCCTGGATGAGCAGCGGCAGCATAATGAGGTGGTCAGGCATAGGACTCAATTCGGGCCCTCATACTATGAGTCAGGCTCCGATTCTATAAGCAGCATAGTCAGAGTTCAAAAGGAACTCCTTAGCCAGGAAGGCGGTCACCAGAGGTGGTGGCCAGATTGCATCTATGATGGAGGCTTTTTAGTAGCAAAAAAAATCATCTAAAGAAATTTTACATGGAGCAGCAATTTATGATTTAGATCCACATGCCTTCCCCAGCAAAGATTCGAAGCAGCAGAAGGTTGACTCAATGCTGAAGAAAAATAAGAAAGATGTGGTGAGCTATCCTGGTTCCACTTCAACCACATTCCAGCGAATGTGGCAGACAAAACATATTATAGTTCTACCATTTCCGCCATACAGGCTGCCGATCCCAATGTAAATCTTTCAAGCCTGAAAAATATTTACGGAGAACCTCCTACAAAAGCAAATGGCCCACGTATGGACTGATGGTGATGTGTGATGATTGAACCGGTTTTATTAGGCGGAGCATCATCAACTTCCTAACATATTGTGATACGAAGATTTCTTTTCACTAGTTAGTTGATGCTTCTGATCAAGTGCACAATGCCGCGTACATCCTCAAACTAATGGAGGAGATGATTGATTAGATATGATAGGAGAATATTGTGCAAGTCATCACTGATAATGGGCCACAATATAAGGATACTAGAAAGATCTTGATGGAGCAGGGGCCATATATTTTCTGGACCCTATGTGATGCATATTGTATCGATCTCATGTTGATGCATTAAAAGTGGACAGCATAAATAATGCAACTTCAGACACAAATAAGATTAGTGCATCGACTGGATGTGAATTTTTTGCAAATTTATTTATTAACACAATTAATATAACAACATAAAACAATCTTCATAGAACATATTTTTTAAGAATACTCTCTAAGTCATATACCCTTCTTCTTACCATATTGGACTCTCTAAGACGTCATGAAAATGTTTGTCAAGGGATATGTTGAAGATGAATCATTCTAACTTCCTGTACTAGATCTTTGGTAGTTGGCACAACTTTGTGCCTTTCTATGTGGTAGCTCTATAGTTGTTGAGCTTCAAAATGGCTGAATATGTTCTCTCATATGTGCAATTTGCTTTCTTCAAATGCATACAGGGCGTGGGACAAAAGAGGATATTGTGCATCTTCAAGGTCAGTTGGGAAATCAAAGCAAGAAAGAATTTTTATTTCCAGTAGCTACTCAGGATGTACTCAAGAAATTAAGCAAAATATGTCCAAGCCAGTGTAATATGCGATTCTCAATATCTTTTCCAAAAAGAGATATATCACATTTGGAAGCATTCATCATATATGCTGGCATGAATACATTATAATTTGGTAAGTAAATTTATATTCTACACAACGCAAATCCAATGCCAGTCAAGTTAAAAATAAAACGGATTGTAGCCAGGATACAAATGTAAAAGATCACTTACCACAGTTTTTCCAGATAAAATCTGCTCAAACTGCTTCACTAATTCAGGTGGAGAAAGATGGTCGAACTCAGCTCCAAGTATAGCAATGGGGCATTTAACCTCTGGGGAAAAAAAGTATGAAAACATCTTTCATACAACAGAAACAAAAACTAAGTGCCCATCGTCTACCAAAAATTCACTCTCTTAAACAGTATATTCTCTGTGAGGATGGGAACCTCAATTCAAAGCATGAGTAGGAACTGTTAAGTATACATACCTTTGATATCATCAACAGATACAAATGAAGGATGTAAGAACACCGCAGCTTGGATCTCAGCAGCTTTCGCCAATTCCACAACAACTTTAGCTAAAGAGATTTATGAAGTTGAAAACAACGTACACATGATTATACATCACAGAAATAGTTTGATCCACAAATATTGTACTATCAAATTCTCATAATCTTGTGTGAGATCCTTAATATTGAGAGTTCATATGGATTCAAAAATGATGTGGCTAAAACTCACCACCCCAGCAAAAACCTGCGGCCCCGACTGCAGAAATGCCCTTACTTTTTAAAGCTGCAATAACTGGTTTTGCATCTTCAAAACCTTTAGCCTACAAAGACAGCATGAGATATCAGTGGCTAATTTTCAACATTCTGGTAGAACAGCTTAAAAAGACATAAAGAAAAATGTCAAATGTAACTAAATTTTATAATTTATATATTATCTAAACTAGATGAAATCACTAACTAATTACCCTCCCAGGAATTGCAGGTCAACTGCATAAAAAGGTAGATAAGAGCTATATTACGTCTACTGGATATGGCTAGTTATATTGTTTCAGCTGGAGTAAATTAGAGCTTACTGCACATAAGGGCATGCTAGCCTTCTAGAAGTGCATTATTATGTAGATATCTTTGCACCAATGGCACATAATGCAGGTACTTTCAGCATGCTCCTATAGCATCAAGTCTTTCAACCAAGGTCCGCCGTACCGGTACTGATCGGCATACCGGTGGCAGCTTAGACCAGGCCTATACCGGTCCCGTACCGGCTCCATACTGGTACGGCAGTCATACCGGCCAGTTTTTCAATAAAAACTTTCGATACCGGATTCCACATTGATCCGGTACTGATCCCAGCCTGGACCGGTTCGTACCGGCCGATACGACATACCCTGCTTTCAACAATGTGTACAGTTACACTCAAGAAGGAAGTCTTGCTTGCAAGGAGAGTACCCCAAGCAGTTCAACAATACCAAAGGAAAAGAACAAAGAAAACTGCATCATGCTAGACCTAAATGAAGCAGGAATGACTTCATGACAAGCTGCTCAACCATCCTGTAGGCAATTTCAGAACTACCCAAGGCATGACCATATATAACCTGTGCATAACACTTCTTTAACTTCTTAAGGAAAACAAATTAGATTACAACTTCCCACAATTTTTTTAGTTTCTTAATCTTGTCCTTAACGACTTCATTGTTAAGCTAGTCCATAGCGTTCAAACAGTTCTCTAACATTTAATCATTTCTTTGTAGAGCTTTCCATTTCCAAGAGAGCATCAGCAGAGCATATTAAGGATTAGAAATGCCTGATTGCCCCACTCAAAAATGTCATGGCTTGCTCAAATCTCACCTACACCACGTAAAATAATGTTATTTGTTTCAATTTTAGTATTACAACATAATCTTATTAGAGAGCAAGAAACTAGGAAAAGTTTGGAAGTAAGGAATGATGAAGGGAGATGCGAAATTTACCAGGGAGCGGAATCAAAGGGGGAGCGAAAGAAAAGGAGTTGGAGGGAGGAACACTGGTTAAAATGACGCCTCTCAAGTAGTCCTACTCCAAACAGGGTTCTGTTTCTTTTGCTGCTTTGTTGTCTAGCGGAAGGTCGGACATTACAAGCCAGTTGCACTCGTCAGATCCAGCAAAATTGACTTGATGAAAATACCCCTCATGGATAGCCCATGTGAACAAAGTTCATCACAAATGACATTTGTCTTGGTATCCTACTCATGTTAGATATGCAATGTTTTAAATAACTATTATTATGTTAATAAGAAAGAGTAATGCTCATTTTATATCTATCACTGCCGTTATAACAACCTTGTAAACATCCAAGTGATTCATTCAAGAGAAAGGGTTGTTCAATGGATGGATGCGGTTCATCATACAATGAAGATTTTTTTTTATTTTTAGCATAATTCAACCCTTGATTAATACTCTCTTCCTCTCATAATCATATTGGCATCTAATAAAGCAGGACTTATAAAGCACTCCAGCAACAAAAGGAAGAAAATGGTTATAACAAGCTTTACCATTTAGTAGTAGACATATAGATATATTAACAAGTTAAAAATCATTATTTGACCTTTATTTCATTTTAATGATTATTGTATAAAGAAAAGAATGGTTATTCTTGAACGCCTAATTGATCCATATTGTCTTGATTTCAAGTTAACAAATTGATTTATTTGATATTTCTTATTGTGTATTATCTCTGCTACGATCAAGATATTTATTATAATCATTTAGATAATACTCCATGGTTTGGAAAAAAGGAACATTTAAGGGGGATGCCAAATTTATAGAGCAGAATGAAAGGAAGAGTGAATTAAAAGGAGTTAAGGGTGGAGTAGGAGTTAAAATGATGGAATTGCCTCTTAGGTAGTCCTGCTCTAAATGGGGTTCTGTCTCTTTTATTGCTTTGTTGTCTGGCAGGATTTTACACATTACAAACCAGTTGTACCTGTTAGAATCCAGGAAAGTTGAGTTGATGAAAATGCCCTTCATAGATAGTCCATGTGAACTACATCCATTATGAATGACATTTGCCTTTGTTAGGTATGTAATGTTTCAAAGATTGATCGTTATGCTAATTAGAAATAGTAATGCCCATTCTATTTCCTTCATTGCCGCTATAACAACCTTGTGAACCTCCCAGTGCATGATGCAAGAGAGAGTTGCATAATGGATGGATGCGATAGCAATGAAGACTTTTTTTCTTTTTCGCATGATTTTACACCTCTTTTATACTCTCTTCCTGTCATAATTGTATTGGCTTCTAATAGAAATGGTACTCATAAAAACTTTGGCAATAAAAGAAAGAAAATAGTTATAAAAAGCTTTGCTATTTAACAGTAGATATATATATTTAATAACAAGTTAAAAATCATTACCTGACCATTATTTTCATTATAATGATTATTGTATAAAGACCATAATTGTTATTATAGAATATATTTTAATGGATGTTGCCTTGATTTCTAGTTGACTAAGTTATTTGTTTGAATTTTTTTATTGTGTTCCAATTGCTATGGTCAGGATATTTATCATAATCATAGATAAAGCTCCACAGTCTGAAAAGAAAGAATCAAGGAAGGGGGATGCCCAAATTATTAGCAAGCAAGATGAAAGGGGAAATGACACAAAATTGGAGGGTGGGGTAGCTGTTAGAGTGACAGAATTGTCTTGTGAGGTAGTTCTACTCTAAATGGGGCTCTTATTCTTTTGCTACTTGGTTGTCCAATGGGAGATTAGATGCCTGCTATACTCAGTTGAATGGATGAAAATGCCCCTCATGATAGTTCATGTGAACTACATCCATTATAGATGACATTTGTCTTTTGTATGTATGTAATTTGCTAATCAGAAAGAGTAATGCCCATTATATTTTTGTCATCGTCATTACAACAACCTTGTAAAACTTCTAAAGTGATTCATTGAAGAGAAAGAGTTGTTCAATGGATGGATGTGATTTCATCACACAACAGAGATTTTTTTTTCCTTTTTAGCATGATTGCTCACCTCTTTTATACTCTCTTCCTCTCATAAGTTTATTGATTTCTAATATAAACTGGAATTAACAAAAACTCTCTGGCAACAAAAGGATAAAAACAGTTATAAAAAAGATTTGCCATCTAATAGTAGATATGCAGATATATTAACAACAAAAATTTAAAAAATCATTATTCGACCTTTATTCCGTAATAATGATTATTTATATAGACATTAATGGTTCTTATTCAGTACCTATTTGATTGATAATGTTGTTATTTCTAATTAACTAAGGGATTTATTTGATTCTCATCATGTGTTCTAATTGCTAGATCAAGATATTTATTTATATAATACTCTGCATGATTGAAATGTCAATAAAGTAGATTAAGTTTTATTTCTTATATGTAGGGGGTTATTTTTCTCAATAATATGAGGGTTATCTAATTTATAGCATGCTATTATTCTGGAGTTTATTAGTATAAGATTATATATAAGGATTAGAAAATTCAATATCAAAGAATGTTGTTGATCTACAATCTTGCAAGACGACAAGATTAATACCGAACATGCAGAAAGGCAAGTATAATTGAGGAGTGACTAAAGCTTATGACATAATCACCTAAAAATAGCACACCGACTTTACCGAACAAAGATCACAAAACGAAAATTCAAGAGGTAATAACAAGTTATTTTAGGGGTGAATGGAGAAGCACTAAATAATTTGAAGTGTATTATTTGTTATTCCCACCTTAGTGCAAGTGTTTTTATGCAATGACAAAAGGAAAGGTGATTTTTTCAATTTATTCATAGCCAAATTAAGATGGGTATTTCTATGTTGCATGATACAGCCTATATGAGTGTGGTTATAAGGCTGCAAGTTAAGAGATTGGCTATCTTTGGAGAACTCATGAATCGAAGATACTAACGTAAGGCAATAATGTGCTAATCTGAATGGATCTGACAAAGCTTATACCATGTGTATCATCTGAGATCTACGCCAATGAGCTTAGTTCAAGACTTTGTCAACTACAGGCTTTGCCAATGGAGCATGATATTACTAAGCAAATGTTCAAACCTTGCAAGGCACCTTTACATATGCCATAGTTTTCATAACCCAAATATATACTTCAAGTATTTTACATGATTTTTAAAATATTAAATCCTGCAAGGATTGTTGGAAAATTTTAAATTATAATTTATAATTTATGATTGACATTTGTAGTGATTCAAAATTTTAGACTATTTGAAGGTAATCCAACAGATTCATAGTTGCCAAACTACCAGATCTCATGATCTGCCACCTGGACCTTAAACTTCCTTACTAATTCTTGAATGCCCTTGGGAAAATCTAAGCATGGACTTTGTAATAACCGACTCCATATATGTGGTGATGGACGGATTGTCCAAGATGGCTTACTTTATCGCTTCTAAGAAGGCTACCGATGCTTCGCATAATGCCAAACTCTTTTACAAAGTAATTCGTCTACATGGGATCTTGAAGACCATTGTGCTTGATCAAGATGTCAAGTTTAAAGGTCAATTTTGGAAGACACTTTGCGAAATTAGGCATGAAACTTAAATTTTCAAGAGCCTTTTACACTTAGACTAATGGTCAAACAAAAGACCTCAACTGCAATCTAAAGAATCTGCTGGGAGTCTTGTTGCTGAACACCCAATTACTTGGGATGCAATTTTGTCTCAAGCCAAATTTGCACATAATAGCACCATCAATCCCTCAACAAGGCCATTGCTGTTCAGGATAGTGGCATGACTAACATCACAGTAACATTAGACCTAGTACCCTCACTGGTATCGATTAGAACTTCCATCCAAGAAGAAAATTCTCTCAACACATCAAATTTTTTCTTCATCCAAGACCAAGTCAAAAATATCATCGAAAGCAATAAGGTTTACCAATACCATGCAAATCAGAAGTCACAAAAGCATTCAATTCAAGCCTGGAAATAAAAGTTCTCGTCCACAATCAACATAAGTAACACCCAGCCAGGTCTTTTAGGAAATTTACTATGTGCTCGACCTTCAAGAGGATGTCCACCTCCACCCTGTTTTCAACATCATTAATCTCACTTCATGCTTTGATGATCGGGATGTAAATTGTAAGGACTTGTGCGAGCATGTGTTTAGTTCCATATCAGCTATGTATTGGGTAGATCTTGGACACGTATAGAGGCCAAGAAACCCAAATAACATCTTCCGGCTAGCATTTTTGGGTGACATCTTAGGTTTTTACAAATAGTATCAAAGCAAATCCAGCCCATGGTCCATGTGGACTAGGGGATACTATAGTAAGAGCTCATTTGGGTTGACCACGGGATAATCGTAGTACTTGTGATTAGATTTGAATGGATTTAAACCCTTAGCCTAGCAAGGACACCAAGACTTAAACGGGAGGAGTATGTGAAGACCTATGCAGGCATGTGTTTAGTCCCATACCAGCTATGCACTAGGTAGATCTTGGACTTTTACAAGGACAAAATCCAAATAACACCGTCTAGCTAGCTTGTTGGGTAAGGTGTTAGGTTGTTACATAGATAGAGTCCAATGTTTAGTTGTTACCTCTCCCAGATAAGAAGCTATAAGAAGCCATAGCCATCCTTGATTAGTAGATAGTGCTTACTTGAAACCAAGCCTATCAAAATTTATAGTTGAGTAGAAAGATAGGCCAAGTCTGGGAAATCATAGACAACATATAAAAATTTGCAGCACCTAAATTTAGATTTTATACAACAAAGACCAAGTGCATAGTTTGTTAAAGCTGAACTTCTCCAAATTGAGGGAGCTGATGCAAGTCGGGTCCCGATCCTCTGCTGTCATAAGGCTCCCATGCAGCCTCCAAACCATCACTAGTCCAATTAAAGGAAGCATATGAGGTGATGCTCGACTTACAAGTATCCAGTGGACTTAAATTTTGTAAATTAGATAATTAGTAGGCAAGTTGAAGTGTTAGAAGCAGTCTGTGCAGTCCCAAAGATGACTTCATTATGGTTAGATAGATAGAGTTTGAAACCCAAACCTCTTCCAATATGTCCGGTGTTAAGTTAGCTTTAAGCTTTCAATACATCTCAAATCACCTGAATGAAAACTCAGATGAAGAGATGGCCCGATTACTGAAGCTGTGTCTGGGTAGTCCAGTCTGTAATCTGATGGCCATAATCCTACCATCAAATCAAATTAGATAGCCAGAACCCTACCATTAGAACACTACTGGTAAAAACCATGCCACAAGATATATCTTGAGTCCTATTCAACCACGGAGTCAATTAACAGCATCCAGGTGCTATCAGTTTATCTCAGACAGCAAATAACTTTAGTTAAATTAGTTTTTGTGTCTAGAACGCATCTAAGGTGTGAAAATTAGTTCTAAAAGTCTATCTTTTGATGCAATTTGAGTCCTAGTTTGATTCTAAGGGAACCCACAAGTTCTTATCAATGTATGCGGACCAAGAACCTAAATAAATACCTCATATATGTATTCAAAATTCAATCAACAAAGATCTTTTCTCTAAAGTGCACATTTGGTGTTTCACTCTTGTGTGGTATATTCTCACGAGCTTTATTAGATTTTGGAAATTGTCAACAGCAAGCCAGTGGATTCTAGCAAGTCATGGCATCCTTCAAACATCCTTGGTGGATTCCTAACATTGATCAAGACATTTGTTAGCAAGGTTTAGCTACTAGTTATCCCTTAGCCTGGTGTCTTGTTCTAATTAGTTTTCTAATTCATTTCTGCATTATGTTATAGCTTCTAGTTCCTCTTTAATTAGTTTTCAGTTTAATTCTTGGTTTAAACTTGCTTATACTTTGGCTATCTTGCCCTAAAGATTGTGCTGGCACCTTCCCTCCAGCATCAACCATCTTCACTTCTTTTAGTTGTTCTCTTTTATCTTAAAAATATGTTCAAGGTAATCAAATGAAACTTTCTTTATCTCTCTTGCTCTCTCTATCATCATCAACATGTTAGCATTAAAAATATTTTGCTTAGGGTGCCACACTCATTGAAATCTCCTTGGAAACTCATACCCATAATTGCTTCCGATTAAGCATTTATGAGACCCACTTCCTTGCACCTGCACCCAAATCTTCTCCCACACCGGCACCCACTTTTAGTAACTAAGATTATCATAACCTTTTCCTTTTGTTTATCTACCCTCACAGATATTTTTCCTCTCTCATTTTCTAGTAGTTGATAGTAATTTTGCGCCCCATAATGATTAAAGTATTGCCTTCAATTATTCAAACTATCATGTTCCACAAAATACAATGGCTAATTGGTAAAGTGAATATACACTGCTCTGACCATTTAGTGATTCAGCAATCTGTTTAAATGCATAAAACTATTCAATGATTTACAGATCAAAAAACTATATACCATCAATTAATTGTATTGATAATAATAAATGCATGCAAGTGGAAAATGAAATTGTCATTTTACTTATTAAGTAGATATTCCAATTAATTTAAAACCTATAAAGAATATTTGTTCAAAATTCTAATGAGAGAAAACTTCCAAGTTGAATAAATGGTTAGCTATCAATTGCAATCTTACATTTAGTTATAACCATCAACTTCATGTTCAAATTTCACTTGACCTTCAGTATAGGTTTTTTCCATGAAAGGTATGTAGTTTGTACTCTCTCTCCTTCAGTGTATCAGCAAAAAAAAGTTTCTTTCATACTAGCAATAGATGCACATAGCTTCACACATACAACTTGTTATTAAAGCCATAAATGTTCCTCTCAAAAATTATTAAAATCAAATAGTAAATTCATGAATGGTGTAAGAAACAAACTGTAGTATGAGATTGTATCCAGATAGGCAACGGCCTCTCAGCATTGTTAGGTGAGTAAGGGTCCCCATATAAGAAATCTGGCACCACCACAAAGAATCCTGAAGCTGCAGCTTTGTCTGCAATTTTCCTGTGTGGTAACATATTACCGGATTTAGCATGCACCAATCTACAGAAAGACAAACAAAAGGAAAAGAAGCAACAGACCATGATGGAAACCCTGCAGTCAAACTATGTGAATAGTCCTGGCAGGTGCACATTTACCAAATCAAAATCTTTTTTTTCTAAATAAAACACTTCCTATATATTTACAACAAGAAGTTTTAAATAAAAAATTATCCATTTATGGATAATAATGTAGATTTTAAAAAAATCCAATAGGGCATAGAAATCTCTATGCTGCCACTGAAACTGAAGCTTCAGGGGCAACTTACTCTTTATCAGGCCTAACAAAATAACTGCTGCTTGCCATAGCCCTGCAACACTAAGAAGCTTTTCATTGTCCTAGAAGTCAAATTACTGGTAATCTTAATCGCAAATTGCACTAGTGTGCAGTCCATTAAGGCCCTCAAAATTGTTGTTCTTTAAGAGAACTTTTTGCATTTAAAATGAGATAGATTATGGTTAATTGAAACTCTTATCCATCAAAATGTTGTCATCTGTTCCACCAAGCCTCTCTTCAGCATCACTCAATCTCAGGTAAATAATATAACTTAGAAACTTTCTCTCTCCACAATCATCACTATCATTATAATATTAAAAATTCATCATCAGGATTTTACTTAAGAGATCTATTAAATCCAAAAATCAAACTGAATTTGCTTTCTACTGCTTCCAAATCAATGAAAAATTTTTTGCTGCTTACTGCTTCCTTCAATACCAATTTTTCTTTAGTTAATGTAATACAAATTAATCTATCACTTATAGAATTGTATATATAATCTGAGTTCTAAACAATATAACCATATAATTCAATTTAATATAAAAGACAAGCTCCTATTATTGCTGATGCCAAAATTTTGCAATATGCACAGCAACTTTATATACAGATGCTTGCTAGGCCCTCTTGCATTCCAAATTATTTGGAATCATCATTGGTTGACTCCTTAAATAACTCCATGCCAAACCTACTACATCCCAAGAAACATAACCCATCTTTCATTACCCCTAAAAGCCTAAGCATATGACTGAGTCAATGGCTGTTAAAAAGGAAAAAATCTGAAAAAAAGGGTGAATTTGTATGTATGTTGAAATATTCATGTGAAATGTATTACTCATGAATTATTTGCAGAACTCATGTTTGAAAACCCTTATGTGATGGCCACATTCCTACTATGATATCTATGGTCCATTGGAATGTACCCTACAAGTTCTGAGGATGAGTCAAATATTAAGGAAACAATCTTTGGTCAAATAGTAGTAAGTGCAAGGGACTTCATTTTGATTCCAAAATGACCTAGATGCCTTACTAGCAAGGTTTGCAGTACCGATGGTACCGACGTACCGGTCGGCTCCGGTATCGGTACGGTATCAGTGCCGAACCGAGCCGAACCGATACCGTACCGATAGGGCACATTCGGCCTGGTTTCGATCCCATCGTCGTTTTTTTTTTTTTTGAGTTCTTTCACTTTTGGATATTTTTTGGATATTTTTATGTTTAGGTTTAAGATTAAAACTAGATGATGCAACTTATTACTTCCAAATGATTCAAATAATGAGATGAAGAGCATAAAAAATTTTCAAATTAAGATACAATCAATTACATACATTTAAAGCACTCTCGAATATCTAAAATCGGGTCGAATGGCGATGCTTCTCGTCAATATCTGGATCATCAGCATAATATAGAAGCAGATCAACCCAACCCTCTAACCAAGCGGCATTGTAGTCTTGTATGCTCAATCCTCGAGGAATGCGTGTTGGATCATAAGAACTCTCAGATCTCTTGTTGAATCTCTGGCTCTGAGAGGTGTCTTGATAAGGGGCCCATTCGAATATACCGACACCAAAATCCGACCCGTAAGATTCTCCGGGCTGCGCAGGGTAATAGCCACCGGAAGATGACTCCGATGCACCATATCCATAGGCTGGTTGAGGCCGCAGATAATAGGAAGACTCAGAACTTGATACATCAATGGATCCGACTCCACATGGAAGGTCATCTGCAGCTGCATCCTGGCCTCTTGAACGACCTCGAGGAGCTCTTCTTCGATATGCAATGGTATCTGACCGGCCTATATCAGACGGCCTACCATGGTCCGTATTTTGTGTAGCATGTGTAAACTGAGACTCACCGGTGTATCGAAAACCTTCCTCCGGTTGTGTCTCATAAGTAGTACCATACTGTCCTCCACTTCCTCCATGGCTAGTAGATCCATCCCCACCAGAACCTTCATCGCTGCTGGTCCAAGTCTCCTCCTCGACACTCCATTGGGGCCCTTTCCTTTCCTTTTCTTGTTTGTTGGGATTGACGCCCTCCTGATCGAGTCGACTGGTAGTAGAGCGTCCTCGTCCTCGCATGAGAGGATCATCTCTCTGAACGGGAGCGTCGTACCAGTCATGCGGTGACT
>JAOXJJ010000482.1:1356221-1381607 GCA_025769935.1 Phoenix roebelenii
CCGAACCGGTGCGAACCGGCTCGGTTCGCACCGGTTCAATGTTATACCGGTGCGAACCGAGCGGTTCGCACCGGTTCAAGCATGTACCAGTGCGAACCGAGTCGGTTCGCACCGGTTTGATGCTCAAACCAAACGGTTCCGACCCATATTGGGTTGGAACTGTTTTATACACCGGAACCGGACCGGTGCCAGTCGGTACCGGTCCGGTTCGGGCTGAACCGACTAGTACAGGTCGGTTCAGCAGACCTTGCTTACTAGCAAGTGCTAAAGAAGATTCCATAATTAATAACAACTGAAAAGTTCTCTCATCAATGCAATTAGGTTATTTTTGGATTCTCATTGATAACCTATGTTGTTAATGGTGGCATCCGGCAAGAGAAAAGATTCACATTTGGTACATCATGGAAGCATGGGCATAACTTGCTTTGTTGTTGATGAAGAAGTAATTGAGGAAAAACATTTCACTAATTAATTGAAGTTGATGAACCAATGCATCTGTATATATACAATCTCCTAAACATGAGTCGTTGATACGATTGTACTTGATAGGGTTTTTGTCAGAAATTTTGGATGAAAAGTGTGGCAACATGATTCAATATTCCATCATTTACATTATTTCTCGTTTTTCAGTAATCTTCTGGGCAAATTTAATGTTTAGAAATAGAATATTACAATTAGGCCTAAGTAAATATATGTGATAGCTTTCTGAAAGCTATTAATGCAAACAAAGAAATATGGTAATGTAAATTTTAGTTCAATGAGATATCTGACCTTCCTATTTTCTAACTTGGAAGCAGCTTGAGTTGGAAGGAATTTCTTTAAAACTGTTGAGAGGGACTGATAGCCATGCCAGTTATGGCCACTTAAGCAAAGGACCAATACCCCTGAGTCCTGACTGTTACATGAATTGATAATGCAAATGCATTATGAAGCATGAATTTGTACTCTTTTAATTATATAGAAGCTCATGCCAAATAGTTGGTTATTATTTCATCCACAGGAGCAAAGTCCAAGCCAAGTTTTTGTTTCTTTTACAGTGATTAATACCTACAATGAAATCTCCTTCACTGTGTCAATTCTGCTGCATGATTTACATCAATAATCTAGAAGGATCTCATGTCCATTGGTCTTTTGACATGTCTTCTGACATTAAAAAAAAAAAAAAGCGAAACAAAGCTTCGTTATTTCAGAAAGAGTTCACTCACATATATGACCTTTAACAGGCTATGGGTTACCCTACTGAACTTTTAATAAACTGCATGTCTAAATATTGTATTTTTTATTATTGATGATTTCAACACACGATGCAGTAATGTAACATAAAAAAGACTTAAAGAACAAAAAAACAAACAAAAAAAAAAGTCATCCTGTCAGTTGGAAACAAGTATGTGATTTTAGAAGAAAAAAATCTTGATATGTCCACCAAATACAAGATACCAAATATAACATCTACCATTTTTGATAAACCTCTTGCCAAAACTTTTCTCTACCAACCAACTGGAATGAAAACTGAGTCTCATAAGATTAATGTTCATCTGACCAGCACAGGATTCTGATGATAGAATAGATAGTATAGTCCATACCTCAAATTTGGAGCTTCAAACCCTGGAAACAGGACAGATCAAAGTGATGAGAATGAGGTTAAAGATCAGCGGGAAAAAAAAAAAAAATCATCTAAACAAAATAATCGATCCCGTCTCATTTTAAAGGATGAGCGAGTACCATAGACGTCGGAGACGAGAATGATGGCCAGCTTGGAATCGGGGGAGCCGGCGGTGTAGGCCTTGAGGCCCCCGAGATCGTCCACCACGCAGCCTTGGCCACTGCCGGGGCTCAGCGTCGGTGGGTTCGCGCAGCACTGAGAGCTCGCCATCTTTCTTTCCACACGGAGCGCAAGAGAGGGTTTATCTCGGGCGTCGGAGGACCGGAGATGGAAATGCAAGCGAGAGGCCGGGAGCAGGCTTTCCGAAGCCTTATACAGACGGAGGGGAAATGGCAAGAACTGGAGGCGATCGCTGGTGAGATGTAGATTGCACGACTCTTAAAGTTAGTCGTAAGAAACTTTGAACGGCATATGATGCGCACGGCCGCAGTGCTTGCTCTGAGCAAGAATACAGCGGTATTGGAAAGGATAAAAGAAGTCTACCGTATCAAATATTTTGGAGGGGAAATTTTCTTCCTCTCAATCTAATTTTATTATCTTCTGTGGTCAGATTGAGATAAATATGTATTTCTGAATTTTTTGATTTCCTATTTATAAATTAGACATCTCCTAAAAGATTCTTAAAATAATAAAAAAAATTATTCAGTTTCTCCAGAGCTATGTGAATGCAAATCAAAATGATGCACCTTACAATGCAATATTTAAGTAGTTTATATTGCAGTGCACAAAGTCTTTTGAGAATGCAACTTTGCATTATATAGATGATCACTTTGGAGCGACCTACTAAGACAAGCAGCAGCATTAGCAACAATCAAATGAGCATCTCCGGATTGGCAAATATCATTCTTTTTGTATTCAATTTCCCGAAGCTGTTGGAGTTTAAATTTAAAGTTGCTGCTTAAACTTACTACATAATAGATAAGATTTTCATTGTAGTGCATATAAGCCTTGATATCTGCATTCTATAGATATGATCACTTTCGAGTGAGAAAAAGCAATAGAATGAGGAACAATCAGATAGACCACCTTAAACCAAAAGGTTAGCAAACCCTTGTTACAACTTGCATCATCTGCAAAACATGAATCTCCAAGTCCACAGTCTATTGCATCTAACTACAGCAAAAAATCTTTATTTCCATTGTATATCCACCTAACATATACTCAAATCCATTCCATTCTTGGCACTCTAGAGAGGTTCCATAAGCCAAACAAATGGAACATCACAATATAGTGACACAGAAGTTGTAAGAGATGTGGAGCTGTTGATGTCAGAGATTTTATTGGTAAAGTTAGTTGCTTTTGTGGACCAAAAAACCACAAATATGGGCCAGGTTTTCTGATGACAAGAATGCTTTACCTGCACACACATGAATTGAAAAAGGTAATTGGGAGTGATGTCTTCACATTTATGCAAGGGACAAACACCTCCAACTGTCATGGACCACACGACATTGTAACCTGAATCAAGTCCGCAAACAAAATATCAGGTCAGGACCATGCAAATATAGAGAATATCTAACATGGAATGGATAGCATATCTTTGTTTAATTTTTCTAAATTCATCAGAATTTACTTAATCTTCCTAAATCATTTAGAATCTATCACATCTTAATAATCTTATAAAATTGTCTATATCATGCTACTATAGCCACCCATAGTTACATGTGGAATGTTAATTAATTAGGTGAATCCAAAAAATTAAGCTAATAGGAAAGGGATCGAACATGTATATTAGGATATTTTTTTTATTAGTAACAAATGATTGGGACAACCGCTACTTCAGAAATATCTCTATACATAGAAATTGTAAACGAACAAAAGGGACAGAAAGAATCCAATGTATACTACCTTCTTCCATTGTTCGGAGAGAGGGGTCAAAGGTAAGACAAGCTGCGGTATTAGCAGCAATCAAATAGACCATCCATACCTAAAGTTAGCAAGCACTATGGTTTTGTATTCAATTTTCCTACAACCATGAGAGTTTAAATCTAAATGTTGTGGCTTAAACTTGCTACATAATAGACAAAAAAATGAAAAAAAGGTTTTGCATTCAATTTTCTAACAACTATGAGAGGTCAAATCTAACTGTTGTGGCTTAAACTTGTTACATTGTAGACAAAAAAAAAACGGTAGAGAGGATATAAGCCTGGATATTTGCATTCTATAGATGATCACTTTCGAGCAATCTACTAGTATTTTTTCTTTTTTTTTAATAGTGAGCAAGGAGCTGTCTAGACTCTAGAGTAAGAATAAGCAGCATCATTAGCAACAATCTGATAGACCACCTCAACCAAAATGTTAATAAACACCTCCTACAACTTGCATAATCTACATACCATGAATCTCCAAGTCAGCAATACTATTGCATCTAACTAGAGCAAAAACTCTTTATTTCCACCGTATACAACTTAGCACTTGAATCAATTCAATTCTTGGCATTCTAAAAAGGTTGCATGTCATAAGCCAAAAAAATATGAAGATTCTAGCTTTTGTGAAGCAAAATTCCACAAATATGGAGCATTTTCTTTTCGAGTACATTGGGGTTAGGTTTCTTTCATGATGAGAATGTTTTACCTGCAACATATGATAAAAAAAAGATAATTGAGAAGGATCCTTAACCACCATGGACCACATAACATAGTAACCATAATGTGATCCACAAACAAGTTAAATATTGACTCAAGACCATATAAATGTAGACGTGTTACACATGACATAACATGTATAGTTTCTTTTTTTTTCTTTTCCTTTTGATGGAATATCTTTGTTTAAATTTTTTTCCAAATTTATAGAAAATTAACAAATCTTCCAAAATTATTTAAATATATCCCATATTAACTAACTCTTACAAAATCGCATGTATCATGCTACCATAGCCACCTATAATTTCATGTGGAATGTCAATTAATTAGGTGAATCCAAAATCTAAAACTAAGAGGAAAGAGATGGACATTGTACATAAGGGAAAACAATCTTTCTTTTTTTTCTAATAACAATCAATTAGTACAACCATTACTTCATGCATTTACTCAAACATGTTGAAGTCTGTACATAATCAAAAGGGATAGAAAGAGAGTCCAGTGTACATTAACAGCCAGTATTAGCCTACTAATTGACCACGATATCTGCTTCCTTGAGGATATAAACTATTTTGAAATCTTCAGCATTTTGTAACACAGCAAATATCTACAAAGTGATCGGTCTTATCATCTAAGGGACTTTGCTCACCCTTTCTCAAAACTGAGACAAGTGTGGGAGAGTCATAAGCTTTTCTCTATCAGTATTGATGGCCATCTATAGTACTTCTCTTACATCCCATGCAGCCACACTTCAACATTAAGGGATTAATTGTTGATAAACAACAAGCACGTGCAACCAAAACTAAAACACTATTAGTTCTCAAAATAAATCTAGCCCCAAAATTGCCTGATTTGGGTAATAGAGTCATTCATATTAGCCTTGATTCTTTGAAAGAAAAGCTTGATGAGCGAGTGAAGCAGACCTCTCCCGTATTGGCTTGTCTCAAATATTTAATCATCATAAACCAAGAAGAATATATGGGGAAAAAATTATCTTGAATTCATAGCTATTACTACACTTGTTCAAATCTAACAAAAAACATGCATATCATTTTGATCTTCTGCTGTGAACTTTGAATTGCATATCATGTTAATATATATCATTCTCCCAGAAAATCACTAATTAGTGAGAAACTTGTTTTCTAACAATAATCTCTGCAAGAACAAGATCCACCACTAACATGATTGAATCCATTTTGATCCCTCATAACCTCTCTTCGTTTCATATACACGAGATACCAACTATATAAAACTATAGCAATCCTCACAAATCCTTAAGTTCCTTAAATTCTTCATTATGTAGAGTGTCTAACCAGCCATGTATTGGAAAGAAATGGAGAGTTCGAGTCCAACTTGGAGAAAGCCTTTATATTCAAGTTGGAATCAGAAGTTAAAGGTTTGAGCTATTAAGTTTTGGACCTAATCATCTATTGCAATCCATCTACCTCCTACTATTTATTTCATGAGAGACTAAATGTCACATGATCCTTAGCATCCTTCCTTTGCATATGAGCTAATTTCAACTCCTTGAGTTCAATCCTATCTGATCAAGTTTCGTGTTTAATTACTCTTTTGAGCGCACTACATGTTACCACATCAGTCCAAGAGCCTACTCTTTGATAAGAGTTACACTACACTTCATCTAGTGCCTTATCTTTCCACTCTAAGAATCCCGCTCTCCAAGTGCTAGATTTCACCTTACCCTTATAAGGGTACTCTTCTAAGAAGCATGCTTGAGGTTGTGCTCAAATCTAGATATTTGCTCCATTAAATCCACTTGGCATATCAACTCAACATAATGCAACCATCATGGCTCGGCTCTATCAGCTCACATATTACTCTTACTTATAGGAGCTACTAATTTGAGCACCTTTCCAACTTCGAGTATTTATCCAAGATTGTTAGCCATGAATTTCGATACCACTTGTTGGAGAGAAAGAAGAGCTCAAGTCCAACCAAGAGAAGGCCCTAATATACAAGTCGGAACTCAATTCAACTTAGAAGCTTAAACGTTAAGTTTTAGTCCCAATCATCTATATTAGTCCATCTACTTCCCACTAATTATTTTATGTGGGACTGTGTTAAAGTTGTATAATCCTAAAATCCATTTACAAGCAATTGTAAATATTTACTAGATTAATACATCATTTTTTTCTTTTTCGTGATCACATACAGTGTAGAGTATGTGTCACACCTCAACCATAGAGTTATAAAAGAGTCCACAATACTTGAAGAGGGCTTATTTAAGTGGACAAAGTCTTGTCTAGAGAAGGATTAGATAGACCTACATACTCAAAATTTGTTCATGGTTGTAGGCAAGGTTAGGAATCGCATCTATAATACTACCAAGGTAGATAATAATGGTGTAAAATTTCTCCATCACTGAAGTCAAACTTTGCACTGACACCCAAATGTACCATCTCACCAAATACTATTCATAATAAAGGTACAAAATAGACATACGAGCTTGCAAGTGGTCTCATGACTTGAAGGGTAGGACATCTTGTTGTATTCCTGTAAATTTATAGTCACGCCTGCGCATCGACCATGATATCTTAAACTATGTTCTTAATGAGGAGCATAATGGTCTATTGGATCAAATATGAATGAGGATCAGGCCATCAAATACGGAAACTATCATATTGGCAAAAATGAGGTGCTGCTTCCTCGTAGCAGAATGTTGCGGCAATACGAGGATTCTTATTCTCAGGTTTCGCCATACCATTTAAGATACCCAAACTTGGGGAATCCACATACAAACATGGACATTACATAGAAAGGCCAAGCATCAGAACTGGGAGGGAAGCCAACCGTGAGACACCACCCCTGGCCTCCAGCAGCAGTAGCCACAGCCCTCTAGAGTTCCCATCTCTTGCTTAGTGTCCTGGCATGCATTATAAATAGTAGGAGAAGATGACGACAAGAATCTACATAAGCTTTCTTTTAAGAAGTGAGAAGATGGATGGAGGATCCAACATGGACAGCAGGAAAGTACAATAAAAGATTATGAGCACTTGCCAGGGTACCAAAATTTCTATTTTCCTGCATAGTCGAAAAAAAGAAAGGAAAAAGGAAACATCTAGGAATGCTCCAAGCGAGAGATCTTATTTTCGACTGATAGAAAGATAGTAATATTGATATTATCTGCCGTGTTAATTTTCTGAATTCTGGCATATTGTAAGGGTTCAATAATTCTGTTAAAAAAACCCCTCCAAGACGTGGATAGCGAACAGAAATAGTGCCTATTTATTTGCACAATACTGGCCTGTCACCCTGTGCTGGAGATTTAGGGAGCAAAATAGTGGCTGTTACAGAGGCCAGAAATTAGTTGCAACACAAATAACAGACATGAATGGTAAAATAATGGCATTATTTAGTTATATTACTACTGTTCATAAAATAAGGTAAATTATTCTCCTAATATAGAACATTGGACTTAATAATATTTTTTATATTAAATACATTATCAATGTAAGTGAACAGCTATCCCATCGTGTGATGGCTACTAAAGCAGGTTGACAGCTAAACAAAAGCCCTGTAACGAAACACGGTGCATCTGAAACCGTCTTAACGGACACCAATAGTAAAATAATGGCATTATTTAGTTGTCTGCTTGTATTATTACTGTTCATAAAATAATATATATATTATCATTAGAAAATTGAATTTGATTACCTAAAATATGGGATATTCCTAAAGCAGGATGACGGACGATAGCTTAGTCTGGATTATAACACAGTAACAGGGGGCATCTGAAACCATCACCACAGCTAAAAGACCATTATATCACCACAGCACTATTTTTTTTTTTTAATTGCTTCTCTGCGAGATAAAAAGGCCACATTCCATCTAAGCATCAGGATCAGTCCACAGAATGCTTGCATCACCTCCTTATTGGATCAATGTAGATTACCCTCCAATGTTCCTCCTATAGGCCAACCCCATCTTACTCTTATCTCACAGCCTCAATCCAATTGATGACAAAGCCCCCCGCTACAAAGGAGACAGGAAGAGAAGCATTAATCAACAAGACTTGCGAAAGAATGAGAAATTTTTGACCAAGACCACGAGCAGTCTCTCCTTGCATGCCATGCATCCCATAGAAACCAGTCTCCCACGAGAATGCTCTGTCAGGATGGCCCAGGCAATGTCCTACTCTGTCTCTGTCCTTCACATAAACAGGCATCAACAAGATCGGAACCCAAAATGGATGCCTTCTACAGTAGAAATATAATACCAAGAAGCAGAAAGGCATGATTATTTTGGCAGTGATAAATAAGACAAAAAATTATGCTATTGGAAAGAAAATAACGTTATGTTTTCCAGCTTTTCTAAATTTATTGTGCATCAGCTGCCCCTTCTTTAACTCGTCTCCATAACTACAAGGAGCAAGAATTTGCGATATGAGAGGCATACTTCTAGATGGTGGGAACCACTATCTGGACTATTTTCATCATTCTTTTTTATTTTTCCCTTCTTTTTAACCATCATCAATTTGTAACATAAGTTTTTGTGGAGTAATATCCAACATAATTAAGTCCTTTAGAAATAGAAGCAGATTGAACTAACAGGTAAGACCCCTACAGCCATCACCTTCCTCTCTCAAGTGCCAAGTTTGCCATGCCCCTGCACCACCCATAAGAATGTCTGATCAGTACAGCACAAGAATATAATATTCTGGAAAAAAAATAAAAGCTAAATTACGAAACAAGACCAACAGAAAAAGGGTATGATATGTTGTTTGGAGAAACAGAACTCTAGCAATATAAGAGAAAGCAATGGCACTTGGCAACAAAACATAAATTGCAGGGACTGCTTCTCAGTGAGGTGGTTCACAATTCCTAATGATTGGGAAAAATTCTAGTTTAGAGTTAATTTGCTAATCCACAAACACTAAATCTACAGTTCCAAACTTCATCTGCAGGAGATACTGATATATTAAGAATTAAAGTTTTTAAGCTAATAGAAAATTAAATGTGCGTGAAATAAAAAAGAGCTATTTACTCATTCACTGTGAAACAAGAAGTTATATCAGATCATATGGTAGCAACATGAATGGGTTAGTTGAACAAATTAATGGATATTTTGGTGGTAAGTGGAGTCTTTTAAAGGAGGTGAATGATATATCCTAATGGTCTACAGCAACTGAAACAACAAAGGAGATCATTTAAAGGATCATCATCTTCTAGGTTCTTTGCTGAAAATCCACAACAAGAGCCTTCAGGTTGAAAGCATAATTTCATTGCAGATTTTTAAAGTAACCTATCAGATCCAAGGATAGAGAAATTAGTTTCGATCAATGGTCTAGTAGATGGGCGAAGTGGATTGGTTTTTGGAAAATTCTAAAACTGATAAAAAAGATGTAATGGTACTTTGAAAGGTTGTTGAATTTTACACAAGATATAAAATCAGGGAAAAAAAGAAAACAGAAAGATGCTAAATTATCAACACCAGTCACAATATTCTAACTTTGTTGAGGTCCTACTGCAATAATCACAATATATCCGAGGTTTCTAACCCATCAATTGCGAAAATTGCATGTTTAGAGATCAAAGATGCACGAAGTGTGAAAGCTACATTAGTGGGACATTACACTAATGATTTTATAATACAAGCATTATTTAATTATGCAAGATTAAATTAATGAATGACTGCAAGAATCAAGAGAATTATAATACAGAATACATTAAATAACCTCCATCGAACTCAAAGTGATTCTGAAATAAGTTCCAGTTCCGAGATTCACCAGACAAAATTTGAAAAGTTATCTCAGCTTGATTCCAGAAAGAATCAAATCATTTTTCTCTTTAAAATGAGGATGCAATGGGTTGGAATAACCCATCTTCAGAATTTATACACAATGCTCACTCATTCCATCTATCAGAAATGAAGAACTTGTTTTTGCAGATGACAATGAAATGCAAAGTTAACTAGATCAGCTATTCAGCCTTTTAAGCAGCATAGGAGAAAATGTTGGAGTGTGGTGAAATTTATGGCATTCAAAAATATTTCAGTTAAGAGGCAATGACCTGTAGTTCAGAAAAAGAGGGCAAAAACACATGGAGAATTTGTCAAAAGTTCAAAAAGAGTTCAAATAACTAATACCTAAAAAATACAAATTAACAAAAAAAAATTAAGAATGTAAGATAATTGATATTTTTATATATTTGTACATGAAAGAGAGCATAAATGAGAAAAGAAAGCTAACAATGCAAAGACATGGTCATTTCAGCAGCAAATAGCGTCATCCAATTATAATTTAGAATGTGTTCCTTGAGTTAGTCACGAATAAATAGAGTAGAATCATAAACCTGTATTTACTGAAAAGTTCTGTCAATTTGATTGTCCAATAATAATTCAAAGTATTATTTGTCCAGGAAAAGTAAGAACAAGTCAAAAATTTTCAATCATACAGAGGATCTTGTTACTAACCATAAGACTAAGAAGCTACAGGTCCAAAGTTTAAATAAAATGAGTCTACATCTGATTTACCTTATCAGGGTCAACTACCAATATTCTTATATTTTAAGTTCAAAAAGAACTCAAATAATTAATAATTGGAAAGAGAAAAAAAGCAAAAAATAAGAACATAAGAAAATTGAATTTTTCATGTAAAGTAGCATGAAAGAGACAAGAACAATTAACAATACAAAGACACATAGCATCATCAAATTGTAAGTCAGAATGTGTTCCTTGAATTAGTCATGAATAATTTGTGTTAGAATCAGAAATCTCGTGAATATGAATAATTTGTGTAACAATCACAAAACTCGTGAAAGTTGAAAGAGTTCTAAGTTGATTTGATTATCCAAGAATTTTTGAAAGCATTATTTGGCCAAGAAAAGTGAGAACAATTAAATTTTCAATCACTTAGAAAATATAGATACTAAGCATGTGGTTAAAAAGTTGGAGGTCCAAATTTTGACTAAAATGAGTTCATTTTTAGTTTAACTTATCAGATTCAATTACTAACATTCATCTACTATTAAAAGGAAGAGGGTTTTGTAGCCAGATTCTCCCCACCCCTTTACTTTGGACTCTACCTGAACCCCTCATTCCCCCGAGCATTTCTTGCAACCTTTTGGGAAGTGGGACCACCCTCTTCCAGATGAAGAAACTAAAAACAAAAATCATATTTTTATTGATAACCCCAGTTTTCATCCAAGCACCCATCTTTTTTCTTGCACTCTCTTTAAAGAAGAAAAGAAACAACAGAAATGCAACAGCCAACAATAAGAGTTTATTTTATCATGTTACACATAACTAATATATGAGACTTCAGAATCATTCATGCTTTCTCTCACGTGCATCTATGTCCTTCAGAATATTGCAGCCATCCGTGCTTCATAAAACATGTACCGCATGCAGATATCATTGGTATTAAAATAGGCCATGTTTATGAACCACCTCATACTCTTATGCTCCAATAAGCTGACTATATTGGATGGTGACCAAAATGTCCACCTACAATTTCAAAAGTGGTACCATCTAGGGTGGGTCTTCAGCAAAAAATTGAGAAGATAAGAATGTTACAAAAGATGAAAAGAAAAGAAGAGAGATTCGAGGAGCTCTAGAATTAGGGGTGTACATGAGCCAAGCTCGAGCTGTCCACGAAGAGATTGTTTAGAAGATCTGGTAAGGTCATTTGAGACCTTCATTTATATAAATTCGAGCAATAATCTGGATTACATTTTAATCTTATAGTTATAACGTATTCCATTCTACATAACATGGTCCATCAAATCATCCCAAACCACCCATACTGAGGCATACGATACCACACTGGTGTAAATTGTGATGGTTCCTAGGTTGAAGGTAGGTTCATCTATTAAATTCGGTTTCAGCCATAAACCGGCCAGAACAGATTCCGGATCGACCGAAAGCAACCAGAACAAGACCGAACCGGCTAGAACCGTTCGAA
This sequence comes from Phoenix roebelenii, assembly GCA_025769935.1. Classification (NCBI taxonomy): domain Eukaryota; kingdom Viridiplantae; phylum Streptophyta; class Magnoliopsida; order Arecales; family Arecaceae; genus Phoenix; species Phoenix roebelenii. The sequence goes on from JAOXJJ010000482.1 coordinate 1,368,385, forward strand.
ACCGGCCGATTCTGTTCGAACTTGATGCAAACCGGATGGTTCGTCGAGCCAATTCGGAATCGGGCACGCTCCCCCTTTTTTTGTTTCATTCCCAACATCTTCTTCTGTGTTTGATTTAGACTTTAAAGTTTAAACGACTCCCCCTTCTCCCCCAATTTACAAAATCACACCGATTCAGCGCAATAGAAGAAATATCCAAGCCCAAATAAGGTGTGCTTCCTCTTCCGTATCTCATTCCCTTTATTTCAGAGGCTCCAGAAAAATAGCTTAAAATTTGTAAAAATTATAAAAAATTAGTAGTATATATTACATAATTCAGAAGTATTTTCTGAAGTAGAAAATATATTTTCTAAATTTATAATTTGTAAACATATTTTTAAATTTAAAAATTATTAAAAATAAATAAATAAATAAATATGAAAAAATAGTATTATGTATTAGATGAATCAGATATATTTTTTGAGGTAAAAAAATTGTCTTTATCGTAACAAAATTTTGCTATTTTTAAATAATTGATAAATTGGCGTACTTGATAAACCTGCAAAAATGGAACCATCAAAAAAAAAGCTTGGACGTGATATTGGTTTGAATCATAGGAAACTGCTCTTAGATCGACACCATTGGAAGTGCAACTGGTGTAACACATAGTTCGAGAGGTAACCAAGTTGAAGCAGCACTTAGCTGGTGGTTATCCGAACATATCTGTGCCGAAAATGCCTAGATGAGGTTTGATAGCTGATGAAAAAGCACTTCGCTGATGTTAGAGCAGCGAAGAAAAAAATTTTCAAGAAGACAGAGGTAGACCGCCAAACGGTAGAGCCATCTTCCTATTACCCCTGGGAGTTAAAAGAAACGTCTGCTCCAGATGACAAGAAGGCATAAATCCAAGCTGCCATGCAGGCAAGCCTGGATGATCAATGATAGCTAAATGAGGTAGTCCGGCATAGAGCTCGATTTGGGCCTTCGCAATATAAGTTGGGCTCCAGTTCTACGAGCAGTAGGAGAGATCTAGCATTCAGAAGGACCTCCTCAGTTAGAAAGACCGTCAGCAAGGCGGTGGTCGAATTACATCTATGCTAGAGGCTTTTGGTAGCAAAAAAAAATCATCCAGAGAGATTCTACCAAGAGTAGCAATTCATAATTTAAATCCATATGCCTTTCCTAGTAGGAATTTGAAGCAGCAGAGGGTTAACACAATACTGAAGAAGAATAAGAAGAATATGTGGCAAGCTATTGGATCATGGTTCCGCTTCAGCAACATCCCAGCAAATGTGGCAGACTATGTATGGGTCCATTTCCTCTATACAGATTATTGGTCTCGGTGTAGATCCTTCAGGTCCAAAACACATCTTCAATGAGCTTCTTGACAATAATAAGGAGTTAGAGAAGTGGATTGCCTCATACAAGAGCAAGTGGCTCATATGGACTGACAATGATGTGTGATGGTTAGATCGATCCTATCAGGCAGAACATTATCAACTTCTTGACATATTGTGATACGAAGACTTTCTTCCACAAGTCGATTGATGCTTCTGATCAGGTGCACGATGCCACGTACATTCTCAGATTGATAAAGATGATTGATCAGGTAGGAGAGAAGAATCTCGTGCAAATCATCACTGATAATGGGCCACAACATAAGATCGTCGGGGAGATCTCGATGGAGCGGCGGCCACATATTTTCTGCATCCCAAGTGTTGCACATTGTATCGACCTCATATTGATGAACATTGCGAAGATTCATAGGGTGCAGCAAACAATCGAGATAATCCAAACCATCACCAGATATATTTATAACTATATATAAATCTTTTCACTGATGAGGAGGCATGCAAGGAGAGTGATCTTGAGACCAGGAGTCACATGGTTAGCTACTAACTACGTTCTACTCCATAGCCTTCTTAAGAGGAAAGCAGCCTTACGTCAGATGTTTGTCAGTCCCGAGTGGCAGGAAAGTAGCTTAATGAGCGAGGATCGCCTCTACAACCGGCCATTTTCGTAGCCAACGAATAGGATCGATGCAGGGCAACCGGCAGAGAGCAATATTTCACGGATCCTTCCAGTTAATCAGCCATAGCCACAGGAGAGCCGATCACCACGACTCCATGTCCGAGACATTCTTCTTTCAGAGATATGATCGGAAAATGCTTATACGAGGCTACTACACTACCTGCTCGATTCGGTCAGAATGGCGACATACATCCTCCTAACATAAACAGACAGAGAGGGGCACGAAGGATAAGCAGGCAGAGTGGCACGAAGGATAAGCAGGCAGCTGTCCAGCATACCAAAAAAGAAAAACCAAAGGCACCTGCCTATCATACTAAAAAAAATCAAAGGCACCTGCAGCCCCAATGGAGAGTGTGGAGGAGCCAATTCACTCATATTCAGAGATCGGGAGCGGCAGTTCTGATGGTTATAGATCTACTGGCTAAAAAAAAAGTGGACGACATAAGACCATTGTTTATAAGACAGTCACAAGGTGATCATTGATTCACTGTCCACGGAACAATAACCCGACCCGAGTTACTATTCACGGAACAGTAATGGACAGTTGGACGGAAGATAAGGATGAGTGGAAAAAAGATAAGGGTTATCGGAGAAATTGATGAATAAGGATTAGTGGAAAAGTTATAGAAACCGTTTTAGAGGATTTTAGAAAGATTGTTACAATTGTTTTTGGGCATGAGAAAGGATAGTAATCATTAAAAAAAAGAGAAGAAAATTTAGAAAAGTGAGTGCCACCGTAAGCAAAGCCCTAAGAAATTCTTTTACATCCACTTTCATTCTGCTCGACCTATTTCTTCTTAGAGCCACCTTCTGGACCCCGTCATCCTTCGTCTTGATGTCTTGGTGGAGCGCGGCCTGAAGATTTTCATTGGATTGGAGGGACCAAACTCGCAGAGATAATTATCCGACTAGTTCTATCACTATCTTTTACTCAGCCCTCGTTTCTTCATCCATCAATCATTAACTCTACCCATCATCATTACCTTCGTTGCCATCTATCACATCTTTATAACTGGAGTTTACTGGCAGTATTTTTTTTAGTGTTCCGTTGTAGTTATTTTTAGTTTGTTGCACTAGTTATATTTCATTGATCAGGCTTCATTAATAAGATATCTATCATGTTTTATTTTGGATTCACATACTTCAATGATGATTCTTTGCGATGATGAGCATTTGCTGAAGTGTCTAATCAATCACACTATAATTGACTATCATGAAATAAGTCTACACCTGTAGTAATCGATTATATGTTGCACCAAAGTGGTATCAGAGCCAATAAATTCTGCATACATAGAAATCTTCATTATTGTGTTTGCATCATAACATTCATTTTTTCTCCACTTTAAATTCTGAAAATTAAATTTCTGCACTTCAAAACAAAAAAATATATTTTCTGGATTAAAAAAAGTAAATTATATTTTCTGCATTTAAAACTACAGAAATTTTAATTTTTGGAGTTAAAAATATAGAAAAATTAGTTTCTGCATTTTAAAAAAAAAATCTGCATTCATTTTCCGCATGTAAAAAAATTAAAAAATATTTCTACATTAAAATATTAATTTTTGTATTAAAATACATATTTTTGGCATTAAAAAATAAAAATTTCAAAAAAATAAAAAAATCCGTTTCACCTCCATAACATTAGAAACACCTCCGAAACAGTTTTTGGTCAAATCTCAGCCTACAATCATGTCTGATAATTGGCAAAATGCATTTAGAACTCAACAACAAATCTTAGAGCAGATCCAACGACAGGTAGAACACCTCTCCAACTTCATAACTAGACTAGAATTGAACATACCTAAGACAGTGAGACATAGGAGAGAGAAAAACCATCAAAATGAACCAAGACGTGAGTCAGACCTCGAGGTAGACAAAGGGTCAATCAAAGAGTAGTCGAGAGTAGTGAGTCAGATGAGATAGAAAATGACTTAGATGATCAACCACTACGTAAGAACAGAGAGAGACCACCACATAGAAAAACCCCTCATGCCACACGTTGGGATGATGGCATTAAGATAGATATTGGGGATTTTGAGGGGCGTTTCCAGCCAGATGTTTTTCTTGATTGGGTCGACAAAATCGACCAATATTTTGATTAAAAAAATCCCTAAGGATAAAGAGGTCAAATTTGTGACCCTCAAATTAAAAGGACACGCACTGGTTTGGTGGAAGCAACTCCAGGAACGAAAAGTTCGGCAAGATAAGGATAAGATCCGTACCTGGAGTAAGACGAAGGAGAAGTTGGGGAAGCGATTTATCCCATTGGATTATAGCCAAAACCTCTACTTGAAATTCCAAAACCTCCGACAAAGAACTAGGACCGTGGATGAGTACACCGAGGAGTTCCATGAGCTCCAAGCAAGAAACGGCCTTAATGAGGACCCCATCTATGTTGTCAATAGATATATCAATGGCTTGAGACGAGACATCTATACCAAGTGGAGATGTTCGATGTCTTGAGCATTGATGATGCCCATCGCTGCACTGAGTATAAGTACAATAAAGGCGAACCAGTAGTTGAAAGTAGGACTCAAATAGAAACTCCACTATCCATGAAAAAAGTCAGTTCGGAAACAAAGCAATAAGTTCTCAAAACCCTACCAAGACCACAACTACCCTAAAGCCCAATACTAGCAAGGAAGTATGGGACAAGGACAAAGGCGTACTGGCATCGGCACTTGATTCCACTATCATTTGTTTTAAGTTCTGACAACCCAGTCATAAATCCTCTAAATGTTCCCGGAGAAAATTTCAGTCTCAGTCACACCTGATTGAGTAAGGACGCCAGAACGATTCAGATAAACCCAATCCAGAGGCAAATAAGAGTAAGTCTGAACAGGAGGATGAGTCAGAGAACGACGATGTCCACATTATAGATGATGAGGTGGGCCCACTCATGATGATTCATCGTGTCATGGTCGCACCTAAGCAACCTATCCAAGACAATTAGTTGAGGCAAAATATTTTCTTGACTATAGATACTGCAGGAGGATATAGATGTTCTATCTTGATTGATAGTGGCAGTACTAAAAACTTCGTGTCTCAACACATGGTTGATAAACTACAGCTACCTACACAAAAGATCCATAAACCATATAAGATATCTTGGTTTAAGGAGGGAGTTGAGGTTCCGGCCACCCACAGATGTCTAGTAGAGTTTTCCGTTGGAAAACGATACCAAGATCAGGTATGGTATGACGTCATGCTTATGAAGGTGTGCCCCGTGTTGTTAGGTAGGCTTTGGCAGTACGATAGGAAGACCCAACATAACGGAACAAAGAATATATATTCCATTGTGAAAAAAAAAATAAATATCACACTCTATACACAAGAGAAATTGTATGGGTATAACATGAAAAATTTTGTGAAAGAAAGAGGCAAAGAACCTACTCAAAGGGTCTTGATTCTAAATTCAAAATCTTTCAAGGTTGAACTGAAAAAGGACTCGGTAGTTTGTATTCTGGTAAGAAAAGAGATCTAGGAAGAAGTAGAGATTCCAAAGGCAGTCCAGCCTTTATTTTCTAAATTCAAGGACCAGACTCCTGAGGATCTTTCAGATGGCTTACCACCCATGAGGGATATTCAACATTGCATTGATCTAGCCCCGGGTGCAAGATTCCCACACTTACCTCATTATAGGATGAGTCCGATTGAGTACGAGGAACTAAACAAGCAGGTGACCGAACTCTTACGAAAGGGTTTCCTTCGTGAGAGCATGAGTCCATGTGTTATACCTGCTTTGCTCACTCCAAAGAAAGATGGGTCATGGAGAATGTGCGTTGATAGCCGTGCCATCAACAATATTACAGTCAAATACAGATTTTTGATTTCTAGACTTGATGACATGCTTGATATGTTGAATGGCGCAAAAATTTTCTCTAAAGTTGATCTCAAAAGTGGGTACCATCAGATTAGGATATGCCCAGGAGATGAATGGAAGACCGCCTTCAAAAAAAATGAAGGATTATATGAGTGGTTGGTCATGCCATTTGGGCTATCCAATGCCCCAAGTACATTCATGCGAACCATAAACCAAGTACTTAGACCATTCATAGGAAAGTTTGTAGTGGTGTACTTTGATGATATCTTGATATATAGTCCTAGCCCTGAGTTTTACTTAGATCATTTAAGGCTAGTGCTGCAGACACTTCGAGACCACAAACTGTATGCAAATCTGAAGATATGTGTCTTTTTTACTGATAGTCTAATTTTTCTAGGTTACATTATGCCATCTGAGGGCATAAAGGTTGACCCTGACAAGGTAAAGGTCATCGAGTCGTGGCTACACCTAAGACGATCACGGAAGCCAGAAATCTCCATGGTTTGGCTTCGTTTTATCGATGGTTCATTCGTAATTTCAGCACCTTGATAGCCCCGGTAACTGTCTAAAGAAGGATCCCTTCAAGTGGACACCCATAGCGGAAAAGAGTTTCCAACTTGTTAAGACCAAGCTGATCAGTGCACCTGTCCTTGCACTACCCAACTTTGATAAGGTCTTCGAGGTGGATTGTGGTGCCTCACATGTAGGCATAAGAGCTGTCCTGAGTCAGGAAGGATGTCCTGTGGCTTTAACAAAAAACTAAATGACCCTCGTTCACACTACTCTACATATGACGTAGAATTTTATGCAGTCGTTCAGGCTTTGTGCTATTGGAGACATTATCTCATTTAACGGAATTTGTACTCAACTCTGGCTACGAGGCTTTGAAATATTTGAATTCACAGAAAAATCTGTATAGAAGACATGCTAAGTGGTCCGCTTTCCTGCAGGAGTATACGTTCCACTTGAAACATAAGTTTGAAACCACTAACAATGTGGCAAACGCCTTGAGTCGTCAAGTTTATTTGTTAGCCACTTTGAGGGCGTGGGTTATAGATTTTGATGGCATGAAGGAAAAGTATGCTACTGACCCATATTTTGGTAAGATTTGGAAGTCGTGTCAGACGACTAGGTCAGATCCTCCCGGTAGCTTTCACATTCAGGACGGATTCCTGTTTAGAGGATCACGCTTGTGCATGTGGAGATGAATTGCATGAGACTTTGATTCAAAAAATTCATGGAAGGTTAGCTGCTCATGATGGATAGAGTCGCACTTTAGGACTCCTAGTTGAGAAGTATTTCTGGCCTAAGATGAGAGACGATATCATTAAATACGTACGAAAATGTCAACATTGTTAGCAGGAAAAGAAAAAGGTCCAGAATACAAGCTTGTACACCCCGTTGCCTATCCCTAGTGGCCCTTGGAAGGATGTCACCATGGACTTTATTGTAGGACTACCTTCGATTTTTATTGTGGTGGACCGATTTTCAAAAATGGCACATTTCATTTCGTATAGAAAAAACATCTGATGCATCTCATATAGCAAATTTATTTTTTTAAAAATTTGTTAGACTACATGATATTCCAAAATCATTCACATCTGATAGGAACACAAATTTCACTAGTTATTTATGGAAAACTCTTTGGAGCAAATTAGGAACAAAACTAAACTTCAGCAGTTCTTATCACTCCCAAACAGATGGTCAGACAGAGGTAGTGAACCGTACCCTTGGTAACATGCTTAGATGTTTGGTTAGTGAGCATCCTATTCAATGGGATTTGGTTTTAGCACAGGCTGAATTTGCATACAACAGTTTTATAATTCGTATAACTGGTAAGTCTTCATTTGAAATCATCTATGGTTTTCCTATTCCACACATACTTAATCGTGCTTCCATTCCCTATCATGGTCGGATAGTGTCGAAGCAAAGGACAATATTGAGCAGGTTTGTCACATCCAACGGAAAGTCCATCAACGCTTGTTTGACTCCAGTGCTAGGTATAAGTATGATGCTGACTGTCATTGCAGGAAAGTTCACTTTGCAGAGAGCGATCTGGTGATGGCCTATTTCAAAAGAGAGGTTTTCATTGGACAATTACAGCAAGCTCAGCCCGCCAAAGTATGGTCCATTTCGCATACGTCAAAAACTGGAGGAGAACGCCTATTTATTGGAGCTTCCAGACAACGTCCAGACTTCTCCAATTTTCAACGTCATCGACATGTACTAGTTCCATGGAGATCCACCAGAGGCAGTTACAGTTCCAGATCTACCTAGCACCAGCTCAGAGTCCAATTTTCATGAGGATATTAAAGATATTCTTGACGTGCGAGCAATAAACACTAGGCGTAGGCAGTACCGCAGATTTCTTGTGCGTTGGTAAGGGAGACCTATTTCAAACAGTTCATAGATCAACGAGGATGAGTTGAGGCGCCAGAGACCCAATTTGTTGCAGTAGATACAGGAGGCCTACTCGTCAAGAGTCAAGTTCTTTCCAATTGGAAAAACTAATGTACTTTCAAGGCTCCATCTTGTACATAGTTTATATTTTTTGTTATTTTTGTATTTTAATCCAAAATCATGTTTAGGCTTGAATTTTCAGTCGAGTCATGTACTAAGACTGCCAAGCAAAAAGAGTCTACCTAGATGTGACAGAAAACCTACCCCAACCCCAAACCACCACACTTAATTGCTCGAGCCTTGACCTTTCTTCAATGCCCACGACCATCACTCATCTCTACGAACGGAGGATAGATGATAGTCTTAGAGATAGAATTATCCATGTTGAATGTATGGAAAAAGAGGAAAGAAAATTAGAAAAAAAAATATACAACATAAATCTGCAGAAATACGCAGAAATCTACAGAAAATACAAAAAAAAATATTGTTCATGTGAATAGTAACCCGACCCAAGTTACTATTCACGAAACAGTAATCCGATCCGAGTTACTGTTCACGAAACAGTAATGGACGGTTAGATAGAAGATAAGGACGCATGGAAGAAAGATAAGGGCTGTTGGAAAAGTTGTTGGATTAGGATTAGCGGAGAAGTTATAGAAACCGTTTTTGAGAATTTTTAGGAAGATTGTTATAGCTGTTTTCGAGTCTATAAAAAGAAAGGACGGAAACCATTAAAAAAAGAAGAAAGAAAAAAACCTAGAAAGGTGAGTGCCACCATAGGCGAAGCCTTTAAAAATCCTTTTTCTTCCACTTTCATCCTGCTTCTTGACCTATTTCTTCTTGGAGCCACCTTCTCGACCTCGTCATCCTTCATCTCAATGTCTTGGTGGAGCGCGGCCTGAAAATTCTCATTAGATTGGAGGGACCAAACTTGCAGAGATAATTATCCGACTAGTTCTATCACCATTTTTTACCCAGCCCTCGTTTCTTCATCCATCAATCATTAACTCTGCCCATCATCATTACCTTCGTTGCCATCTATCACATCTTTGGAATCTGAGTTTACTGGCAGTATTTTTTTATTGTTCTGTTGTAGTTATTTTCAGTTTGCTGCACTGGTTATATTTCATTGATCAGGCTTCGTTAATAAGATATCTATCATGTTTTGTTTTGTGTTCACATACCTCTATGATGATCTTTTGGGATGATGAGCATTTGCTGAAATGTCTAATCAATCACACCATAATTGACTATTATAAAATCAGTTTACACCTGTAGTAGTCGATTATAGGTTGCACCACAAAAAAAAGGATCTACTTTTAAAAACTAATAAATAAAATATGGAATATCATAATACATATCAAATGTTTATTCGATGACCTGAATATATCTGAATAAGTAAAATAAATCACCTACAAAATAAATACACATATGGTAGCTTGGTGGTTAAGTGCTTGCCATTCAAGTGGGAGCTTGCTAGTTTGAATACCAGGTCTTGCAATTTATTTTAGACGATTTTTTTAATGGATATCCAGATCCAAGTCTGAAAGACTTTTAAAATCCAAGTTCAGATACATATCTGGCAACATATATAAATAACTATCAGGGTTCGGATTTGGATTCGATCAGATACCAGAATTCTATTCAAATCCAATCCAATGCGGATACGAAGAATGGATATAGTCAGATTTTATCCGACCTGTTTCAATCCCTAGGAGAGATATAAATGGTGAAGAACTTCTCACCCTGGATTGACCTAGTTATTGTGTTGGTTCATATTGTGTTACAAATTTCCCCAGCATAAACTGACACTGTAACCTAGAATGTAATATGTACCCTATATAACATATCATGCATGACTATCTGACACTAGAATAGACTGTTATAGCACAGAGCCATTTTTTGTTACAACGAGCCTCATCACATGGTTAGCCACATGAGTGGCACAACACACACCATTGCTAGCCGTGACTGACAAGAGCACAGAAAATGGTAGTCTATCCTAAATGGTCAAACCAAGTCAAGGCAGCAAGCACAAAAAGAAGATTAAAGGCAGAAAAGGATCTTCTGCATCACTTTTTGTTTTCCTTTTTGTGGGACATGTCTTACATTACCTATGCATGGTGGGGGTGCACCATACTTTTATCTCTTGACTTCATAGAAATGCTTATAAGATGCTTCTCAAAAAGGTATTAAAATAGCAAGATGTCAGTTCTCAACTTGATAGTTAACTCCTTTATCCATTGGCGGCCTATTCAATGAGATGTCATATATGAAGCAATCCTGAAATCTTGACACATCATTTGAGGCAGAGCATGAATTCATAATAAGGTTGGAGTTCATGAAATGACAGAACATACTAGTAATTTTCACATAGAGGCCAATAAAGATCACTTTGAAACCAAACAAGATTAGAAGATAAAGGTGCAAAAACATGTCCCGACCCATTGTGCAGTGTTTAATTTCTTCCAACAAAGGGAAACATTCTAATTGGGATGGAGATAATCTCTTGACAAGGACAGAATGGTAAGGGAGGAGAAGAAAGGTCAGTGAATAAACTTTGTTTTTTGAACTTTCAAAATTTATATGCATTAATATTATCTCCGCTTAAGGTTAGATTTATATGTTACAAGTCATTTTATTAGAATAAGGTATATAATTGATAAATCAAAGTTGTCAAGAAATTCCAAGTTTGAGGACAAAAACAGCTGTAGTAATATCAATACTATAAACCAGTGAGTATAAATGAAGGTCCTACCATCACCATGTATTGGAAAAATTTTGGAAACCCTAATAGAGTTCAATTTGTAATTTGAAGTCTAAATCAATGGTCCATGCCCAAATGTATTTCAAAAAATCGCTGTTTTAGTACTAGTTATATTCTGAAGTGGCCAAAAGCCTGATACCTGATAAGAAGGAAGATTAATAAGTATTATGCAATAAAAAGAGGGCTACAGTTGTATGATGATCAGCTTTTCAGGAAGTCAATAAAATGTTGATATCTATTTCTTTATATGAAGATAATAGAGAACACCGACTGCTAGTCAAGTGATCAATGCAATATAATATAAACTTCATTCAACCTTCAAGAAACCCACTTTTAGCCAGAACACAGTCTCAAATTATTTCTTCATTAAGAACCTATTCTCAATTAGCTCAACTAATTAGATTTCAATAGGGTCTCTTGCATGCAGCTTATGTTAGACACTTCTCCAAAAATCATGATCATGCTCTCAAATTGAAAGTTAGCTCTAAAACCATCAAACTTGCTGATCAAGTCACTCTTCCAAGGTTTATTATCAAGATGGATGCTAAACTGGTTCAGAACTGGTTGAATTGTGCAAGGATGAAGTCATCTCAACAATCAAAATTGAATCCTCAGATTACAGACGTTCTCCATAAATTTGATAATTGGGTATCAAACATGTCTAAGAAGAAGCTACAGCCCAGAAGAACAACTAATTGCTGCAAACAGGGTTCTTGAGAGTCATAGTTATGTGATTCTACTCAAGCATGTCAATTTTATCCATGAGAGTGGAAGGGGCACTGTAAGTATAAGAGGCGGCTAGCTTTCCTCGTTAAAACAAGAGGGATTCCATTAAAATCACTTTGGCTTCCACAAAATGGAAATTTTGTCTATGATAATTATAAAGAAATATGAGCCTGCTAAGTATCTGCCCTTGGTTTAGACCCACCAGTGTTTGGAAATTCACCTGCCCCACTAGTAACATAATATTCCTAACTATCAAATGCCTCTTCATAACTGTCCTTAGTAATTTCAATTTACCCATTAAGGCCAGTCTTCATCTCAGCGAGATATTGATTTGTATTGGTATCAGGCACTCACTGATATGATCTACAAAAACTATCATCTTATTTTTTTTGCAGCTGATCTGAACCAGTACATACAGAGAATTCAACTGATACAAAATCAACAATCAACCAAAATTTTAAGATCATACGATAGCAAGAATTAAGGTCAAATCAGAACAGCAACAAAAGAAAGCAAGTTCTGGTTTGAATCAATTAATGGAACTATAAAGCTGATGAACACTTTCAATTGGTAATATGAGCCTTTGCTACTCATGAATCCATAGTATACAGCCATTGATGGGATGGAGGCCTCTAGGAAGAATCCAATCAGCTCCCTCCATTTGTGCAACTCCTTTCCTAATAAGCATCACTCCTAGATTTGAGGAGTCAAATCCTCTCTAAACCTGATTCAATGTCGCTCTTTCCAGCTAAATGAGCGACCGCCCATTAAGGTTGGTAATCGGCAGTGGTTCATCAAGTTCACACCATTATATGTTTTGCTCAATTAGTCAAAGATCACTGATTGGTGAAATTACTTTGATGAACTACGGTAGTTTATTTAACTTGAACAGTAAATGGTCCTAGTTTAATCTCCAGAGAAATCTTTCTAAATCTTTGTTTTAATCATTATTATTTCATTGTGAGTTGTGACTAATATCAGCAGATACATTGTTGAACCGGTCAATTTATATTGACCGAGATATCTAGCAATCAGTTGGACCAGATGCTTTCCAACAAGGAAAGCAGTGCCGTCTTGTACCAAACTGCCCGATTCGGGGCAAACCGGCATAGTTCCACCCCTCAGTTCGAGAAAACCGGCGAAGAGGGAGAGGGAGGAGAGAAGGGAAGAGAGAGAGAGGGAGGGAGAGGGAGAGGGGGGAAGAGAGAGAGGGGGTTCGGAAGCCCTCCTCTCTTCCTATGTTCCTCCGCATGGGGCACCTCTGTTTTGAAACGAAACAAGAGATATGCCCCTATATTTTTTGTAATTTCTTAAGTGAAGTCAACAAACCGTTTTCCGATTTCACTTGAGAAACTACAAATAATAAATAGGGGTGACAATTTGCTGACTTTATTTAAGAAATTACAAAAAACAAAAAGGGTGGAACGAAATAGGGGCGCCCCTTGCAGCCCCTGCGGACCATTTTGGGCTGTATTGACAAAAAAAATTCAGCGAGGG
>JAOXJJ010000482.1:1381672-1392656 GCA_025769935.1 Phoenix roebelenii
AGAGGAAAAGAGGGAGGGATGGAGGGAGGGAGGGAGGGAGAGGGAGGGGGAGAGAGCGAGGCACATGGACATACTGTACCGCATTGTCAGGCAACCAATACAGATCCTAGTACCGATGTAGCTTATGTTGCTTTCCAACCTTACATCTTGACCTAGGTAAATTGATATCTAGTTCATCGCAATTTTGGTAAGCCAAGATTGACAGGATACTGGATTTTAGAAACCTTGCTTTGAGAACACCTTTCAATACTCACTAAATTAGCTCTCTTAGTAATCTAAACTCACATTAGAAAGACATGGAACATCAGTAAATACTTTCACATCAAAGCTTCTCCAAAAGTTGCCCTACTAAGAAGGTAACATCCATTGCGTAACTTATAAGTATAAAACAAAATTAATTCTTCAAAATCCTTGTAATTCCCTAAATTTTTGTTCCATTGCTTTCTTCCATAATTCAAAGAAATTACAAATTAAATTGTTTGTGCAACCTTGTACATCACCAATGCCCCATCACCACCAATGTTGCTGCCACTATTACCATCATCACCATCTCCACCACATATTATTGTCATCATCTTCACCTTTACCATGTCATTGATGCTCCTGCCACCACCACCATCGCCGCCATCACCTGAACCATACCGCCATCACTATTGTTACCACCTCCACCATGCCACCACCAACCCCACTACCAACACCACGACCATTTTCACTGCCTTTGCTACTATTACCACTATCTCTACCACCATCACTGTGTTTATTTTTAAAAATAATTGAATATACTAAACACGTTTATAATTTTAAAAATTGGAAAATACAAATAATTTTTTTTATTTTTTCATTTTAAAAAATAGAAAACAAAAGTGACGCCAACCATCCCCTACACATAGTAATGTTGTTTAGTTTTTCCTTCCTTTTTCTATAAGTCAAGACTTCTTGCTTGCAGACTATAGTTGGGTACAGTAATGAAAACATACTATAAATCATCCACTAAGGTTGCAAGTCAAACAAAACTTGTGGTACAACTAAAGGAAATCTTATGCAGACCAAAAATCGACACTTTCAGTGATGATATTCTACCATAAGCATGAATGGAAGGATCAGAAGAATTGCAAATTTTATGCACATTGCTTAAATAAGGCATGTACTTTGACATCTAAATATTTAAATATTTCAAAATCAATCAGAATTAATCATATTGAGCCCCCTTTTTTCATGCAATCTGATAAGTATTGATCATTTCACAGTCATGTATAAATTACAGGTAATCCTTCAACAGTTTTTGGCACATAAACAGTCATGAACTGATAAATAAAAAATAACACCTCCAAATAGAAGACACTACACCATGAATTTTCTCTATGTTACATTATGTTTATTGTCAATGCTAACATTTTCAAATCCATTGTCAACTTCCATCCAGTTAGTTCCATATCTTCTCTACTAATTATATAATCCTGAGTTTCTCAGAATAAAGGACAGCTTTAAACACACAAGCATGCTCCCAAATCTGATTCATTTTTTCCACTTCTCAGTAATATTTTCATGGCGATCAGATATTATTTTTACACAACTTCAAAATCATTAAGATCTGATGCAGAAAAAATGGGATATTATATTCCTATGTCTCAGTTCTTAGACGATGAGGTCTGCCATTATAACTAGCATGTTCAAATTCATCAGAAGTACTCACATCATCCAGTATGTTAAAGTTTTTCTCTTTCCTTGTGTTAGTCCCCTTCGAAACAAATTCAAGCGCCCTCCTCACCGTTGGAGGTGATCCCTAAATTTTGGTACTGTGTGATTCTATGTAAATTTCATCAACATCTTCCAATTTGAAAACACCCATCCCAAAATACACAGTTTCATCAAACACGCCCGGAGATCATAAATCAGATACCAACAACCAAGGAACAATCGCACATTCTATAGCGATCTGAGTCAAGCTAGCTAAAATTGAAATCGTTGTAATTCATTTCTCTACCTTCGTTCAAAGATCAGAAAAGGAATCAAAATAAGAGAAAAAGAGGGAGGGAATTGGGGGACAAAAAGAGCTCACTTTTTCTGGCGGCGGCTCCGCTTGGGGCCCCAACCCTCGAGCTTGGCGACGGGGCACCCGCATTGGGAGCGGAAGAGCAGCACGGCTCGGCCGTTGAGGGGCGCCATCCGGCGGAGCTCGGCGCGGAGGCACTCGTAGTCAGGGTTGTTCCCCTGCTGGCCTCCCTTCCAGGGGAGGCCGTCGATCTCCTTCCACATGGCGGCGGCGGCGGCGTCGGGTGGGGAGCGGAGGCCATCCTCAGTCTGGAGCTGGACGTCGAACTCGAGGGCCTTGCGGAGGCCGCGGCAGCGGGGTTTGCCGCAGCGGCGGCGGCGCCAGCAGGGCCAGTCCCAGGGCCAGGCGGCACCGGATAGCTCGGCCGCGGCGACGGCGGTGGCGATGAGGAGGAGGAGGACGATGGCGGCGAGGTAGGGGAGGGGGGCAGCGTGGAACGAGGCGGCAAGGGGGCGGAAGAGTGGGGGGAGGAGGGTAGAGAGGGCGCGGACGAGGTGGGCGAGGGAAGATATGATGAGAAAGGCGCAAGAGAAGAGGACAAGGACGAGTATGAGCAGGTCGAGGGTCGCCGCCGGCGAGTGCTTGCACGGCGGAAGGGAACCGGAATTAGGGTTTGAAAAATTAGTGTTAGGGTTTGAATTTCGCTTGGGTCTGGGAGAGGGGGAGGAGGAGGAGGAAGAGGAGGAGGACGGCATGGCGGTGAGGGGGGAGAAGCGGCGGATCATCGCTCGCTCGCTCCCTCTCGCTTATCTCTTCTCTCTCTGCCGCCGCTCCTGTTTCTATTTTTTTTAATCTATTTATTTAGTTATTTATTAGTTTATCTTAATTTTTTTACTTTAATTTTTGTTTCTTCGGTTAGCGTGGGCGAGACGGAGTCACACAGTCAACGCGGTAAGCACGCCGGACGCGCACGGGTTTGGACTCGGGACGTCGAGGAAACGAGGACTTTGTCAAGCTCAACTCGGAGTAGATTGTGGCCTAAATTGGATTGCATGTTTGCATATGCTTGGAGTTGGACTTTTCTAGACCTTGTGATTCACAAGTTTTTTTTGCTAGAATTGGAGGCTAATGGGCTAGCTGGCGTTAGACGATGACATTTAAGGATATGCACGTACAAACCAAATGAAATTTGTAAGCATTCAAGAAATTGGGGAAAAATATTGAATTATTCAAACAAGCTTATAGCTGGGTATCTTTGGGTATCACATTTGTTTCAGAAAATGATTATAACCTTTTTTTTTCTATGATGTATTCATCTATGTTGTGCAATATAACTTTTAAAAATTATAAATAACCTTTTGTTGGCCTTATTTCAACTATGCAAGATCATTTTCTTGTCTTGTGTATATCAAACAAGTAGCTCACATCTCATACAACCTAGTAAAACAAAGAATGCCTGCAGGTTGTTATTTGTAACTCTATATTGCAAATTATCAAAAATATTATTTTTTTTAGAAATTAATTTCTCAGATACAGTCAACATATTCTTTTGTTGTTACTGGAAAGTTTAGTCAAATTTCAGAAATGTTGATATACCAAAGATGTCAAAAAAGTTGCTTTTACACTAAATAATTAATTTCTCAGGTAGTGGCAAGATTTTTTTTGTCGTTTTAATTGAGTCTCAAAAATATCAATATTTTTTAGAATAATCATTTTACTTCACAACGAAAGTAATGGCTATTATCCACATAATTCATTCTTTATTTAGACTTTTATGCCCATGATGGCTGTCATAAAAGTGAGAGAAAAAAAAAGTTGTCATAACATGAAGATTATCAAAGTCACGGAGCCTACAACCAGGAGGTTGTAGCCCAATTTGCATTAATAGTCATTATTTTTTATTTTTTTTGCTAAGGTGGATGGATCATACCTGACAAGTACGGATACACCCAATAAAATCAAAAAATAGAATACCTCGGAGTGCCTGGGGCAACTCTTCATCACCAGCCCACAAGACGTTACCGGAGTGACTGGGCTGCATAAGCAGCCACCCAATCCGCAGTCTCATTAGCTTCACGGAAAACATGCTTGGCCTGAAAGGCCCTGCCGTCCCTCACCATTGTCCAGATATTTCGGAGTAAAGGGTGGACATAACCATTACCCCTTAGGCTCCCTTGATCCAACTGATGACAGTGGCTGAGTCCCCCTCCAAGACAATGGAGCTGGCCCGTAAAACATACTGGACGTGATGAAGGCCTGCCTAAGCGGCCCGCAGCTCCGCACCTGAAAACGATATGTCGAAGAACTGACTGCCCCTTCGGCCACGACCCTGGCAGACGGATTCCGAATAATAAAACCCATACTGCCCCTCGTACCTCCGTCCCAAACAGACCCATCGAAGTTAACCTTAAAGAAACTAGAGGGTGGGGGCTCCCAGGTAAAAAATACTATACAGGATGCTGCCGAAGCAGAATGGGAACCCTGGATATCCCGAGCTGTCAAGCTCCCTTCAACAGGTATGATAAGATTGAGCTTCACCGCGTGCACGCAGGTGCTCTCCACCACAAGTCTCGCGCGACATACTGTGTTTGCCAAACGTTTGAGCGTTTCTAGCTAGCCAAATTTGGTAGGACATGCAGGTCACTCGAGCCGCCTCCTGGCGAAGCAATGGGGACTCCGAGCATCGACGCAAGGCCTGTAAGAACAGGTCCTCCCAGCTCCAGATCTCCCACGAGATCCTTGTCAGTCGCCAAATCGTCCTAACTCATATGCATTGAAATAAGGCATGGTCCACTGCCTCGTCCACACCATAATCCCCACACACTGAGGACATCTGCATTCCTCATCCACTCAATACTGCTCACGTCGGAAGATGGTCCCAGACCACCTTCTAGAGGAGCAGTTACCCTTAGGTGGAGTCCCAAGCGTCAGATCCAGGCGCAGTCTGGCCCAAGCTTGTATTGCAACCGAACGATGCGGGAAAGGTCGCTCATCCAGACACTAAACCTGGTAGAAGTACTCCAAACCCGCACATCAGAGCCTGCACACCATGGTAACGGGAGGGATTGGACCCCCTCCGCCAGCTACCCCCTAAAAAGCTGATCAAGTCTAGTCTCGCCCCATGCAGCCCCCCCGAGGATAAGAAGATTGCAGACATGCAGTCCCTTCGCAGCCTCAATACTAACTATAGTCGGCCAGTGCCGCAAGGGGAGGGCATCTACCCACGCATCCTCAGCCACATCAATATTGCGCTCATCACCTATCAGTCATCTAGTACGTACCAATACGGTAGGCAGGTACCCCACAATCTCTCACCAAAGAAAGGAATATCTCCGCCCTCCTCGGACCAGTGCCTCAGGGCCCACCCTCCCATAGCGGGCTGCCATGGTCCGGCTCCAGATCCCCTGTGGCTTTAGAAGGAACCGGATTGCATGCCTAGCAATGAGCACCTCCCATCTCTCTGGAAGAGAGAATGAATAGGAGGCAAATGCTCTCCCATGCCACCAAATGCACCCCCCGACCACCTCTATGCGAGCCTCATAAGAAGCCCCGAAGTAACCGTTCAATCTTCAGTAGCACTGTCATTATTAGCTACTTTTTAAAAATATTGAATATGCACCACCTAGGATTCTTCATATTATATAATATTATTTTTCAATAATTGCAAATAAGCTCTTATTAACATTACTTCAACTATGAATTTTTAAGCAAGATCCCTTTCTTGTCATATCAAGCCAATGGCTTATATCTTAAAAAAATAATAAAACAGATAATGCCTGCATATTATTTGAAACTCTCCATATTGCAAATGACCGCAAATGCTACTTTTCGTACTAAAAAATTAATTTCTCATATATAGTCAATAATTTTTGTTGTTGCTGGAAAATTATACAATTTTCAAAAATATCAGTATATCCAACAATTGACCCCCACCCCCTGGAACTACCATTTTTATTATAATAAAAATAATTGCTATCATCCATATATTTCATCCTTAGATTTTTCTATGCATGATGATAAACACAATGAAGAATAATAGTTGTCATAATATGAAAATTATCAAGGTGAGTCCATCGAACACTTGAGGAAATACTTTTAAACCAAAATTTAGAACCTTCTCCAAATGAAGAAGGCTACAACCAAGAGGCCACAAGCCAGTTTGCAATGATGGTTATTATTAGCTATCTTTTTTATAAACCTTGAATATGCAACAACCATGATTCAGCTATGTTATAATATAATTTTTGAATAATTATTAAAAAAAGATCTTATTGGCCTCACATCAACTATGCATTTTCAAGCAAGATCCCTTCTTTTTCACATCGAAGCAATGGCTTATATCTTATACAATTGAATAAAATAGAGAATGATTACAAGTTGTTATTTGCAACTCTATTGCAAATTGTCACAAATATTGCTTTTTGTACTAAAAAATAATTTCTCAGATATGTAGTCAATATATTTTTTTTCTTGTTGTTGTTGCTAGATAATCCATCAAGTTTCAAAAATGCCAATATCCCTAAAGAATTGACCCCCTTTAGAACTTTGTTTTTTATTATACTAAAAATAATGCTATTATACGTGCTACTTATCCTTCACTTTGATTTTCCTGCCTTTGATTATTGTCACAAAGTCAAATATAATAGTTGACATAATATAAAAAATATTGAGGTCAATCTATCAAAGATTGAGAAGAGAATGTTTGATACCGAAAGAGAGATTGTAATCCTTTTTATCTTTTTTATTTTGGAAATAAGTGTATTAAAGATTGAGGGAGTAAAGAAGGTAGGTGAGGGTGGGGAGGGGGGCCAATCTGGATTGCATAGTAATTAAATGGCTGATAGACGATGGCTCAGGTGGGCTAAATACATAGAGAGATAAGGAAATAAAATATTTTTTTAATTTTGAAATTGCAAAGAGGGAAGTTACGACATTATTTATGTAGTTCTAAAAGATTAAGAAGAAATAAGTTTATGAAATAGCACAGTAAGTATTTAGAATAGAGTAGATGATTCTCCTTTTTCTTATTTGTTAGGTTAAAAGGAGCCAAATTTCTCTCCCTCCTCCCATATTCTCTCTCCTCTCCTAGTTATACCATACATGGTAAGAAAAATTAAAAAATATATATAGGATAGCAGAAAACAACAATAGTAAAATTGCTTTTTACTCTTAATTTGTTATTGAGTAGAATTAGTTAGTGAGAGCCAAATGAAAGAAAACAACCCAAGATTTCCTTCCTCTAAAAAAAATAGAGATTTTCTAAATTAATATAAGATGCAACATAAAGTTTTTACTTCTGTTACTATTTTCAAGAAATAAATTCAATATTATATATGTTTACGCCATATTTTATCTAATGATGGCATCCAAAAGGCACGTGCATATTCAAGCACATGGACGAGCCATGCTACAATAATGATGGAGGGGTCTTGAGCCAAGTACCCTCAAATTGATAGGCTAAGATGGTAATCCAAAGGCCGAAGCCTTGGCACCCTATTTGACTCTTTTTGGAGAGCAAATCGAGTAAGCTTAGGAGTGGTTTATAGGACCTTTATAATGCCCCACAGACTGAATAAGAAGAACATTGTCAGGTACATGTTGGATAACCATTAAAGATATACTGAATTAGGACTAGCTACACTGAATTTAAGGCCAAGCAGATACAATAATATGTGTGGTTCCTCTATCAGCCTTGCAAAGGAATCATGATATGGTACAAGATTTGATGGTTGTCAGAATATAAAGAGTGGAGGGTGGTTAGCATTAGGTACCATAATTATTGAAAAAATGGAAGATCGAATGTGGATAGGTGTCAGCACTTGAGATGGAAGGTTATCAGATGGGATGTAACTCGAAGGAAAAATCATTTTATTAATCAAACATATGTAGTTATCTTTATTGTTTTTATCCTTGCATTTATCTTGAATTTATTTATTTTAGTTATCCTAGTTTATTTTTCAATCTTATAGTAGAATCATAGCCTTAGCTATAATCTATATTCTTTTTTTGAGCAGGTAATATTATGGTAGCGAAAATGTTTGACAATCAAGGCCCACGCTACCAACCTTCACCTTCTCTTCTTTCTTATTATTGACATTGGTGATATGCATGTGCACTTGTGAACCTGTCAGGGATATGCATGTTATTCTTCCCTCCCAATAAAGAATTCAACAGCCAACAAAGTGTTACTTTGGATATATTCTTTTGATTTTTTGGTATACATATATATCCTTGTAATATGGCTTATTGCATGTTTACCCTTTATCCCTCAAATAATTTTGTTTTTTGCAACCCCTTCCCTTTACATTTTTTGCTAATGACACTAATGAATAACTATTTTAAACATCAAATAACTTGATTACACTTTGCATTAATACCCCTAGAATATATACAAAAAAACTCTTTTGTAGCATAAACTGAATATTAATTTTCTGCTAGGTGAGTTAATGTAATAATAATACTTTATTTTATATTTTAAATATTATTCATAATATCATCGATCAAAAACCTAATGAGAGGTTATTGTTGTAAAAATAAGATAATTTGAGAGGTATATATACAAATAGTGATCTTTGGAAGGTACATATGCATTAAGCCCTATTTGCCAGGATATATATGCAAAAGGATCTATTTTAAACTTACCAAAAATTAGCACTTCGGACCAAACAAAGATGGTAAAAAGAATGTCATTTGTATTTTCTAGTTTCTTTTTTATTTGTTAATTTGATGAATAAATAAAAGGCTTTATGTAATATTGGCACTATGAATAGGGCTGCCTTTCTCGAATACCCCTAGAGCTTCCCAACATTACCAAAAATAGGGCATACCTACTAAGACATATTATGAATGGGCCAATTGGTACTTATAATCAGCTGGTACTTAAAAGATTAATTATATATAGATTCATTGGAAGAAATAAATAAAGACGAGAAAAGATTCCTTTCCTTTTTACGGAGGTAAAAAAGGTGGGAATTTCTCTCTTTGCGGATTGAATGATATCATGTTCTAAGTAATCATTAGAAAATTATAAATGAATACACTTATAGAAAATATTTTATTAAAATGATATTGGATATTCTTGCAAAAGCTTTGGAAGTTTTGATAGAGAGAGAAACTATTAAAGAAATCAATTAGCCAGGAGAAGAGGTGTTGCTATGAAGATTACTTCCGTTGCTAATATTTGAAAATATTTACTACAAAATAATAATACTTTTATTTCATATTTAAAATATTTATTCATAAAATCATCAATCAAAAACCTAATGGGAGGGTTATTGTTGTAAAAATAAGATAATTTGAGAGATATATGTACAAATAGTGATCTTTGGAAGGTACACATGCAATAAGCCGTATTTGTAGGAAAATATATGCAAAAAGATCTATTTTTAACTTACTAGAAATTGGCGCTTGGGACCAAACAAAGATGGTAAAAAGAATGCCAAGTGTATTTTTTATTTTTTTATTTGTTAATTTGATAAGTAAATAAAAGGCTTTACGTAATATTGGCACTATGAAGAAGGTAGCCTTTCTCGAATACCCGTAAAACTCTCCAACATTACCAAAAATAGGGCATACCTACTAAGACATATTACGAATGGGCCAGTTGGCACCTATAGTCAGCTAGTGTTTAAAAGATTAATTATATGAAGGTTGATTGGGAGAAATAAATAAAGAGGAGAGAAGATACCCTTCTTTTTTAAGGAGGTAAAAAATGTGGGAATTTCTCTCTTTGCCAACTCAATAATGTCATTTTCTAAGTAATCACTAAAAAATGAATACGCTTATGAAAAAGATTTTATTAAAATAATATTGGATATTCTTGCGAAAGATTTGGAAGTTTTGGTAGAGAAAAAAGCAATGAAAGAAATCAATTAGCCAAGGAAAGAGGTGTTTGTATGAACGTTACTTCCATTGCTAGCATTTAAAAGCACTTAAATTTGTCACTTGAGTAGTCCTTAATTGGATATTGAAATTTTTGTTTGTTAGCTATGCTATATCACATGTCATTGCTATCTTATCACCCAAATTAGTTGGCATATTTTTACTAATTCTGTTATATAGCATGAGAGAATTAATATATGTGCTCGTCAGGAAAAATATCCAACTTGATGTTACACTTTGGCTATCATTTAGGTATGAAAATTGGGCACAATCTGTCCCACATTTAACCTTTTTTCTAATTTTTCCGAGGAAAAGATAGGTTGAATGCATCCCCATTTTTTTGGGTACCAAAAAAAAAATATAAAGTACAATTCTAACGCATTACCATTTCATTGAGATCATGAGTACAATACTAACAAGAAAACTAAAATATAGAGCTAAATAAAGTATAAATATTTGGATATATCAATGTTGGTCATGCAATTGGCATGCGGAATTGCTTCCTACCTTTCTTTTCCTGCAATGGATCAGCATAGCATCATGTGCAGAGTATGATTCTGTGGACCAAAATCATGTTCAGATGCTTGCGATGGAAAACCTGTGGGTGCTTGAATCCACCATTCACCCATGCTTCAAGATCATCACTTGCCACATCCTTAGAATTACACCCACATCGCAAATGGAGAGAGAGAGAGAGAGAGAGAGAGAGAGAGAGAGAGCGTACTTAGATGGTGGGCACGTCAGAAGCATGCATGCATGCAATAGCCATCTAGCATGGGAAATATTAAACACCGTGACATTCTAGCAAATGTCGCACCGCAGATATGGGGGGTTCGTCCGGCATAAAATGCAAAAGGCCAAAAAAATGTTTCCATTTCTTCGAGGCCAACTGGTGGACCACAGGAAGGTCATCGCGATAACGGACAAAACGCCAGGCGAAAAAAAAACCTCTTGGAAGGATCGCGCTGGAAGTGGAAGAGACGGTTCCGCGCTTGCTGCCGCTCTCTCAGTCCCTCCACAGCCGGATCAACATTTCCTGGAAAAAAAAAAAAAATTGACGCCTTCCAGAGCGCCCCCCCCCCCCCCCCCCCCCCCCCCCCCCCCCCCCCC
>JAOXJJ010000482.1:1392756-1416376 GCA_025769935.1 Phoenix roebelenii
AATCGTTGCTGCAGCCCCTCAAACCTACACTACATGTTATGGCATGTTACCATCCATGTTCAGATCCCCCCCCCCCCCCCCAAAACACACACACACACAAAAAAAAAAATCCAATCGCTCTTCACAAGGGAAAAAAGCCAAAAAAAAGGGGTAACAATTGCTAAACGAAGCCGAGAAGATTGCCTCCCCGAGGTATTTTTCCTTCTCTCTCTTTCTTGTTTGTTTTAATCTCATTCGTTTGTTATTTCTGTACCATTGTGTTGTTATAGAGCTTTGATTTCTGTTAATGGGGTTCTTTTTTGTCATGATTCTTCCTGGAACCCACCTTTCTCTCTAGTTTTTATTGATTTTTGGTTTTAAATGAGTTTGTTGAAATATGGAAATCTGGCTTCAAGAGAGTGAGAATTCATCGTTGTTCAAAAGATTTCGAACTGAATGTTCAAAGTAGTTCTTTTCTCCTTATTTTGGATATCTTGATATTTGAA
This sequence comes from Phoenix roebelenii, assembly GCA_025769935.1. NCBI lineage: Eukaryota > Viridiplantae > Streptophyta > Magnoliopsida > Arecales > Arecaceae > Phoenix > Phoenix roebelenii. The sequence goes on from JAOXJJ010000482.1 coordinate 1,393,242, forward strand.
ATGTGGGTTGTGTGCAAGAAGCAAAAGGCATATGCAAGAAGGGCTTTAGAGCCAAGCTAGTAACAGTGACAACATCAGGGACTAGTTTGGAAATGTTTGGAGATGTAGAGGAGGAATACCTCCTTGGGAATTTAGTTGGACTGGGAAAAGGATGGCATGAGATCAGAAAGAGAGCTTTGGTTGTTTTTCTATCTTTGTGGTTAGGGAAAATGGATTTCTTAACGGCAATGATTGGCAGCCAAAATTTGTTTTTCACATGTAAGTTTGTGCTCGTTATGTGAGAAACTATCTCAAGCAAAATAATTTTATGCAGGGATAATATTGGTGATACGTAACTCTATCCATAATTGTTCAAGTATTTGATTAGAGTATCCACAAGATACTTGAAGAAGGAGTTTTCTAACCTATGCCTCCGTAAAAGCCATAAAACCGATAGATATCACATGCTTAAAAATAGGCTAGGTTAGGGATCCTTATCAGATAACCAAAACCTCATCAATTTTCTTCCATAAAAAAAACTATCCTAGGCATAACTACATATAGTGGGTAGTTACCTAGCACCAATGTCCATCGAACCGGTACCAGAACTCGTATCGGTCAGCGCCCAGTACCGATATGGTACCATACCAAACCGGTAGGATGTGCTAGTTCACGGACCGATACACCCAATTTTTTTTAGAGTTCTCAAAAAAATTTAATTGGTAATCACTCTTTTCAAAATTTTTCAATGAATTTAAGTCTAATTTAATATTTTTTTGATATTTTCTTGATTTTTTTTATATTTTATGATATTTCTATGATCTCGGTTTAACCTAAATGATGCATCTTATTGATTTAAAATGATACAAATCATAAAATCAACAACATAAAATATTCTCAAATCAAGTAATGATATGAAAATTCAAAAATAATACAATCAATTGCATACATTTAAAGTTCAACATACATACCGATATCTAAAATCAGATCGAGTGGCGATGCCTCTCACAGATATCCAAAACATTAGCATAGTCAAAAGGCACATTAACCCACCTCTCTAACCTACGTTCATCCCAAGTGGCGGATTATAAGCACTCTTAGATCTCGCGTTGAAGCTTTAGCTCGGAAAGATGTCCTCTAGTTGATAATACGGTTGTAGAGGGGTCCATCTGAATATGCTGACAGCAAAATTCGACCCATAAGATACTCTAAAAATTATCCAAATTATTTATTTATTTTTTAAAAAATATTTTTTTAATCTAAAGTATATTTTTAATTTTTTAAAAATATATATAATCTAGAAATTAAAAAATTTTATGTCAGCGTGTACATCGTCCATAGATCTACAACATGTAAAAAAATCAAGCCCAAATCAAAATTTTTGGCATGATCTCCCCTTATTTTATAATTTTTGAGTTATTTTTTCAAACCTCCGCCCAAAAAAAAGAGAGGAAAGGAGATAGGAGAGAGGAAGCATACCCTATTTAGATTTGAATTTTTATTCTGATAGCCTGAATCAGTATTGTTTATGGATTTTTTGGAAAGAGGAAGTGGCGGAACTGCTTTCAAATTGCTTTGGAAAGGCCTTCTCGAGCCTTCCCAATGCCACCTGATGCCTATAAAAGGCATTGAGTGGTAGTGGCAATAATACCATACCCAACTCGGGTCAAAATTGGGTTGACTCGATGTGAACTGGCCGGTTTGCACTAAGTCGGCACCAAACAGACGGTTCGGGCCGATTCCGATCAGTAAAGGACTGGTTTTGGCTGGTCCAATAGTGGTTCCGGCCAAAATCGAATAGGATTGCCGAATCGACTCGGTTTTGCACCGGGTTAGCTTGGTACTACTCGAACTAGGCGGTCGGCCTGGTTCGGTAGACCTTGCCTACCATCCGAAGTTATCCAACAACTAAATTATGTGGGCCACATTGAAACGTGTTCAACACATTATACTTTACGATCAAACAACTAAGACTGATAGATTCTGTTGAAAAATTGAATGATGTGAGAGAGAGTGGTAATTAATGGGTTGTGGGGTGATGCAGCATCTTTAAATTTCTTAGAATTAGGTGAGAATGTTCTTCTTGTTCTTTAAACTTCCGTTCAAACTTCAAAGTAAACTATTTTGTTGCTAGATGCAACTATTCTACATGGTCTACTCCTTATGATAGCAACAAGATCTGAGAATATAACAACCCAATAGTCTACTTATCAAGTGCCCCCTAAAAGGAATTGAAGCATGGGCAATTATTAAGGTAGCAGAAAATGAGAAATCAGGATGATGACAATCTTGTGACCGCTAGATTTGGAAGCATCTAGCGTGGAGACCGAAGATGATGAATAGTTGAGTGGACAAGGCCATTTTTGCAAAACCCAGCTAGAAAAATGATGCTTATCCAATCGAAAAGTTAGAACTATAGGTTGCTTGACCTTCGATCAGGTTTTGAGGTGAAACCTCTATCTAGACCTTTGTAGTTGGTGTAGGATTCCTTTAAAGTTAAATTGCTCATACTTGTCCACATTTGCCTCAATATCTTATATCCATTTAATTATCTTCTAAAGGTAAGGTCCATACAACAAAATTATTTCCTAAAGTCTCATTAGGTTTATATGTTTCTTGATAGTTTAATTATTAGAAATTGCTTTGGTTTATGTATCATTTCACAAGTGATATGGACCATTGTGGACTACTTAGATTAATTTTTGTAGTTTGCATTGGATTTGAAAACAAGATATGCCATATTTAACTATGCACGGTCATGCAAAATAACTTTCAAAGTTCATAACGATTGGTACGATGTTTAACCATCTCACCCTAGTTATTTAGATCAAGGAGCACCAAACCAGTATCGGATGTTGTACCGGTCCGTGCCGGTCGGTGCCCGGTATGGTTGGGTATTAGTTCGGATCGGTACGAACCGGTTAGGCATGCTGACTCATACATTAGCACACCCTAATTTTTTTTTTGTGGGAGTTCTCTCTCTTTTTGAACTTTTTTAATGAATTTAAGTCTAATTTGATATTTTTAGATGTTTCTATGATTCTGGTTTAAGCTAGATGTTGCATTTTATTGCTTTAAAATGATATAAATCATAAAATAAACAGTATAAAATATCTTTATATCAAGATACAATCAATTACATACTTTTCAAGTCCAACAAATATACATAATGATATCTAAAATTGGGTTGAGTGGCGATGCCTCTCGTAGATATTCGGATCATCAGCATAATCAGGAGGCACATCAACCCACTCCTCTATCAAAGTGGTGTTGTAGTCTTGTATGTTCATCCCATAAGGAACGTGTGCCGGATTATAAACACTCTCAAATCTCTCGTTGAAGCTCTGGCTCTGAGGGGTGTCCTCTAGCTGATAATACGACTATGAAAGGGCCCATCCGAATATGCCAGCAACAAAATCTGACTTGTCAGATGCTTCGGGCTGCGTAGGATAGTAGTCAACGGAAGTTGCCTCAGATGCACCGTATCTATATCCGTATCCGTATGGGTCATAGGATGCCTGTGGCTGTAGATAATATGATCCAATATATGACTCTGAACTTGATACGTCTATGGATCCTACTTTACGTGTGAGGTCATCTACAGCTACATCGTGCCTCCTGAATGATCTCGAGGAGTCCGTCTCCTATATGCAATCGTATCCCGTGGGCTCTACCAGATCGTGCATCGTGGTCCCTATCCTATAGAGCATGCATGAATTGAAATTCACCGGTGTATCGAAGACCACCCTCTGGCTGTGTCTCATAAACTGGGACTCCTCCACTCCCTCCAGTGCTAGCAGATCCACCATCAGAACCGTCATCATTGCTGTCCCATGACTCCTCCTCGACACTCTCCATCGGGGCTGCATGTGCCTTTATTTTTCTTTTTTTGGTATGTTGGGCAGATGTCTTCTTATCCTTCATGCCCCTCTCTATCTGGCTATGTCGCCCTCCTGATCGAGTAACGTAGAGCCCAACTCCTATAGCTTTTTCAAATTGCTGTCAAGCACATCGTAAATGTCCTTCAGGCCTAGAGGATCTACACCGGGACCAGCAACCTGTATGGCGGAAAAGGTAGACATGTAGTACGCATTGTCTGCCACATTCACTGGGATCTGGTTAAAGTGGAAGCAGGATCCAATAGCTTGCTACATATTCTTTTTTTATCCTTCTTCAGCATTGAGTCAACTCTCTACTGCTTCAAATTTCTGCTGGAGAAAGCATGTAGATCTAAATTATGGATTACTGCTCCTGGTGGAATTTCTCTAGATGACTTCTTTTTACTACCAAAAGCTTCCAACATAGATGCCATCCGGCCACCGCCTCTGCTGACGCCCTTTCTGATTGAAGGTCCTCGTAAACTCTGGATATGCTCTGCTGCCTGTAGAACTGAAGCCTGACTCGTAGAACGAGGGCCCGAATCAAGATCTATGCCTGGCCATCTCTACTTACTGCCACTAATCATCTAGGCTCGCCTGTATGACAACCTGGATATGTGCCTCCTTGTCATCTGGGGCGGACACCTCCTCTGACTCTCTGGAGTGATAGAAAGGTGGCTCTACCGCTTGGCGTTCCACCTTCGCCTTCTTCTTTGCAGCCCTCTTCTTCGCTTCTTTGAAATTAGTGAGGTTCCTTTTCATCAGCTGTCGAACCTTCTGTAGGCATCTGTGGCATATAGATACGTTACCGTAACCACCAGCTAAATGCTGCTTCAACCTGATTACCCCTTTTCTTCTAAACTCTTGGTTGCACCAGTTGCACTGCCACTGGTGCCGGTCCGAGAGCATTCGCCTATACTCCTGGTCAATATCACGTTGTGGATCCTTTTTTTCTTGATGGCTCTATTCCTACACCGTGTCGATCAAGTACAATAATTTATCAATTATTTAAAATTAGCAAATTATGAATATAAGGATGAATTTTTTTACCACAAAAAATACATCTGATTTATCTAATATATACCCTAATTTTTCTTATTTATTTATTTATTTATATATTTTTAATAATTTCTAGTTTAAAAAATGTTTATATATCATAAATTAAAAAAAATATGATTTCTACCTCAAAAATTACTTCTAAATTATGTAATACGAACTACTAATTTTTCATAAATTTTTTAATATTAATTATATATTTTAAATTATTTTTTATATTTAAAAATATTTTTTAAATAATAATATTTTAAAAAATTAATTTTAGCTCAGACTGATGTAGAACCCAATAATGAATGCTATATATATTTTTCTAGATCCTCGGACATGCATAAAATATTACTTATTTTTCAATTTATTCCAAATCTAGGCCTAGGCTACTGTGCGCATAATCGCATCAAAACTTAAATTAATAGATACCAAATTTTTATATAAAGTGGATTGCATATCCCTAAATACATATCTAATTTTACAATATTTTTAATTACTTTTTAAAGAAAATTTATCTTTTTAATCCAAAAATATATTTATAATTTTAAAAAATTACATATAATATAAAAATTGTAAATTTTTATGTCAGCATATACATTGTCCATAGATGTGCAACATATAAAAAAACCAAGCCTAAATCGAAAAATTTGGCATGATCTTTTCTTATTTTGCAATTTTTGAGCTATTTTTTCAAGCTCTTAAAAAAAAAGAAAAAGCTAGGGGAAAGGAAGCACACCGTATTTAGCCTTGGCTCTTTCTTCTGATAGCCTAAATCAATGTTGTTTGTGGATTTTTTCGAAAGAAAATTTAGATGCATAAGTTTGGGAAGGCCTTCTTTGGCCTTCCCCTTCATTGGCGTTCGGTTTTAAAAGCCGAACGCCAGGCCACAACCACAGTAGTTCTGGACAAAAATTACCGGTTCGGATAAAAAATATCGATTCCAGCTAAAAATTATTGGTTCCAGCTAGTACGGGCTGGAACCGTTTTCCTATAACGAGATGACCTCGTCTGAGACTGGGTCGGCTTGGTTTGGCCTGAACCGGACGTTACGGTACGGTTCTACAATCTTTGGTTTAGATGGATGAATCAGTGAGATCTAAGATAGTTTCACTAGGTGGTGAGGCTCCATTTTAATTGTCTTAATGATTTGAACATGTTTGCTGCCTTCGTCCACCTTCTCAATCTGGAGCCAATGTACTCAACTTTATGTCCTAATTTGGAAAGGAATTGCTTGGTACCACAAAATGGATGTGGATGATGTGATCAAACTGCTCATCCTGTTCTAAACCAGATTGTATCTTTTCACTATTTGCAGTCAGTTTTATTTTTTATAATAAATATGTTCATTTTCAACTAGTAGAGGAATCTGAGACAGCTAGGATCGTGGAACATCATGAGCACAAATGAAGAGCCATTGTAACCCGTCAAAAGTCCTTTTGAGAGGTTTTATGAAAAAAGAGTGCCCTGCTTTCATCTAATTTTACTTTTTGGTTTATTGTTAGAAATTCAAATAGTATAGACTAGGTGAAGAAATTTCTTCTTTTCAAGTGAATCATCTTTTCTTGAGCAAATCACCAAATATGTGGGATTAAAAGGGACTATGCTTTTCACTTGAGCTTTGAAAATCATTAAGATGTCTCGTTCATATTGTTGTGGTTCTAATTGATCTTGTTTGTATCATAATTAGGTTTGAAACTTTCTTGCTTTCCTAAGAGACCTCATCTTAATTATCTTTTCCTTGCATACACTAGTAGGATGGATTATATGAACACAAATTTAGCCACACTCTTGCAATTGCACACTTGCTTGTACTCCTTTTTCCTTTGCAATATTGGGCAAAATTCATTTCTGTTGTATTATAACTTACCGATCAATTCCTTCAAGGTTGCTGTTATCATATCTCTTTTAGAAGGGTTTACTTTCATTCTCCTTCATAATTCTTCCTGAAGATGTTGGAAGTTGTTGTTTTGTTCTTCCTCATAGTTTGACCAATCTTATTGTTCAATATTTGCTGTCTTAGTGCTTATCATGCAAGGTTTTTAATCGAGAATCTCGGCCATCACAGTGAGTATCAATATGGATTGAGATCTTGGTTTATTTTGGCCAATATATTAAGCCCATAAATATGGAAAAAGACCTAGAATTCTGGAATATTGACTGATATTATAGGATTTGATATATTAAAATCTTAACCAATATAACAAGCTCAAAATTAACAAGTATTTTAAGTCATTAATTTGAATTTTCTAATAAAAAAAGTTAAGTTAAAATTGTAATGGATTGATTAGCCAAAATATTAATCTATATTTGAATATTTTATATCCAATATATCAGGATTTATCATTTGTATTGGCCAAGAAAAAGAAGGGCTCCGATATTAGTTGTGCCATATTGGTGAATGGTGAGTGCCCAAACTAATACTGAACGAACTAATATCAGGATTTATCCTTTTTAGCATTTATTTATGCTCCAAACAATTGTCATACCTCGAGACTCCAACTTATTCAAATTCCAAGCCCTAAGGTGTGACCATTTTAGTCAGTCAATCCTGGTGCCAAAGGTAAATTCAAGATTAGGATGCCCATAAACAAAATAACTAAATAGAGCCAAACTAAAATATATAAAACACAACCATACAAATCTTAGAAGATAATCTATCATGCCTCGACCCAAAGACTTGCCAACAGACATAGGGCTTGGTCCTTGAGCATGCAAGCAACAACCTATCAAATAACAAATACAAACCAAGCTAACAATAATTCAATAACACAGGCAGGATAAAAGACCCAAAGACCCACCTTATAGGCATAGGGCTTGGCCCTTGGGCATGCAAGCAACAACCTATCAAATAACAAATACAAACCAAGTTAACAATAATTCAATAACACAGGCAGGATAAAATTTTCCAAAACTAACTAGGTTTCCAAAAATTGAATTGGCCACAAGCCAAACCCAAAAATGACAATTAGCAATATCATGACTAAATATTAAAACAAATTCTAAATAAACCAACAAAACAACTTAAATTCTCTAAGTTCCAATGAGTTCTAGAAAATCACAATATCGAAGAGATTTCCAATATTGAAACCATGGTGCTTAGGTGAATGAAGAAGAGTAGGACAAAAGGGGGTCGATGGGGCTGGGGTTGCACACACAAGAAAAGAACAAGTAGGGGTGGGTGGGGCGGGGCTGGGGGGAGGTCGCATGAAAAGGAAAAGAGAGGGCTCGGGAGGGTCTGGCTAGGTCTAAGCCCAAGCCAAGTTAGGCTGGATGCCTATGGGTTGCCCTAGCTGCTATATAATCTATTATCTGCATCATTTTACCTTTTTTGAGATACAAAACAACATAATGTGAAACTTTTATATCACCCTTGTTGCCTCAACAATCACTAGAGACTAAAAGAAACTCCACGTCTTAGCTAAAGCTGAGTTAGGTTGGGCGCCTATGGGCCGTAGGTGGCCCAAGGTGTTACATAATCTGTTATGCACATTATTATATCTTTTCTAAGATATAAAATAACATAATGTGAAACTTTTATATTACTCTGTCTCTTATTGCCTCGGTAATAACTAGACACAAAAAGTAACTCCAAAACCTTCTTCTAGAAGTTCCACTATGTTTGTGGTTAATCACTCGAGTGTTTTATAGTTGGAGTGAGCTACACAAGTTAGTATGGAACTTTCTAACTTTGAGAAAAGAATTTTAAGTTTCTACTGCAAATAAATGACATTTCAACATAAACTATAAATTCCTGTCACAAATGAGATAAGATATTGCAACATCATTGAGAAACTTGCTTCTCGAGGCCATACATATCCTTGTTTCTAATTTATATGGGGTCCCACGTATCTTTCAGATGAGGTCCAAATATATCACTTGGCAAGAATTCCACAAATATCTCCATAGCATGGTATTGCTTTTTGAAATTAACCATAAACTCACAATAAATGCCATTTAAAAGGACCTAGTTGGAACAAACACTCCACTTCACTGTTGAAGCGTAGAAGACTCAAATAGGGAAATAATTTTAATTCAAAACACTGATACAGATCAAATATCAGCTTAAATCTCATATTGTTTCAAAATTTCCAAATTGAAATTGAAAGATAACCTAAAACTAACATAGTTAAGAAGAATAAGTCCAGATCTTTTAAATGTTATACAGTACAACATCAAAAAAAATCCCAGTGTTAGAGTTCGGTATTTCAAAAGAAAACCCTATATTCTTAAACTGACTAAGGTTTTAGAATTTCAAAATGATACCTAGACTTGGAAATTGGAATAATATAATCGAGAATGAAGTTCAATTTTTTATTTGGGAATTTGATTTCCATATGCGATAGGCCTACTATTTCCTTCTTTTCTTCACCAGCTTACTATCAAAATCCTTCACTTAAAGGCATTAAAGGTTGGTTAGCCCAGTTGGTTCTTGTAACAGGTCAGTCATGATGGTTGGTTGAGCATTCTGACCTACTAGACAGGCAATTTTTGACTAGGTCATATGAACAAGCCTTCTTTGCATATTTGTTTCCATTTATGAGATATTACTTATAAATATGGTCCTACACCCCATTTGAAGATTATTGAAACACTAAAAAAATTCATCGAAACAAAAGATGAATTTTCTGGGTCAAGAACAAAAATCCAACTATTAGGGCTGGGTTGCATCACTGACTTTCAAATGCTAAGGTTTTTCTTGGATCTCAAAAACTCAAGTTTAACAATATTCAAACATTAATGGAAATTATGGAATCCAATGTTTCCTGCAGGAAAAGCTTTTTATCTTAGTTTTCGAAATGTTTTCATTCAGACCAGTGCTAATCATCAAGCTATGACTTAACAGGAAGGGATTTATTTTAAAATTTTGCACACGTATATATTTTAAATAGATGTTGGTTTTGATGCACATGGGGATTTTACACCACCACACATGGGATTGCAGGTGCACATATCCTCTTTTACTTTCCGTGGTGCTAGTGGGAAGTCTTATAGCAACCTTTCTGCACAAAATGCTTGTCAAAGCATTATGGCAGCTCCATTTTTAGCGGATTCGTTTACTTTAATTATAGCCTCCATGTATGCTGATAAAACTTTAAATGTTTGGGATTTTAAACGGATAGCACCTTCCAGTCACAGGCTTCTCTAAATGAGAATGAAATCTAATGATTTTTATGACAGTGATGCATCCAACTCTAATTTTCTGAGGATTATATATATACACATACTTGCATTTTGTTGACAGTTGTCTTTTTGATGGATTGACTTTGAAAATAGATATCCCCTTTAAAGTAAAAAAGCTAAAAAACTTGTATCTTCTTACTTTTATTACTTTACATTATTAAAGTGTACCTGAATCAAATTATATGACCTTTCAATATAGTTCTTACATAGTTGTAGTTAAAGATCTCCATCTTGGTACCGGACCTCATATCGGTACCATCTTATTATAGTGTTGGTACGTGGTACGGTACGAGATGGCGAGGCATACCGAGTGTATGTACGGTACTGAACAGTACTATGAACTTTAGTTGTAGTGGACAATTGGTTTCCTTCAATAAATGCTTATAATGTTGTTTTTCATTTCCTGCAGTTCTCTGTGCTGTATTCTTTGGATCCACACTTCACTAGCCAGTAAAATTGTGGAAGAGTTTTTAAGAAGATATGGCATCACTGCAAGATATTGCTCTGTCGGCATTTATAAATATTCTATCTGCATTTGCATTTTTTGTGGCATTTGCTATATTACGGCTTCAGCCATTCAATGATAGAGTATATTTTCCTAAATGGCATCTCAAAGGGATAAGAAGCAGCCCAAGACTTTCAGGAAACTCAGTAACGAAGTTTATTAACTTGGATTGGAGAATGTATTTAAGGTTTTTGAATTGGATGCCAACTGCACTCAGAATGCCAGAACCTGAATTAATTGATCACGCTGGACTTGATTCTGCTGCATATATCAGGATTTATCTTCTTGGGTGAGTCCAATGGTGCCATTGATCTTATTATTTATTTATTTATTTTTAAAAATAGTTTTATTTCTCTATGTTGAAGTAGAATGGTAAAATGAAGCTAACTAAAATGATGAACATATGCATCTTTTTTCATAATTTTTCAACCTTACCAACTCTACATGCACTCCACATTCACCTTTGGGGCTTGTCTTTACTTCTCAATCTGATTTTGAGGAATTTTAGGGATCTTTCTACCGTTCATCTGTTGAACATCTCTATTGCTTTTCATGGAAGATCTACTTGAACTGCATCCAGAGAACAGCTGTCAGTTAGGTTCGAGGCAATTCAATCACTCTACTATTATACTATATGAACTAGATTTTTAGAGATATGTGTGCAATCAATTAATTAGAATGCCTTTTGCTATTCTTTTAGCAACTAGATCTGTCCTACTTTACATCTATATTACTTTGTATATTGACTCCTTTAGTGTTTATTCATGTTTCTTGATTAGATGGATTAACCTATCATACATTGTGCTTTTGCAGGTTAAAGATATTTGTGCCTTTAACCATTCTTGCTTTTGGTGTCCTGATTCCTGTTAATTGGACTGGTGATACTTTGGAGCATTTAGATGTAGAATTTAGTGACATTGACAAGTTCTCAATATCGAATATTGCAAAAGAATCAAAAAGGTATAACCTTTTGATTTATTTAAAATTTTATCAAGGCAGTGTTTGCTAGTTAAACCTAAGGAATAAGGGAGGATTTTGTGAAGATGGAGACTCTAAAGCATATACTTTTTCATTTCATATATCGATTTCTATCAGTTACCAAAAATGGAAATTAATACATAGCACCATATGACAATTTCTTGTGATGCCACAATATTTATGACTTTATGATGTAGAAATATCTTGCTTTTGATTTGATGGATAGAGACAGATTACTTGTAGTTGTTCTATTCTTGTGGCCCTTAATATGGTCGTTTGCACCTACATATATGTTTTGCTTGTTGCTCATCAGGAATATGTGGTTCTACTCATTAATGGTGTAACAAAAATGTTGGATCTATGATGATATGCATTATTTACAATTGTTAAAAGTAAAAAATAAAAATATGTAGTTTTATAAATATATTTTAGTAGAAATGTATAGAAGTTTCTGATCAAAGCTAATCAAAATGAAACTCTGCTGCATGAATCTGTCTTGGATCTTGGATACAGAGTTAGGTATATATATGAGATATGACACTTTTAGTAGAACTAGAATTGGATGGATTAAGTCTAGCATGCAAATGAATTTTAAAAAGTGAAAATTTTTATGAGAGCGATTATGCTGCTAAATGTTATATGGCTGATAACCTTCAATATATAGAGGGTGCTGGCTCAAAAGATCATTGAGAGGAATATTAAAATGCTGATATTGATGCATGGTAAATTGAGAAAGTATGATTTAGAATGAATTTACATGAAGAAGCTGACATGTTGGGCATGTGTGAACATGGTATTGGTAGAAGTGATACAGTTATTTGTTTCCAAGATGATCGAGGAGTGGGCTTATGTTACTTTACAAACTCAACGGAATATATGACAAACAACATGGAAATGTTTTGTTGATTGAATATAGAGCTCTTGATAAGAAAGAGTTGATGAATTGATAAAGCAGTCTCTGTGGTTATTTTGGCTTATTGATCACCTAATATAAGGGCTTGTTTGGCATAATTATTGTTTTTGTGTTTTTGTTTAGGAGTAGTGACACATGAAGAATGATGTTTAAGATAGAAAACTTCTACTATCCCTTGCCTTTATTTTGACTATTTTTTGAAAACAATAAGTCTTTGCTTCAAAAAGCTGTAAAGTTTATGCAAACAATTTGAAAGAACAAAAAGGTTGCATCACCCATGTTGTTCAGTTTAGTTCATTTTTTCTTTTCAGGTTTTTGAAAACAAAAACATGACAAAGATATAAGAGCAACACTAATGGGCCCAAATTATTGATGGTTGTAAGTTTTTGATGTCTTTAGTCCAACGAATTTATGAATATTACCCTTGTCATGTTAATTTATTAATAGAGAAAGTCCACTATTGGTTTCCCTCTCTTGTTTCATCAATGTTGTCAAGATTAGGACCAAGTCATGAATCGTGAATGGGGCCAGATTGAATGGGCTCATGGATCGAATAAAAGATTGTAAGTGTTTTTTTAATTCCTTGTTAAAAAATAAAATGTAAGAAGTGAAAAGTTGGACTCATGAGATAGTTGTGAAAAACTAAAAAAACTTACATAAATGCAAGAAGTTTAGTTTCCATCACTGCACAGGGCACACAGATTTGGACTACATACTGTATATTAAATCCTTGGAAAACATAAAGATCCTAAAATCAATGTAGAGACAACCAAATCAAAGATCCACACTACTGATTATGATTAAATTTGAAAATATACCTAAAAGTAAAAATAATTGTATGTTTTGGAGATCTCTATCCCATGCATCATATAGATGCAAAAATGGATAGTTCCTATTGTGCTAGTGTGTCAAAATATATAATAGGACATTTAAATTGAGTATTCACTTTATTGATGGTGATCTACATATGTTAAAACATGTATAGATTGAAAATTGATAGATGTTGATATCTACATCATAGTAAAATATGGTCTCATATTATTGGAACCTTTCATTTTTGCACTTGTTTGATGCTTCCAAGAAAGGCAATATTGTCCTGAACTGCCTGGTTCAGGGCGTACTGAACCGTATGGAGGGTGGATCGGCATGGTTTCACCCTTCAGTTTGAGAAATTTGGAGAGGGAGGGGGAGAGGGAGGAGAGGAAGGAAATGAGAGAGAGAGAGTTGAAGGGAGGGAGAGGCAGAGGGAGAGGGAGGGAGGGAGGAAGGGTAGGAGCAAGGTTCGTTGTCTTGGTATTGGACCTCGTACTGGTGCCACATAGCACAGTGTTGGTACGGTACGATACAGATTTTTTTGGCATACCCAGTGTTGGCACGCCATCCGTACTGAGTACCAGTATGATACGGTATGTCCTTGTCATTCCTAGAAAGGACTGGAAGCCCTTATTAAGAATAAAAATTTGGAATGGCTTTCCTATTCCTAGGAACTATTGGGAATGATTGATTTTGATTCCTCTATGTGGATAAACATAGATAATCCCAAAAGAATAAAGTATATTTGGTAGCATATAATATAATATGTTAAAATATTATTAACATTACTAATATTAATAATATCATTGTTCATAACAAAGATATTTCTATTGTTAGTCATAATCTAATATAATATTAATATCAGTGTCTGCCGAGCCGACCGAACTGGCTTCGGTATCGGTTCGGTACCGGTTGGAATCGATGCCGAACCAAAACCACAAAAAAAAAACATCCGACGCATGCGCGTCTGGCTCTGTGTTTTAGCCATAAAGTGGTATTAAATGCCCATGTGGCACCGCGTGGGCTCGCTGCCCCATGCGAGGAACCATGCGCGGGTGTAGGAAAACAATGCGAGCGCGAGAAACCACGCGGGACTGAGGTTCCCTACGCGTGAAATCGCCCGCGACACGAGCGATTTTCCGCTCGCACCCACGCGGGCAGGCGGCTCCCTTCCCTTCTTTTCTTTTCTTTTCTATTTTTTTCCCTTTCCCTTCTTTCTCCTTTCCGAACTCTCTTCTCCTCTCCTTTCTTCTCCTCTCTTTCCCCCCTTCTCCCACGAGCAAGGAAGGAACCGTTGGGACAGTCGCTCACGCGTCAGGATGCTCGGGAGGGGGTCGGCTCGAGGTACGTCGAACTGTTTTCTTCTTCTCCTTTTTCTCTTCTTCTTCCTCTTCTTTCTTCCTCTTCTTTCCTCTTCTTTCTTCCTCTTTGTTCCTCTTCTCCTCTTTCTCTTCCTTTTTCTTCCCCGTTCGATTCCGACCCCAAACTATTTTATGTGGCTGTACCATACCGATGGAGGTCGGTACTGATACAGTATGTGCTGAACCGGCTGGTACCGCTCGGTACAGGCCAGTTTAGCAGACCATGATTAATACCAACAGTATCGTGATAATGACTACCAAAATAATATAATGAAATATATTATATAAAAAATTATATGATTTATAACAATTTGATCTATATAATTAGAATGATGTAATCTACATTAATAATATTATTAACATTAGTACTAATACAATAATATATTACAATACTAATATTTGCTTATATAAGAACCTAGCATGTATATTACCCTCTCTTTTCAGATCCAAGGTGTTTGTCTTACTTATCAAGAAAAGGAACCAAGAGCAAACCAATAGACAGTTTTCTTGGGCACTGGCTGTGCTCCACAAACGTAATGCCTTGGCGAGATAATAATTCATTGTAAAAATCAAAAAGTCAAATGAAGCATAGAATATAGACTTTCTTCATGGTTTTTCAAATATGTGAATAATATGGTCAAGTTGGATCTTATGATTGAAGGGATTGGAGAATCTATATTATGAACCTAGAACTTATGGTACTAATTAATCTGGATGCAAGGACAAGATCAAGATTGTTTTTGGTCATTTTGATTTGGGCTATAAAATCTGGATGGTGGATTTTAAGATCTTCATAGTAGTGTATTTAAGAGATATTTTCAAAGTGCATTTTACTTTGTGCAAAAGGGAAGGAAGCCTCGCCCAATATTATAGTTAATATAATAATCGTTATGGACAATAATCACATTTTCTTTTTTTGATATTATAATCCATGTATATTATTATTATAATATATCATTTATAATATATATTAGTATAATACTTAATCGATAGTTAATATGTTAACATTATATTATTGAGGGTCGAGGTCTGATGCTAGTCTAATGGGGTGGAAGATAGGAAGTTACTCCCAACAAGGTTACAAGTGAAGGATGCTAAAATGCACACAGCCAGTTTGGCTGCAAGTGCTTTCCTAGCTAAAGCCCCAAAAGTTGACATTAGTTGCTTGCACCTAGAGTGACTTGCAGGAAGCCAAACAACTGCAAGTGACCAGTTGCAAGTCTTTCACAACAATTGACTTGCAGGCTGCCCAATTGGAGGAAACCAAACAACCCCTTATCCAAATCTAGGAATAGGAATTAGTCACTACCTAATGATTCTTGGAAAAGGGGGAATAGGAATTCCATTTTTGATCTTTGTTTTGGATAATAAAACATGGCCTAAGAGTTTACAAGGGCTAATGGAACCACATCTTCATATAAGCAAGAATACCAGGAAGATTAAATAGATATAGGACATGAGGTGGATAGTTGTAATGATAATTGCAATTAGTCATATGATAAACAACTGATTTTAATGTCCAAGAGGATGAAAATGCATTACAGATAGCAAGCCTAAGTAGAATTCGTATCAAGGTTTGCCGAATCGGTACTAGAGGGCTTACTAGCCGGTGATCGGTTCGGCATTGTATGAGTCCATACGGTGTCGTTCCAGGGTGTACGATCAAAGGTGGTGCTAGAAAGGGAGGGTGAGAGGGAGAAGGAGAGAGAGGAAATGAGAGAGAGGAGGGAGGGAGAGGAAGAGGGAGGAAGGGGGGGAGGGAGGGAGGAAGAGGGAGGAAGGGAGTGAGAGTGAGGGAGAGGGAGGGGGGAGAGAGAGACCAAGAGATAGTTTTTCGAGCTCGAAAACCCTAATTGAAATAGGGATCCCTTGCTTTGTTTCGAAACAAGAGATCTCTTTTTATTTTTGCCGATTTCAAAGTGAAGTTGGTAGATAGTTTGCTGACTTCACTTCAAAATCAGCAAAAATAAAAAGGGATCCCATGTTTCGAAATGAAATAGAGGATCCTTAACTCCCTATTTTGATTAGGGCTTCTGAGGTCGGAGGGCTTTCTCTCGGCCTCTCTCTCCCTCCTTCCCTCCCTTCCTTCCTCCCCTGTTTCCTCCCTTCCTCTCTCTCCTTCTCCCTCTCCCTTTGTTTCGAACCAACGTAATGAACCATGATGGTAACTGATTGATGCAGTTCAGTACATTATGTACCCTAGCTGGTTCGAGATAGATCGGCAGACGTTGATATGTATCACTGGAGTTAGTGAAGAGTTGAGAAATTTTCTACATCCGCTTGCCTGTGAGATTTGACTTTGTATATTTATCCATCCTATGAATATGAGTATTGCCGGTGATCAAAGTATAGTGTTGCTTCCTACTACCTTGAGCTAGGATGTCCAGGCTTCAACAAGTACCAGAGATATACACATCCATGGCATCCAGAACCATGGCCAGGTCATTATACGACATCTTATGACCAACAGGGATTGGGACAATATCCAGGCTACGGTGATAGGTATCATGCATAAAATATGGGACCGGAACAAAGCCCTGTACCATGTGTTGTACGGGTTGGCCTGGTAATATACCAGTCCAAACAAAAATTGGTACCAAGCTCGGCACCAGTTTTTAAAACCTTGCAAAATATATTCATGTATGTGTGCATGTATGCATATGTACATGTATATATGTAGGTACTCATGTATATAGATGTCTGTATGTGGTTGCACGCTTGTGTGTTAATGCAATATTTATACATGTTTTCTCGAAATATCATCTTCCAGCATGTTGTCTATTTGATGTTTAAACTTTGAAATGTCCCATCCAAGTAACAGAATAGAGCTTTCTGCATGTATGAACTCTCAGCAGTTGACTATGTCCTCATATGGATGAACTGAGTTTTTTTTTGATTTTTCAAATATATAACTTGTGACTTACCTTTTGTTCTCAGCACATTTAATCATGAATTTTATTTTATTTGGATGTTTTATTTACCTATCATTCTTATATCTTATTGTTTAAGGATTCTCTTATCTAAGTTTTTCCCCTTTCATGACTTCTTAAATATCATTACTAATTTATTTTGGAATGACCTCACCTTGATAATGTTGTGCACAAGTTCTTTATATTCATAGCACAATTTCTTTGCACATACAAATTTGAATCCTATGCTATTTATATATTTCTAACATTTTTCTTTGCTCTTCAGGCTTTGGACACATCTGGTAATGGCATATGTCTTTACATTTTGGATTTACTATGCATTATACAAAGAATATAAGATCATAACAACAATGAGGTTGCATTTTCTTGCATCTGAAAATCGTCGAGCAGATCAATTTACAGTGAGTTCTCTAGTTTAATCATCTCTCATTCCTCAATCAAGATGCTAAATTCTTTTTCTTTATTCATGAATTCTAGTTTAATGTCAAGTAAATGTATCTGTGAGGGTGCTTGTATGCAGGGAACCACTATATATTGTGTCAGTTTAGAAGCTTGCCATATCTATAGAGTTTTAAGCTTTCTGCTTCCCCTGTAATCATTCACTTTCTGCTCACTTTCTTCTTGTTTTCTTGTCACGAAATAATGATGAATTATCTTGATATCTATTATTGTGTGTTGATGAAATATAAGCTTATACACTGTGTGCTTTGTTGATGGAGATTGGATGGATATGTTTGTATGCAGGAGAGGTGTCAGCTTTTAGCGTACCCTATAACCAAAGCCACCCTGCAGAAGCTCAAACATGGGCATGTAGTCAACTTAGCTGAGGATGTGCTGTAGGTCCTGAACATGGGTAAAGCTGAACTTGCCATACTGACCAAAAACTGTCACCTAATAGAACTTAGTTTAAAAGAGGTGGAATTATATATGCATCTAGATATTTACAAGACAAGCTAGCAATGCCTCAAGTCCCAGTGGGTTGTCCCGCGGGACACCAGGATGGGGTACCATCCCGAGTGTCGGGACATGACCATCCCACCATTGTCCTAGCATTCTAATTGGCACATATTGGGACATCCCCTGTCCCATTCCATGAGAAAACTGGGACAGCAAAGGACACATCCTATCTGTGGTTGACATTTACAGAAAATACTCCCCTAGAAATGAGCTTGGACTTTGTTATAAGGCCCAACTAGTTCACATATTTTAGTTTCCTTTTTCTTTTTCCTTTTTCTAAATTAAAGAAACATTAATTTATTGACGATGCCATTTGCAAGAGGTAAAACTTCCAAATTCCAATACCTTCGTGGGAATAGTTAAGTGCTATTCATGATGTTTTCTATATTAATTTATACAGCATTATTTATTCCATGGTTAGTGAAAGTTGACTTTATGAAGTGTGTGGTAGAAGGAAAATAGCACTAGGAAGAGCACATCTAAGACAATGCTTGAAGACAATGAAATTCATGTGGCATGTAGTACAATCAGCGCATATGTAGTACAATCAGTGCATCTATAGCTCTTTTCTTTACAATTGAAGCCCCAAAACAACACTCATATCAATGCAAGCAAGAACTCCATATGCAAAATGGAAGGATGAGGTGCAAAGCACTTGTAAATTAAGACTAGCAACTAGAGATGTGAACCTAGTATAGACTACAATTTTTGTAAACAGCACAGACCAACAACATCTTAATCAAGGTACGCTGAACTGGTACCGGTAGGCATACCGGTCGTCTATCGGACCAGTTCGTGCCGAAACTAGTCCAGTACGAACCGGTTTTCTGCTTTTTTTTGGTTCCATCTGTGCATGGATGCGACAATTTTTTTTTTTGGTTCACGTCCGCGCGCAGACGCGCCAGGCTGGCCACAGAGTGGCATTAAATGCCACTCTATGGCATTTATGAAGTGTGCGGGGCTGCACGCAGAAATTTTTTTTTTCGGTTCACGTTCGCGTGCGGACGAGCCAGGCAGGCCATAGAGTGGCATTAAATGCCAATCTATGGCATTTATGAAGCACGCAGGGCGGTTCCTAGCGCGGTGGAATCATGCCCGCGACAGTTTCTAGCGCAGTGGAATCGCACCGTGCGCGGTTCGTGGAATCTCGTGAGGCGGAAAACGTGCACCCGTCAGAATTTTTTTTTTTTGGTTCCCGTCTGCACGCGGATGCACCAGGCTGGCTACTCTGTGGCATTTATGAAGCGTGCGGGGCGCACTGCCCCACGCGGGCGGGGGAACCGCGCGCGGTGGAATCGCATGCGGAAACGCGTGGGGCGGGAACCATGCACGGGCGTATGGCCCCACGCCTGCAGGGTGCGCTCACCACAGCACACGCGTGCTGTGGTTAAAAAAAATTGGTATCGTACAGGTCGGTACAAGATCAGTATGCGGCCGGTACACATGTGTATCGGTCGGTTCCAGCCTAAAAATAGCTGAAATCGGTATCCGTACAGCTGAAACCGGTATCCACGCTATCTGGGTACTGATTCTAGGCCGGACCGGTCTGTACCGGGCTGAACCGGCCGATACGGACCAGTTCGGCAGACCATGATCTTAACCCAAAGCCAAAATTGATTGTGTCAAAGGTATTAGGGAAAGTGAGATAAGGTTTGGAATTTAGTCAAAATGATTTGCTTTTAGCCAAGATTATTAGGCCTACTTGATTTTCGGCTTTTCTCCTAAATTGAGTTTTGGCTAGGTTTTGGTGGTTTTAGTTATTTTAAGTTGAAACTAACAGATTTCAAGCAAAAGCTTATATTTTCATTTTTCATCCTTTTCTTTCATGAGTTAATTTTAGTCTTAGGAGTTTAGCCCCTAATTAACAATGAATTTCTAACTGACCTAAACGTTACTAATGCAAGGTCCACCTCCACCCAACTTGAACATTGTCATGACCCAAGTTGGAACTCACTCAAATCTCGAGTTATAACTGTGAGAATCGGCTCAATTGGGCCCATCCTAGATTGAAGTCAGCAATGCCCACCGACTTCAATCGGAAAAATTCAAAAAAAAAATTGGGATTGAAATAGAGGAGGATACATTAGGATAAGGCCACCAGCCATGGCTATTGAGGATTTGTCGGGCCGGTGCGAACGGTCGGCGTCTATTGGGGGCCATTGTAACCGACAAACGACCGGCCCGATTCGAGCTTATCTCTCCCAAAAATCCACTATAAATACCCTGAGTCCCCTCTGTTCGATTCACCAGAAGCTTTCCTCCTTTTTTCTTTTTCTCTGGTGGCCACCGCACCACCTCAGCCGAGTGCTGCCACCAAACTCCCTTCTTCCTCTCTAGTGCCCCGACTGCCATGTTTTCCCTACTTTCCCCTATTTCCACATAATCCTACTGTCTTCGGCAGAGATCCACCATCTGTGCCGTGCAGATGAGCTTTCCTTCCCTCCTTTATTCTTCCTTATGTTGAGTCATTTTCCTTGTTCTTGGGTCAAACCGCGACTTACTTCTCGGTCTTGCCACTTCCACCAGTTGCTACTGCAGTGCCGCTGGCTCCCTCATGATCCACCGCCAGATCCCCGACACCCACCGTCGGACCTTCTCTCCTCTTCCCTCCTTTGCTCTCCTCTTCCCTCTCTTCCTTCCTATTTCCTTCTGCCTCTTCTTATTTCTTCTTTTCTTCCTCCCATCTTATTCTTATTTATCTTAAAATAAATATATAATTAAATGATTTACTTTTCTAGCTATTATTTTCTCTTTGACTTGTGGATTAGATATGAGGATGACCTATACCATTGACAACCAAGACCAGACCCCTAATTGAACCTAGACTGAGATTCTCTCTTCTCTCTCCTCTCTTTTTCTCTCTCTAAGCCAAACCTAGGGATCTTAGTTCAAACCCATGATTTTCTTTCACTTGGATCCAAGTTGACCCCAGGGTGGAGGCCCTGCACTGCCTTATACCTGAGTGGCATACCGATCAAAGTTCGTCGAACCGGTATCGAACCATACCACAGTATGGTTCGGTACCTATTTGAACCAATCCATGTCATTGCCATAGCCCCACAGCGGGGCTCCGGATTCGGTGCGAACCGACTGGTTTGCACCGAATCTGAGTCGAACCGAACAATCCGGTTTTGGCCAGTTCTGGTCGGTTTCGGCCACATCCAATTAGGTTCCGACCCCTGGAGGGCCGAAACCATTTTTCATTGGAGAAACCGGGTCAGCTCGGTTCGGGCTGAATCGGCCTGTTCGACTCAGTTTAACAATCCTTGATACCAACCCAATACCCTAGCCTTGTCAGATACTCCTAAAATTTGGTTACTATTAATCTTTATTGAACCACTTAAATTATAGCTCATCTTGATCATTTTAGTTCATCTTATTCAGACCGATCTGGGCAGTTGGGCACTGCCACCTGACCAATCTGATTTGGGCATGAGGCCGTATTCCCAATAATATTTTAATTTTTGACTTTGCTTGGATTTTGAAATAATGATAAAATTAATGGTATTTTAATAATATTAAAATAGGTGAATCTGACCCGCCTACTGAAGTAGGATTTTGAAGCGAGAAGAGGTAAGTGACCTAATGCTTCAAAGTGTGTTTTCCGATCTTTGGTAAAGTGATAATTAGTTTATTAAATTTGATCATGATATTTATTTTATACCTGATTAAATAGGTAAGGCATGCTATTATTATGATAATAATTATTTTAAAATATATTATGTAATTTGGAAAATATGATTGGGTAAATTATAAAAATTATTTTATGAATATGTATTTTCAGCATGGTTATGATCTGGTGCTGCCAATGAAGATTATTCATTGCCTTGTTGATTTCTAATATAAAAAAGGATTTTTTCCATGGATACCCTTCTAAATATCGGATTTTGCGTGAATACCCTTCCAAAATTGATATTTGCATGTATACCCTCGTAACATACTTGTTTTGCTATTCTATCCGTTTTTATTCTTATTTTTGCATATATACCCATGCCATCTAACGCCGTTAAAAAATTAACGGTTTCAAATTAAAATGACTAAAATACCCTTAATGGGTAGGCGTGCAAATAGAAATTTTTATAAGGGTATACAAGCAAATAGTAACTTTACAAGGATATTCATACAATTTTCTATATTTAGAAGGATATTTACGTAAAAAAAATCCTAGTAGATGGAAAGAATTTAGATACATTAATTAATGTAATAACCTTTATAACCCTGTATTTATTAGGAAATGTATTTTGTTCTATGACCAAATGTCTGTTTCTTTATCATGAATATAATAAAAATATACAATAGGATTTGCAAATTGGTTGTATCTAGATTTATCTCTTGCAAATTGGTTGTATCTAGATTTATCTCCTGCAATTAATCTGATGATGGGATTAATATCATAAGGGGAGTAGGGTTCAAGCATGGAAGGATGGCAACAAGCATAAGTTCACAGAATCCAAAGGAACCTCGGCCCGTCGGGATTCTCTCTCGATCTATTACACTGTTGATACCTCTGGTGTCTCAATAGCTGGTTTTTTTTCCTTCTATTTTTTGGTTTTTGTTTCTTGTAACTTTTGAAGGGAGAAAGTGAGGGAACACTGA
>JAOXJJ010000482.1:1416476-1429441 GCA_025769935.1 Phoenix roebelenii
GTTAGAACAACCGTTATATTAGGGATATTTGTACAATAACAGAGTTTTACGAGGGTATACATGCAAATACCAATTTTTAAAGGGTATTCACGCAAAATCTGATATTTAGAAGGGTATCTATGCAAAAAATCTATAAAAAACTAGTTTCGATATTGAGCTACCGGTGATTAGAATAGTGGTACCCATGGTATGTCGTACCAGTCTGAATCAGACGATATAAGGCGTACTGTACTGTACAGGTTAGATATCAGTACCCGGTATGGATGGCATACCGACTCTCGGTATGTTAAAAAAACTCCGTACAATACCGTACGGATACTGTGCTAGTGTGGCATTGGTATGAGGTCTGATACCGAGACAGCGAACCTTGGGGGATCTGTTATCTAGTACTTTGTGCACTTTTATCTGCTATCTGACCTATGCTACTGGGTTACGTGGCCATAGCCTGATGTTGGATCTCTAGTATTAGTTTATGAAAATAATAATAATAAATTTTAAAAAGATGTATGTATTACAAAATTTGATTTATTTTTAGTCAGTATTGTGCCATTTATTTGGCATGCTTAGACCCCACTTTGTTGTGTCATGTTGCTTACTGGGCTGGTATAGCTCATTATTCTATCTTTTTCTATTTTTCAGATCGTGACCAGTGATTGCTCGGAACTTGGGGGAGTGCGCTAGATCTTCTGAAGATATTCGTAATTATTGGATCTCCGGTTTAGACTAGTTAGACTAGTTTAGTTGAACATTTTATTTGAATTGAATTATAATAATTAGTTAGCATAATTTGACTTATGGAATAATGGATTATGAGAATTATTTATTTAGATCTTGATTTAAATTGAATAAGAGTTGAAAAATTACTATTATTGCTTTGAGATTATATGATTTGTAGCCTTGTATCAGAGCTCAGCTTTAAGATCATAGGGATCATGATAGGTCATGACCGAAATAGTCATTATTAAAGCTTAGCTTTTAGGATCCTTAGGGTTCATCGAAAAGTTTGAGAATTGGGTAGAAATTAGGCAATGAAACAAATGTCTATGTTTACTTTTGTTATTGATAAATTTGTGTTATATTTTATCTTAATCTTATTTGTGATGTTTATTTTATTTTCAATAAAATCGTAATGTCGGCTGACTGTGCTCATAGCCAAGGTGTGGATAAGATGGTTGGAAGTCCTCACGGTGGAGCAATTTGTATTTCAGATTATAATTAATTGAAATTTTGACAAAAATTAAGTGCAGAGATATTGGCTATGAAATATTATTGTGCATTGTAATTATTTGTTTATTTGTTATTTAAATGAATTTGGAAGCTCGATTGATATGGGGTATTGTGATATTACTTCTAGCTTGAAGTTAATTGTTTTGGTGGCAAGTTAATGTTTATTCAAAAAAAGTTGTTTCAAGTTTGGGCTAGGAAAGATTTTATTATATTCATTGAAATATTCTTCAAGGTTGAAACTTGTATGTGGATCATGCATGAAACTGTTATGTGGAAGGAAAATGTATTTGGGGGCGAGATTCAAGAGCTTTTCCTCAATCTTTCCTGGAATTTAAAATTTTAGATATTTTCAGTTTACAATACATATTGGTATTTTGATTGAAAATCAACTAGTAAAGTCTGAGAATGTTGGTGGTTTAAATCAGAGTGCACAACAGAAGTATGGTGGTTTGAATTATTTTTGGGCTGGTTAGAAATAGTGTCTCTTTGATTTGGAAAAGTTTTGATGGTTTTCCTTGTTATGGAGAATTTTGTTGTCAAAAAGATGGATGGTGTTTCTGATTCTTGACTGAAGTGGTTGTCATTATGTCATTTTCATTAGCAGTTTCTCCTATCTTCAGTGTAAAGAAAATTTCTAGCATCTCGAGTCTAGGATTAGTGGAATGTTAATCTTGGATTTGAAATGTTTCAGCATGGATCTTTTTTCTCTTAGATTTGTAGCTGATGCTTTCGAAAGAATTCGAGATTAGTTATCAATCTTGTAGAATATTTTACGCTCAAATATTCTACTATGGATAAAATGCAGTAACCTATGGTCTTGTGATAGATCAATTAAATTAACATCAGTTGATATTTTGACAAGAATCTTGGTACTCTTAACTTGAATTAAACTATGGAACTTTTTCGTTACAATAAGACTTAATGATGAAATCACTTCGATAAGTAAGATGTTCGAGAACAGGACTATGTAATTATAAAATTTGAAAGCCTAGGTATGTTAAATTTTGAGGATGAAATTTTTTAAGGAGGGGAGAATGTGAGAATCGGATTAATTGGGCCCATCCCAGATTGAAGTTGGCCGTGCCCACTGACTTCAATCGAAAAAATTCAAAAAAAAATTGGGATTGAAACAGAGGAGGACGCGTTCCTCCTTTGCCCGATCCTTGGCCTGTTGGGATAAGGCCACCCTAGCCATGGCTGCTGAGGATTTGTCGGACCGGTGTGAATGACCAGTGGCCGTTGGTGGCCGCTGCAACTGGCGAATGACCGACTTGATTCGAGCTTATCATCTCTCCCAAAAATCCTCTATAAATACTCTGAGTCTCCTTTGTTCAATTCACCAGAAGCTCTCCTCCCTTTTCCTCCTCTGGTGGCCACCACACCACCTCAATCGAGCGCCGCCACCGAACTCCCTTCCTCCTCTCTCTAGTGCCCTAACTACCGTGTTTTCCTTGCTTTCCCTTGTTTCGAGCGGCGCCACCACATATCCCATCGAACCTAACTGTCTTCAGCTGAGATCCACCATCTTTGCCGTGCATAGTGAGCTTCCTTTCCCTCCTCCATTCTTCCTTATGTTGAGCCATTTCTCTTATTTTTGGGCCAAACCGGGACTTCTCAGTCTTGCCACTTCCACCGGCTGCTACTGCAGTCGCCGCTGGCTCCCTCGTGACCCACCATCGGACCTTCTCTCCTCTTCCCTCTCTCCTTTTCTATCCTCTTCTCTCTTTGCCTTCCCGTTTCCTTCTTCCTTTTCTTATTTCTTCGTTTCCTCCCATCTTATTCTTATTTATTTATGTCAAAATAAATTAATAAATAAATGATTTACTTTCCTAGATATTATTTCCTTTTTGGCCTGTGGATTAGATGCGAGGATGACCCGTGCCATTGACAACCAAGACTAGACTTCTGATTGAACCTAGACCGAGATTCTTTCTCTCCTCTCTTTCTCTCTCTAACCAAACTCAGGGATCTTAGTTCAAAGCCATGACTTCCTTTTGCTCGGATCTAAGTTGACCCAGGGTAGATGCCCTGCACCGCCTTGATATCCAGGCGGCATATCGACCCAGTACCCCAGCCATGTTAGGTGCCCCTAGAATTTAGTTACCATTAACTTTTATTGAGCCACTTAAATCATAGCTCATCTTGATTAGTTTCATTCACCGTGTTCAGACCGACCTGGCCAGTCGGGCACTACAACCTGACCGATCTGATTTGGGCATGAGGTATCCCTAATATTATTTTAATTCCTGACTTTGCTTGGCTTTTAAAATAATGATAAAATTAATGGTATTTTAATAATATTAAAATATGTGAACTTGATCTGTCTAACTGAAGTGGAATTTGAAGCGAGAAGAGGTAAGTGACTTGATGCTTCAAAGTATGTTTTTTGATCTTCAGCAAAGTGATAATTAGTTTATTAAATTTGATTATGATATTTATTTTATACTTGATTAAATGGGTCAGGCATGTTATTATAATAATAATTATTATTTTAAAATATGCTATGTGATTTGAAAAATATGATTGAATAAATTATGAAATTTATTTTATATATATATATTCTCAGCACGGCTATGATCTGACCTCGCCAATGGAGATTATTCGTTGGCCTTGTTGACTTGTAATATGAGAAACTGGTTTCGACATCAAGCTACCGGTGATTAGAATAGTAGTATCTGTTATCTGGCACTGTGTGCACCTTGTATCTACTATTTGATCCATGCCACTAAGTTACATGGCCATAGTCTGATGTTGGTTCTCTAGTATTATTTTATAAAAATAATAATAATAAATTTTAAAATGATATATGTATTACAAAATTTGATTTATTTCCAATCAATATCTTGCTATTTATTTGGCATGTGTAGACCCCACTTTGTTGTGTCATGTTGCTTACTGGGTTGGTGAGCTCGTTATTCTATCTTTTTCAGATCCTGACCAATGATTGCTCGGAACTTGGGAGAGTGTGCTGGATCTTCTAGAAGATATTCGTAATTATTAGACTTCCAGTTTAGACTAGTTAGACTAGTTTAGTTTGGATATTTTATTTGACTTGAATCATAATAATTAGTTAGCATAATTTGACTTATGGAACAATGTATTATGAGAATTATTTATTTATATCTTTATTTAAATTGATTAAGAGTTGAAGAATTACTATTATTACTTTGAGATTATATGATTTGTAGCCTTGCATGCTTACATGGCCTGCCATGCAGGTATGCAGCGTCTGTTGCGCTTTGGGTTTGAGGCGTGTGACTATAATCATCATAGTTGATCAAATAAGTGCAAGTGTAACATTAAACATTTGTTAAAAAGCCAAATAGTACTTGGCCAAGGGTCTATATACCATTTCACTAGAGGTTTCAATAGTTCAAGTAAGTTTATTCATATAACGCCTATAGCTAGAGGGATATATGCTATTTGGTAACCAAGATGAGGCCAAGAAAATACCACTCAGCTGTTCTCCCTCAATAATTCAAGTGTGGCCATTCATATACCACTTGGCTAGAGGTCTATATGTCTTTCAAGTTTGATATATTTATAAGGATTGGAAAAAGTTGGCACATCTTATAAATCATTTATTACATGATCACTGAAAAATGTGCGGAAGCATGACTGAAGGATTTCAATAGTAAACACATTATGCAAGTTTAGGATTTCACCTCAGAAACTCATCTTTCAAAAATTTTCAAATAGATACTGAAAAATAACTCAAACTAACATGGTACCAAGTTTCCAAAGAAAATTAAGCCAAAAGCCTTCACTATTATTCATAAATTTGAAGATCTAGCTAACTTTGAAAAAGAAACACAATGGTGGAGTTCAAAAGGAACCCCTTAATTTTGGAAAAAAAATCCGAGGTTTCAAGCTTTAAAACAACACATAAGCCTTAAAAGGGTACAAAATTTTAAAAGATACCAAAATACAATCTAAGTTTTTTAAGCTGATAATGGTTTTGGAGTTTCCAAACAATACCTAGGGATGATATAGGTTGAAAATATAAAAATATGATTCTCGAATCAAGAGTTCAGCACAAAGGAAAATCTAAAGGGCTATAGATAGGTCTGCAATCATGGTCTGCCGTACCGATCGGTACAGGTCGGTACGGGCCGGTACGTATCGGTACCGGATGGAACCAGTACGGTACAACTATATTTTTCGGTTCCGACTATTCGCAACCCGTACCGGCCAGTACCAGCTGGTACCGACCCGTACCGATCCGCTACCGGCCCGTACCGATCCGCTACCGGCCCGTACCGATCGGCTACCGGCCCGTACCGATCGGCTACCGGCCCGTACCGACCGGCTACCGGCTCGTACCAACCTCAATTTTTTTTGGCTTTTGGCCCGAACCAGCCGAACCGATACAGTACCGGTTCGGTTCGGTATGGTACCAGTATCGGTGCCCACCGGTACGTCGGTATGGTCGGTACAGCGGACCTTGACTGCAACCAAGGTCTGTCGTACCGGTACCGGTCGGCGTACCGATGGCGGTCCGGACCGGTACGAAATCGGTGGCGTACCGGTCCGAATCGGTTCCGTACCGGTCCGAACCGGTCCTTCAACAATAAACTACCGATACCGGATTCCACGCTGATCCGGTACCGGTCCCAAGCCGGACTGGTACGTACCGGCCCGTACCGGCCGGTACGTACCGGCCCGTACCGGCCGGTACGGACCGGTACGGCAGACCACTCTGCAACACAAGTTCATGATGTATGGCAAAGTACTTATAAACAAAACCAAAAACTTTAAAGCAACGATTGCTGAATTGACTCGAACCAGGGCAGTTCGAACCGTATCGAGCTGAATTGACACCAAGTTGGATGGTTCTGCAACTCGGGTCGGTTAAGTTATAAAACCCCTCCCCCTCTTGGTTCGAAACATCGAACATCCAAGAGCTTTCGAGGGTTCTTTCGCTTGCACTCTCTCCACCGGATGTTCATTTGCTTGGTAAGCCTCTTCCCTCTCTCTCTCTCTCTGTCCCTCTCTCTATCTCTCTTTGCTAGATGCTTGTGCTTTCTCCCCTCCCTCTTTAATGCAGTGATGCCATTTGCTGGCCTCGAGGTAAGCCTCTCCCCTCATTCTCTTTGCCGGACGCTCACTCATTCGCTCTCCCCCCTCTCTTTGACATCGTGACACGTCACCCACTATTGAGGTAAGCCTCCCCCTCTCCCTCCCTCCTCCCACTCTCTTCCTCCCTCTCCCTCCCTATAGTTTGGTACACTTGGCTCAATACAGTACATACTAATTTGGTCGCTGGCCAGTATGAGCCCTAGTACTGATTCGGCAAACCTTGCTTTAAAGGGCTATATAGTTTAGAGATTTTGCAAAACACAAGGGCTCGAGAACGATTATAAGATTCAAATATAATAAAACTTCAATCTAGGACAAACAGGGAAGTTGCTTATATTGAATCTAGAAAATCCTTATCCAAAATTCCTTTCTTTTTTGTCTTCCTTGTCTTCTCTTGCTACTCCTCCCCTTAGACTCATGCACCTTTTGCCATTTCCCCCAGGTTTCCTTTTGTTGCTTCTATTTATAGTTAAGGGAGGGTGGTTCATACATGTGGGGCCTACTAAGTTGGTTGAATGCGTTGGCCCCTTAAGTTGTTAATAGGTTGGCTATTAGTCTTTGTTGATTCAATTCTCAAGGCAACATGCTTTCTGTTATAAAGACAAATTGACAAACTTATTTACATAAATGTCCTCTTATTCCTTTTTATATTTATTTTCCATTTTCTTAAGATATTACAAGTAAATAAGGAAGTACCTCCAATTTGAATTCAAGAAAAATACTAAAAATTCAACTTCCTTAAGAATAATAAGCTGATTTAACAAGTTTAATTCAAATTTCAAATTATGAATGTTGTGTCAAAATTTCAACTTTTAATATCAACAAATTTCTCAAATAGTAAAATATCATAATTTTATTATATCAAAATGTTATTAAAATCCAAAAATCTGGTTAGAAAAAATCTTAAAAATTAATCAACATAGCTTGCCACATAAAATGATGCATAACAACACCTAGCTGCTTCCATAGGCTGGGCCATTTTTCAAATTTTGTAAACATACCCTTCTATTTTTTTTCTTTTTCTTTTTTCTTATGCATCGTTTGGGCATTATATACAGTTGAGAACAAGTAGTTTTAAGTAATTATTTTATGAATATGATCTATAAAAATGTTCAAACAAGGTTTGCTATCTCGGTACCGGATACTATACCGGTATCATCTTATTATAGTGTCACTATATGTTATGGTATGAGATGGTGAGATGAATTGAATGTTGGTATGGTCCGAGACTACGTATTGGTTCGGTACCGATATGCTACGCCCCGGTATGGTATGGTTTCGACCAGTATGGCAAACCTTGGTTCAAACAAAGATTCAATAAAACCACATTAAACAAAATATTGAAGCTAAAATATTCTGATCAAAGATTTTAGGTAATATAAAAAAAAATCGAACACTTAAGACGAAGGTCTTATTGATTCATACAAATCACATTCTCTTATAAGAAAATTCATATTTTATTCCTTTTACTTCAAGGCTATATAAATCCTCCCTAGTCCTTACTAATGTAGATGAGGGTATATAGAATCTTCGCAAGTAAACTAGATAAGACCACAAAAATCCTTGAGGTCCACATATACAACTTGGCCAAGGATTCACACAATCCTGATCAAACATTTGAATTAGACCACATACACCACTTAACTAGGGGTCGTATGAAATCCTCATTGATAATTCACGTAAGACCATATATACCATTTTGGTAGAGGCCCGCACAGGGTATGTTGTCTCGATACTAGGCTCCATACTGGTGCCATCCTATCACTGTGTCAGTATGCCTAGTATAGGGCTGGTTTAGCATACCGAGTGTTGGTACACCGCCCGTACCATGTACTAGAATCGAATTGGTATGGTACAGTATGCCCCATACCGCCCGATTCGATATGGTATGACATACCATGGGCCCACATAATGTCTTTTGGGTATGATATTAGTTATAGTTTCAAAATGATTTGAAAAATGTAATACAAAATATTTATTACAAAGCTCCTAATGTAAGCAATAGCTCTATAAGGGATTCGCAGATAAACAAATTCTCAAGTAGATATGCACGCATATATAAACATCACTAGGAAGATTCGTTTGACTTTAGCATTTCTACACCAACAAAATCATAGTTGAAGTTAACCAAGTATCAATTTCTAAATAACAACAAGGTGGGATGTTCAAAATAACTTAAAAATTTTAAAATGCATAAGTATACCAAATCCAAAAACATTTATGAAAGCCTAAGTTTTTGAGAACTAACTCATTTTTTAGGTTTTCAAATTCATAGTTGATTTGGAAATATTCAAAACACAAATTTCATCAAATTTGTTGGCTAAAGTAAATATGAGTTCTAGAGTTTCAAAGGAGCTCTCAGAGTTTGCCAAGTTTAGGGTTTTAAAGGTATCTCTAGGTTTAAAAATTGAACACAAAATTCAGAAAGAATAAAACCTATTCAAATTTCAAGAGTTGTAGCTGGATTGGCATGTGGGATACACTAGAATTAGAAATTTGCGTCTAGATTGGAAAATCCTTCTAAACTTGAAAAGAACTTCAAGACTTTCAAAACAACACTTAAATTCAAATGAATATGGAAAAATCATAGCTTAAACCTAATAGGACTCTTAAGCTCCTTGCCCACGTTCTTCTTTTCCTTCTTCCTCTTCTTCCCGTTCTCTTCCTTTTCTTTTCCCCATGGTTGATCATCCTTGCTCCTTTTTATAAGCAAAGTAGGATGGCCAAGCAGGTAAGGCCCACTAGGTGAATTCGCCTACTTAGGCTGGTTGCCTAAGTAGGATGGTTCCTTAGGTAAAGTAAGTAGGTCAATTGGGGTGAGTGGTCAAATACTTTCATGGCTCAATATGTAGACTAGCAATAGAGGCCTCAGAGAAAATGCTTATTTATATGAATATCATTTAAGTAATATCATTACATGTCAACAAAAATACTTAAAAAAAAACAGGAATAAAGAGTTGATTTTTCAGTCTTCAAGTTCCATTTTTTGGCATCAGGTGAAAATTTCAACTTTAAAATGCTAAGCTATCTTTTAAATCTTAAAAAATCTTATAGATTTTCTTATATCCAGATATTGCTAAATCCTACAACTACAAGTTTGATTGCTTATAAATTAGTCTCCAAGGCATACCATCTATTTCACTTCTATTCAATGCTTATTGATTGATAGAAGCAAGAGTTTAAATCCTCGTCATGGTTTGTCGTGTCGGCCCGACCCAGACGATATAAAGCTTACCGTACCATACAAGTTCGGTACCGGTTCCCAGTATGGGTGGCTTACTGGCACTTAGTATATTGAAAAAATCTCATACCGTATCATACCGGCAGTGCTAGTGTGGCATCGGTACGGTGTCCGGTACCGAGACGTCGATCTTGATCCTTGTTACTGGGGCTGATCCCTATTCGAAGTTGGATCAATACAATGCTAAGATGCAAAGGAAGGAGTAGAATAATAATTAACAATAAGAAATTAAGAATGAAGAGAAAAATATAAAATAAATTAAAAATTGGCATAGCGGAGTGACATGCTGTTCAAAGTGTTGGGTTGCAAGTTGCAACAGTCCTGGTCTGAAGAGATCCTACATCTTGGATAATCCTAGGACCTGGTCTCTCTCCAGTCTGGTATGTACCACTAGGGCTGAAAGAGACTAGGTCCTTTGTCCTTAGAAGGTCCATATTTCAATCTTATACACATCCATACATATTTGTCTAAGTATATTATGACTATTACAAACAAAGTGTTCTTTATATATTGAAGTTTTACATATTAGATGCTTCTTTGAAACTTTCTTTTGCCAAGATGTTTGCTTGAATATTTGTTGTTTTGTTTATCTGATCAGTAAATTTTAGTTATCTTTACTCTTTAGCATGCTCTACCTAAGGTACCAAATTACTATCTTTGCATCTTTGATAATGTTTTTTGTTTTCACTCCACCCTTACATGTTTCCCCTTTTTCCTATGATATTTAGGTTCTTGTAAGAAATATTCCACCAGATCCTGATGAATCTGTTAGCGAGCATGTTGAGCATTTCTTTTCTGTGAATCATCCGGATCATTATCTAACACATCAGGTTTGGATCTGTAAGATTTGAATGCTGCCACTGGGTCTATTATTATATATTGCAATTAATAAAGATGCTTCTATTCTACATATTACATCAAATGAAGTTAATTTTCTATCATTTTTTCCATGGTTGGAGATATGTATATATGTTTATCTCATTTTCAGTCAATCTGTATGAAATGGTTCAATAATGCATTATGTTTCTCTATGAAAAATATGGATATTAATACTTAAACAATAGGAAATTTAGTACTTGTGTCTCCATGCCATTTATTTTAATTTTTTCAAGAATTTTCTTTCTAGTTTTTGAAATTCAAAATTATGTAATTTGGAATATACTTGTATGTGAGGAAACTTTATTTGACTCTCATATTTATTGGTAATTTGAAGGTGAATTTTATAAATTATGAATAAAACCTACATTTTTGTGTTTTTGGATGTTAGAAAATGAAGTTTACAAGCAAATAAGATGAATATGATAGAAATGAGAATGTTGAGGTTATTTATGGTAAAAAGTTATGAAGGTGAGTTTGAGGAAAAATTATTAGTAGAGAAATGATCTTCAAAATACTTTAACAAGTACACTTGAAACCTCATTAAATATAAACCAAACTATTAGGCAGTACATAAATTTTATA
Source organism: Phoenix roebelenii (assembly GCA_025769935.1). Taxonomy (NCBI): domain Eukaryota; kingdom Viridiplantae; phylum Streptophyta; class Magnoliopsida; order Arecales; family Arecaceae; genus Phoenix; species Phoenix roebelenii. The sequence continues at coordinate 1,427,485 of JAOXJJ010000482.1, forward strand.
GTATATGTGAAGAAACATAGTTGGAACTTAAAGTGATAAATAATATCATAAATAGGTGCCTACTTTACAAAAAAAGCAGCCAGGCACCTACCTAGCACCAACGTAGGTTCTTGAATAACAGCCCTATCCAATGCTTGTGGCAGCCAGAAAGCACTAGGAGCCTAGGAGCAGGGGTTGCCCAGGCACCTAGATCGCCAAATATGACAACCTTCATGGGGCTATACTGATCCCTGGTCAATACAGTACATATTATAATGCATATTATACCAACATTGTACCGATCAACATGGCTTGGGCTAGCTGATACACTCTTGGAATAGCTTCTTTTGGGCACTCTTTTTTTTTTTTTTTTGCTTCCATTGTTTTAATATCGAGTTTTTACAAAAATATAAAAAGTTCATTGATTTAAATGCTTGAATTGTCCTATTTTATGAATATTGATACTTTCTCATTTCTATTTGACATGTTTTACTATGTAATACATAATTCTTCTAACTCATCATAAAAATATATTGAACTATATCTGTGTGTTGACAATATATATATATATATAATTTATTTTAGGACGTAGGACAGACCACAGATTATCATTGATTTTGAGATAATATGTGCTTCAAAGGAACAAATATTGATGGATGAAAGTTCCCACAATCAAACTGAATTTGACTTGAAATGTTGATAAAGAAAAGAAATTTAAGGTGCACATAGCAATTAACCCTAGGTGCAGGCGCAGCCTGCCCTAATCTGGTGAAATTTGGGCTGTTTGGAGACAATTCGCTAAAATTGGGGTATATTGAGCCCCCTTGCTGGTTTACTAACTGTACAGGACAGTACACATGGCACCCCAAACCTTGCTTCATATCAATCGGTCTGAGAAAAACTTCGTCCACCTTCCTACTAGCATTCTGCATCCACTAATATTATGAACTTTATTAGTTTTTGGAGATTTTTTTTTTAACTCTAGGTGCCCACCTGGCTGCTTAGGGTTTCCACTCAAGGAGCCACCACCTAGGACTACTTGGTGTTTTGACAACCTTGGACCCTAAACTCAAAATTTGAAACCTTTCCTAAGAAAAAAGGGGATTCTTCATGTTCATGTGAACCAGATAGCGTCACCATAGGTGCAAATGCATCATCATTATTAACACCACAATATATAGTGAAACAATGAGTAAGTAAATAAGCTTTTTTATGAACAATCTTAGATTACAATGGAATGTCTTAGGGTCAAGACACCATTCAAGAAAAACATTGACTTGTTTCATTAAGAGTTATGAGGAACATCAAATGCCCTCTTTAATTAGTCAATTTGCTACTCAAATGGCTGCTTTTGTATGTTGCTTTTCTTCTAGTGGCCCACTTTGTGCATGTGGCTATCTTTTAGGAAAGGAAGATCTACCCACTCAGTTGGATTAGTAAGAAAGGAGGAATAAGAAGCAATAAAGAATAACTCACGACTCAAAAAGAGATGGAGAAGAACCCAGGATTAAACTCAACTCAAGATGCACTTTACTTTGGACATGGATCCCTATATAGAGATATAGAAGCTCCATTTTACCCTTGAATGTATCTATATCATGGTTTCAAAAGCCACCATAATAGGATGATATGACTGGTATTGTACCATTCTAACACAAAATTGGCACTAGTACAGGTGCCAGGAAGTTGCAATAGCTGTACTAGTATGCACTAGCTACAAGGTTCGCCATCTTGGTATCGAACCTTGGACTGGTGCCACGCTCGCACAATGTCGGTACCAAGGAATGCCGTACCGGCCCGTACCGGCCCGTACGGGCCGGTATGTACCGGTCCGATCCTTGACCAGTACCGAAAACAGATGAAAACCATTTTTTTCCGGTTTTCATCTGCGAACCGGCTGGTACGGGCACCGTACCGGCCAGTACCGGCCTCGTACCGGTGCGAACCGGTACGGTTTTTTTTTTTTTTTTTTTTTAAA
>JAOXJJ010000482.1:1429974-1440533 GCA_025769935.1 Phoenix roebelenii
TCGAAATATCTGGCGACCGGTCCGACCGGTACGGTACCGGTACCGACCGGTACGTACCGGTCCGGACCGGTACCGTATCGGTCCGGCCGGCCACCGGTACGCCGACCGGTACCGGTACGGCGGACCTTGGTCGGTACGATACAATACGAAATTTTTTTGGCATATCGAGTGTCAGTACACCACCTGTACCGAGTACCGGTACCGAATCGGTATGGTATGGTACACTCTGTATTGTCCGATTCGGGCCGGTAGGGTATACCATGACCAACCATACTAGTTTCTATCGGTCCAAGGGTACCTTATCAACTATACCAATCAATATTGATAAATTTTCAATTTATTGGAAGCTGTCAATTTCTATGTTTAACATCTATATTGATACCGTAGTGGTACCGTACTATTCCATCAAAACCTTCCTCTACATTCACTTCTAGCTAAATAGAAAGGAGATGTTTTTCAAATATAGAAATAAATTGTAGAAAAATATCTAAGATGTGTAAAGCAAAGGTAGAAATAATCTCTTCATGACAGCATCTCTATTCATTCTCATATGCTTCTCACAAGGAATATTTTATTTTATCTTTTCATGATTTAATTCTGAAATCATGGTTATTAGCATCTCTAGTTCATTCTTATATGCTTATCACCAACAATATTTTATTTTCTCTAGTTAGATTGATTAATATCAGCTTTATTTCATATATTCTACAAGATTTATTTCTTTTGACATGCACCAAATGAAGCATGCATTTACTAGGTCCATGGCATGTGCATCACCAAGAATGTTCGAATTATTGCTGCATCAGGATTCTCTTCAAGTCTTCAACTTAGTTGTCATTTGGCATCACTTTTATTTTCTCTATTTTCAGAAATAGAAAAATAAGACTTCCATTTCTATATTTTATTTTTTTAAAAAAATATACTTAGTTAATTACATAAATATGGCAATGGTGGTGGAGGTGATGGCAGTAGCAATTGAGGCAGTGGAGGCATTGGTGATGTTGGTGGTATGGACAATGATGGTGGTAGCAAAAGTGGTGATGATAATGGTGGTGGTGGTAGCAGCAAGGCCACCAACAATATGGCAAAGGCTACAATGATGGTGCTGGTGGTGCAGTGGAGGCGATGGCGAAAATAATGGTGGCAGGGGTGTCAGCTATGTGGGGAAAACAGAAGATGGTAACGGTGGTGTGGCGGCAACGGCAACAATAGTGGTGGAGATGCTGGCAATATGGCGAAGTCGATGATGGTGGTGGAGGCGGTAATGGCGGCAGAAGTGGTGATGGTGACAGAGGCGACGATTGTGGTAATGGCAGAGGCAAAAATGGTGGTGGTGGTGGTGGTAAAAAATTATAAGTTTCTTGTTATTGAAAATTTTGATAGTGAGGATTTCTTATGTTCATTTTATAGAAATAATAAAAATAATTTTTGAAAAATATAAAAAAACAACAAAGGCACTGAACATGCTTTTTGCCTTGATTTCTATAATTTTATTTTTAAAAATAGAATAAGAAATAAAAATGATGTCGAATATGCCCTTAGATTGATGTTGAAGGATTCTTGATCATTCCAGATTGAATATATAATGCTTGTTTGGCCTTTGCATAACTAGAAAATCTTAGTTGGAGACCTATAATATTATCCTTGATCACTATGGGAGCTTTGATATGCCAAGAGACGGTTATCAGTGACTATGTTAATTTCTGATTCTATGCAGACTTTTGCTACTTAACTATGTGCTTGTTTAATTGTTTGTCTTATATTATTTACAGAATGCAAATTCTTTGCATTATCATTGATGTTCATTCATATGTTGTTTGATATAAATCGTATTTGTTGTCTTGTTTTGATTGGCAGGTTGTATATAATGCAAATAATCTTGCAAAATTGGTTGATCGAAGGAAAAGTTTGCAAAATTGGCTGGTCTACTATGAGAACAAGAAGACTAGAAATCCCGAAAAGAGGCCAAGAACAAAGGTAATTGTACATTATGAGTTCATTTACCCATTAACACTTTCAGTTTTAGATTTTATGTTTTACTTTTTTATCTTAAGAATATTAAATAACTTCAGTATTTGATGGAAATATTAACTTGTATGACCCCATAAATAGACAGGATTTTTAGGTCTCTGGGGAAAAACTGTGGATGCTATAGACTATTACACTGCTGAGATTGAGAAGCTATCGAAAGAGGTACAAATTAATTATCCTTTTATTAAACCGTGTAGTTTTGTTAACTTTCTATGCTATTTCCATTAAACTATTAAATGACTAACCTTTTTGGAGATACACAGAAAAACTACATCAAGAGCCTAAAACCCTTTTATGGTTGGTATGCGGTGTGCACCAAATGAAAAGTTTTCGAGGAACACACCAAATTAAAATGAACTAAATTAACCGATGCATACTATATGCAAACTATCTTAGTTCTCTCTTTTATGATATTTCTTTTACATAGGCAGGTCGGTATTCTGAGTAAAATTGCAACTTTGTAAGAGGGATGACAGCTTGGTTGTAACATGGTCATTTTTCCATTCACAGATTTGCAGAATTTCAGATCTCATCAGTTGTATTGTTGTTGAATAAGTGCATCAAACCTGTGAAGCATTGTTATACATTCAATTGTTTACAGTTATTCTAATGTTGGCGCAGGAAGCTACAGAAAGAGAAAGATTAGTCGGTGATCCTAAAGCTATAATGCCAACAGCATTTGTCTCCTTCCGAACTCGATGGGGGGCAGCTGTTTGTGCTCAAACTCAGCAATCAAGTAATCCAACATTGTGGTTAACTGAGTGGGCTCCTGAGCCACGTGATGTTTATTGGTCCAATCTTGCAATCCCATTTGTTGAGCAGACAATGCGAAGGTTGATGATGGCTGTCGCATTTTTCTTCCTTACATTTTTCTTTATGATTCCAATTGCATTTGTGCAGTCCCTAGCAAACATTGAGGGCATTGAGAAAGTTGCGCCTTTCCTAAAACCTATAATAGAAAAGTGAGTATCCATTAGTTTGGCTTTTAAAATTTCTCAAAAATTTTGGTTCGCTTGTGATACATCCTTTCAGATAGTCAAATTTCATTGTAACCATAGTTCAACTGATATATAACAGGACCACATGAAAATTTTCAGAGTACATACTCTTACTATTATACCAAGTTGATTCCATCAAAAAATACATATTATATGTATGGGAGTCTGGGAAAAAAATTTGGATAGAATATGCTTTCTGAAGTTTGAGAAGCAATTGCTAGAGTGAATATGATCTCAATGTAATATAGAAATAATTTTAAACTGTTAACATAGGACTCACACCTGACAAATGTCACCGCAAAAAGTTGCTCTGATATAAGACTATGTGCAAAATCTCTTAACACTAATAGCCTGGTGCCTGCTTTCTAAATTCTCTGCTTTGATCTGTAATTTTATTGGTACATATATCATATTTCATTCTATAACACATGTTCAAGTATTCAATTACCAATTATCAAGACCAACACATATACAAGGAGATATTGTAGCCAGTCTGCAATGCTTAGCTAACCGTCTAAGGGTTAAACAACTTGCTTTATGTACTAATAGACATCTTTTTTTAATTATTCATGATGAAACATTTGCATTTTCATCCAGATCTCAGCTGTATATGATTTTGCAGGGAAGTTGCAAGTTCATTTATAAAAGGTTTTCTATCAGGAATTATATTAAAGATCTTCCTGATCTTTCTCCCAACAATACTTATGACTATGTCCAAGATAGAAGGTTATGGATCAGTATCGGCATTGGAGAGGAGATCAGCTGCAAAGTACTATCTTTTTATACTGGTTAATGTGTTTCTTGCGAATGTAATTGCTGGAGCAGCATTTGAACAGCTCGACACATTCGTGAATAAGGAAACTCCTAACAAGTATGTTTGTTTCTTTATTTCTTTTCTAACATTTTACATCCTAAATATCTAATTCAGTACCTAAATGAATTATTAATTTAGAATATTGGGCTCAGATGTTGACAAAATAATTTCTGGATAAGTTAGATATTTACTCAAGAATGTTTTGACCTTTTTGTCTCGTGTAATGCCAATTCTTGTTATAAGGGAAAGATAAGGAGACAATCAACAATATGCCCACTCTTTTATTGAATAATCATAATAGATATACATTTTGTATTAATATTGATTTTAGCATGCTGGAAGCTATTTTACCAATTAATAACTTTTTTATGTGCATATATATTTGATTGGACTGAAATTTAAGATGATATTATAAGGAATTGAAATAGGAGGTGTTGTGTTAGAACTTAGAACAGTAGGCTTAGAGTTGAAAATTGCAACTTTATGAGAAGAAACAGTTTGGTTGCAGTTAATACTAAGCCATCATCTAGATTAACTATTCAGGTTGTCATATTGCTAAGTCCAGATACAGCCATGTCCAAATCCAGCCAATAAAGAATTAAATCACAAATACAAAATCAGAGCCTAACCTGATAAATTTATTATGCATATAAGCTGGAACCATGCTTCATTATTTCTTAATAATTAGTTTGGGATGTATGTTCAAGTGTTTTGTTTACAACTTCTGCAAACCCTGAAATTCTTCTAGACTTGGTGACAGTCTAAACAAAGAGTGAAGGTGAAAAAGGATTAATAAAACTATAAAAAGAACTATACTTGTTTTTAAGGAACATAATTTTCAGGTGATTAATGAGGCTATTATGTGACAACATGATTCTATTAATGCTTTATGATTCAAATTTTAGTTGCCAGAGTTAGGAGCAGGCGCATGAGCGGGTGGTGTTGCGGGTGTAGGGAAGCACATACTTTAGAAGCACTTTTAGTAAGGAAGCTCTTAGGAAGCAAGTGTTGGTTTGAGATTCTAGTAAGGTTCTGAAGTGGATGCATCATCCATGGTAGAAGATTCCAGCTACTAAGGTCCAAATATTGATCAATAAAGAGGAGCTTTCTAAATATGATTAATACGACCAAGTTTGTAATCTTGCACCATACTACCCAGTATAGGGTGTACCAGACCGTATCAGCAGTGTACCAAGGTTTGGTGTGCCCCCTCCTAATATCATGTTAATACTGAGGTATCGTACCAACACTTGGTACAAGGCAGTGTCCGCCGAACTAGGCTGAACTACCCTCTTCGGCCCGTACCAAGCTGACCCGGCACGAGACCGGGTTGGTTTGCTTGTGGGGTTCGGAACCAAACCTGAATTAGTCGGGACCGATCGCGAACTGGCCGGTTCTGCATGGAACCGGTGCGAACCGGTGGATCCGTCCGAACTAGTTTTCCATCTTTTTCTCACTTTTTATACGATGGGAGAACTGTTGAGAAGGCTTGGCCTTCATTCAATTCTTCTTCAACTCCCCTTCCCCCTCTCCGACAGCCAAAAATGAGATGATTCAAGATGATTAAAAGAGGATCCAACCCAAAATAAGGTATGCTTCTCCTTTCCTACTTCATTTCTTTTTTTTTTCAAAGTCAAAAATACCTCAAAAATTGCAAAATGAGGAAAGATCATGCCAAAAATTTTTATTTTGGCATGATTCCATGATATGTTATAGATCTATGGATGATCTACACAATCCCACAAAACCATTTAATTTTTGGATTATATATAATTTTTAAAATAAAAAATATATTTTTAGATTAATAATTAACAAATAAAATAAAATTCAAAAAAGACTGTAAAATCAGAAGATTATTTAGAGGCATGCAAGATACTCTCCAGTTAAATTTAATATTTATTTATTTAATATTTGATGCGATCATGTGCATAGTGGTCTAGACCTAAATTTTTAAAAAAATTAGAGAAATAAATAGCCTTTGATGTATGCCCACAGGTCTAGAAAAATATATATAGCATCCATGACAAGTTTCTATATAAATCTAAGCTAAAATTAATTTTTTAAAATATTTATATTTAAAAATTATTTTTTAATTTAAAAATGATTAAAAAAATATAATTAAAAAAATAAAAAATTAGTAGTGCGTATTATATATTTCATAAAAAAAATTTGAAGTAAAAAAATATATTTTTCTGAATTTATGATATTTAAACATATTGTTAAATTAAAAAAATTATCAAAAATATATAAATAAATCAAAAATATAAAAATTTAGTAATATATATTAGATAAATCAGATGTATTTATGAAGTAAAAAGTATATTTTTTAATCGTAATAAAATTTTGCTATTTTTAAATAGTTGATAAACTGATTGCTTGGTAAACCTACAGGAATGGAATCATTAAGAAAAAAGAATCCAGAGGGTGACATTGATTGAGATCATGGGCAAATACTTTCAGACTTGCACCATTAGAAGAACAATTGGTGCAATATGGAGTTCAAGGGAGGGGGCTATCCAGGTTGAAGTAGAACCTAGCTGGTGGTTATTCCGACGTATTTATGTGTCGGAAATGCCCATAGGTGGTTCGACAGCTGATGAAATGCATCTTGTCGAGTACAACATACATACTACAAGAAGCAACATGAAGTATTCTAAAATTAATTAGTATGATACAAAATATAAAATAATATAATCAATTATATATGTATAAAGTACAACATACATACCGTATCTAAAATCTCGTCGAGTGGTGATGCCTCTTGTAGATATCCGGATTATTAGCATAATCAGGAGGCTCATCAACCTAACCATCTAACCAAGCGGCGCTGTAGTTATGTATGCTCATCCCATAAGGAACACACTTTGGGTTATTATCTACTCTTGAATTTCTCGTTGAAGCTCTAACCCTGAGAGCTATCCTCTAACTGATAATACAGCTGTGGAGGGCCCATCCGCATATGTCAACAGCAAAATCCGACCCATAAGATGCTCCAAGCTACGTAGGATAGTAGCCATCAGAAGATGATACCTCAAATACATATTCATATCCATATCCATATGGGTCATAGACTGTCTGTGGCTACGAGTAATAAAATCCAGTATACAACTCGAAGCCTAATACATCTATAGATCCTACTCCACGTGCAAGGTTATCTGCAGCTGCATCGTGTCCTCTTGAATAATCTCGAGGAACTTGCCTTCTATATGCAATTGTATCCTTGTAGGCTTTACCAAATCGTGCACTATGGTCACTATCTTATGTAGCATACGTAAATTTGGACTCACCGATGAATCGAAGACAATCCTGCAGTTTGTCTCATAAACAGTGGTCTCATGTCCTCTACTCTCTTTCTGGCCAGCAGATCTATGACCACCAATGCTATCATCGTTGCTGTTTCTGGTCTCTAAATTTAAGTGAACCGACTCCACACTCTTTATCAGGGCTACATCTGCCTTTTCTTTTTCTTCTTTGTTGGGCTAAATAGTTGTATGCTTATCCTTCGTGCCTCTTTCTACCTAGCTAAGCTGGAAGGATGAATGCCTCCCTCCTGACTGAGTCGACCGGATAGCATTGTGGCTTTGTTTAAGCAACTCTCGATCGTATCTCTAGGAGTATGTCTCGAACAAGGAGTCATGTGATGATTGGCTCCTCAGTGACCCCTATGGTTGTGGCTGGTCAGCTGGAAGGATGCATGAAATGTTGTAATCTGCCCATTGCCCTACATCGACTCTAGGCTTGCTGGCTATGAAATTGGTTGATCATTGAGGCGATCCTGGCTCATCAAGCTCTGGCTCCTGCTACTGATCGATAAGACATCCGATCATAGGATCATCCTCATCATTAATGAGCGGTATACTTTAGCTCCGCTTCCTCCTGAATGCACTTCAACCTCAACCTTAGATTGTAGTGAGGTCGTTGAGGCACTTCCGTGTCAAATGATTCCTCGACTTGCTGTGGATGAGGGCGAAGGTAGACTAGTTGCACTCATAGCCACTCGAGAAAACTATCTGGAAGAGAATCTAGATAGATAGCCGCTTAAGATTTTTTGTGGAAAAACCAAAATGAATCCACCATTCAGTTGCAAAAACATTAAAAAAAAATACATATAGTATCATACTAGTAACCATCTAACGTCAGGTAATAGTTATCATTGATATATAATATACCTGGATTCATATTTTTCTTACTTACAATAGCTATCGAGACTCCAAAGCTACAGTGCCCTCTCTAAATATATTTGTATGTAAAAAAGAACCATATTGTAATATGTTAATCGTTGAAGACACGAGTTAAGTTATGCATTTTACTTAAGTTAACTTACCTCTTCTAGACATAGGGTCACGACTTCTAGATTAGGTTCCATCTTGTAAATCATATAATGTAGAGTGGCTAGAAGTTTATCATCTATATCGATTCCAGGTATGGTGTACTAGAACCTCGGGTTCAGGTAGTAAGTTGCATATAGAGTTTGTAATTATTTTAGTAAAATTGTACTAGTACAAGAGCAATCTAATTTTCAATATTCTTGCTTTCTTACTAGATGCAAGTTCTTACCCATTTAGTAGTCTCACCACCGCTCAATAATATCGATGTATTCTTAGGCATGTGTTGGATCTGCCTCCCTGATCTGATTCTTTTTCCTCTCAATCATATGATACAAGAAGCTCATCTGAGGGTACCTCTTGCTATCCACAACCTGAAGCACGCCCACAATGGCTTGATAGCCTTCACTATTTTCTTGGCCCGCTGCCAGAATGTATGCCTCGTTATCAAGTCCTCGACAGTGCTTCCTTCAGTGCCAACCCTCGCAAATCTGCTTTTCTGCCACTCAAGATTGACAAACATCTGACGTTAGGCGGCTTTCCTCTCAAGAAGGTTATCAAGTGCAATGTAGTTGGTAGTAAACCGTGTCACACCCAGTCTCAAAATCTCTCTCCCTGCATACCTCCTCAACAGTGATAGGACCCATGTATGGTTATAAATAATTTGGTGATGGTTTGAGCTGTCTCCATTGTCTGTTATATGCTACGAATCTTTGCAATGTCCATCAACATGAAGTCAATACAATGTGTAGCACATGGGGTCCAAAAAATATATGGCTTCTGCTTTATCAAGATCTTTCTGGCGGCCTTATATTGTGGCCCATTATCAGTGATCACCTACACAACATTCTTTTCTTCTACTTGATCAATTACCTCCTCCATCAATCTAAGGATATACATGGCATCATGCACCTGATTGGAAGCATCAACCGACTTCTGGAAGAAAGTCTTCGTATCACAATATACCGTAAAAGTTGATGATGCTCTACCTAGTAGGTTGGTCTAACCATCACACATCACTGTCAGTCCATATGTGGGCCACTTGCAGAGTATAAGGCAATCCACTTGTTGTCAAGAATTTCACCGTAGATGCTCTTCGGTCTTGAAAGATCTACACCAAGACCAGTAGCCTGTATGAAGAAAATGACAGACCTATAGTATATATTGTCTGCCACATTCGTTGGGATGTGGCTGAACTGAAATCAAGATATAATAGCTCGCCACAATCCTTCTTCTTATCCTTCTTTAGCATTGTGTCAACCCTCTGTTGCTTCGAATCCTTGCTGGAAAAGACATATAGATCTAAATCATAGATAGTAGCTTATGGTGGAATCTCTTTAGAAGACTTTTTTATGCTACCAAAAGCCTCAGCATAGATATAATATGACGTGCCTCTACTAACGACCTCCTTAACTGAGAAGGTCCTCCTAAACTCTGGATCTTCCCTGCTAGTCGCAGAACCAAAATTCGACTTGTAGTGTGAGGGTCCAAATCGAGCCCTATGTCTGGCCACCTCATCCTGTTGCTACTGATCATCCAGGCTTGCTTGAATGGCAACTTGGATCTATGCCTTGTTAGCTGGAGTGGATGCCGTCTCTGACTCTCTGGAGTGATAGGGTTGCTTGAATGGCCACTCGGTGGTCCACCACCTTCTTCTTTGCTGTCCTCTTTTTGTTGCTCTGAAATCAGCAAAGTGCTTCTTCATCAGCTATCGGACCTTTTGTGGGCATTTTTGGTAGATAGATACGTTGGGATAACTACTAGCTAGGTGCTGCTTCAACCTAGTTAGCTCTCTTTTCTTGAACTCTATGTTGCACCCAAGGTCTGTTGAACCAATCTGTACCGGTCGATTCAGCCCGAACCGGCCGGTACCGACTGGCACCGGTCTGGTTCCGGGGTATAAAATGGTTCCGACACAATATGGGTCGGAACCGTTCGGTTTGAGCATCGAACTGGTGGAACCGGCTCGGTTCGCACCGGTACATGCTCGAACCAGTGCAAACCTCGAACCAGTGCAAACCGAGCGGTTCGCACTGGTATGAGCTTGAACCGGTGCGAACCGAGCCGGTTCACACAGGTTCGGTGCTGGATTTTAGTGCCAGCGCTGGCCAGAGGCACTTTGAAAGTGCCGCTTTGTGCGGCACTTCGATCGAAAGTGCCGCGCTGTGGCTCACAGTAGCACTTTTCAAAGTGCCACAGTGCCTCAACGGTTGGCTATAAAAGCCGACCGAATGCTGAAGCCAAATCCATCAGCTTAGGTGAAGAAAAGGCAGAAAGAAAGGAGGAAAAGAAGAGAAAGGCAAAGACAAAAACTTGAAAAAAAATTAGAAAGGTCGGAGAGCGTCGTTTTTCTTGAAGAAAAATCCAGCAAAAACTAAATAAGGTAAAATT
>JAOXJJ010000482.1:1446899-1478029 GCA_025769935.1 Phoenix roebelenii
GGGGGAGGGGGGGGGGGGGGGGGGGGGGGGGGGTCATGCTTCTTGCCCATCAGAAAAATGAATGCAATAGTCCTAAAGAGTCCCAAATCAAGCATAATTGCAAGAGCCACTTATTAAAAGTGAAGTTCCAATACAATATCATCTGAAATTATAAACACCTGATTTATCCAAGAAAACTACTCGATTCTGTGGGGAAGATCTCTATCCTTAGAAGTTTGATTAGTTTGCCTATGAAAAGTTTGACATGTTATTTTTGTCAGAAATTATAATTGACATTCAATTGAGGAATAAAAGAACTTCATTCAGCTTCCCTTCATTTTACAATCTAATACTCCACAGAAAATCATGCAGATGAATGATCATAAGATCTATGAGCCAAATTTGTTACATTACCAAAACATTAGTTTAATGACCTTCAAACATGGATATAACTAAAATTGTATCTATAGCAGATTGCTTTTTATTTAATCCATCATGTTTGTGCTGGAGCTAGAATACGACCCAATAAATGGTTTTTGAATTTATATAGTGAACTCATTTTGCAGGAAGCAGTGGTGAAGGACACGCTAGAGCGAGCTACAGATCCAAACCTAAATTTGAGAAGTTACCTCCAAGATGCATATGTTCACCCAGTCTTTCATAGCAAAGATATCGAACGGCTAGTAGCCATTGATGAGGAAGAAAACAACCCACTTGTGCCCACCAAAAGGAATTCTAATAGGAGTACGCCTGGAGGAAGCAAATATGGTTCTGAAGTTGGGTCTGAGATCGAATAGTAAGAATCAACTTGTCGCACCTTATCTTGCAGTCAGATTCTCTTCTAAGACCTGTCAGTTATGCTGACTCTATTGAATGATTCTGTAAAAGAACCAAAGCCCTTATACAAGTACAACTAGAGAATGTAAACAAAATCCTGATATCAGCACCAAAATTGATTCTGGAATTGCTTGTTCTCAGTAATGCCTTTGAGCTAAAATCCTGTGAGATTCGGTTATGCTTATCTCAGTTTATGCAACTCTACTGCAATGGTCTTACAAATCATATTTTCAAGCTAATTCCTGCGCTCTCGATTTACTAATATGCTTGTTTAGTTATGCATGGCTTGACCTAACCTGTTTTATTTGGTAATGGTTTGCTCTGTTGTAAAAAGGGAATTGAACGCATGTCGAAGCTTATCCATAAAGAATGTTATAATTTGCCAGCCTTACCTGGTCTTCAACAGTGCATTGTATGTTGCGAGACCTAACCAAAACAATAGTCAACACAGTGTTGTTGATCTGCCATGTACGTTCATGTAACAGTCTTTGCTCCTAAACCCAGAGCAAATTGTTGATAGGATTCTGACTCTATATAATCCTATCTCATCCTTCACTATATAACAATGTGGAGGGTTCTTTTCGTTCCCATTTGAAAAGGATGTGGTCACCATTTTGAGAGAATTTAGTGCAAGGAAAGAGCTCCAATGAAATCTTCTGGCATGATTATCTTTCATTTTTCTCCATGAGTTTGATGTGAAACATCATCTGGTATAACCTGTACATATATATGTACGCGCACATATGTATATGAATATGTGTAAATATATATGAATATGTATGTATATTTATATATTATATATATTTATATGTCTACATATTTATGCGTATATATGTGTGTGCATGGGACGAGCTAACATATGGTGCCCTTACAACAACCTATAAAAGGTCGGTCCTAATTAGACTACCGAGGACCCCGCATCAAAGATCCAAATCATTTGATGTGGTTTACTATCTCCAAACTGTTTATTATCAAAAAAGTCAAATGATTTGGAATTTCCTAGTCTATCAATCACTTATACATCCAATGGTCAAGAATGGACAAATTTAATAATATGAATAATATATATTTTTGACTTCAAATTATATGATTTTTTGATAATAAATAGTTTAGAGATAGTAGACCACATCCAATAGTTCAAATCATTAATACCAAGCTTCTGGGCATCCATTCAAAGCGAACTTTATTAGGTTGTGAGGGCACCAACATATTGTTTAAATATAGAGAAGTCATATGACCATTAGATGCATAGGCTAATAATCTCCAAATCAAATATTTTTTTGATATATAGTAGAGCTAATATATAGATGTCCACACAATTGCCCTAATAAGGTTGATTCTCACTGGATGATTAAGGGGTTGACTGTAACATCCAGCCCATCTAATAAGGAATTGAGTCTGCCCACTTGATCGGCTCAAATATAAGAGTTAGAGAAGGAGACCAAAAAAAAAGGGGTTAGAGTCCTATTCGACTTAGAGCAGGAGATGAACTCCTCCTCCATCCCGATTTTCTATAGGAGCTAAGAAACCTAGCCCTCATCGACTATGTAAAAGCGCCCACACCCCCTTCTCCTCAACGTTGATAGGTTTTGTCGATTACCACTACTAGACCACGGTCAGTTTCTTTCTCCTCTTAACTTCCAACAGCCTTGGCTCATGGTGCTCGCTAAAGATTTTAGTTGAGCGCTTACTGGAGTTTTAAATTCCGAGAGAGATTCTGAAAATTAGTTGGATCTATGGTTTAATTTCACTCGCAAGGTGGAAAATGTAATCCTCCTTCTAGATTTACCGGCAAATTATAATATTATTATATTAATAAATTTAAATCGTACCATTCATGATACATAAATTTGCTGAATAATATTTTATTATTAAATATATTTTATTTTAAAATATTATGATGATGCATGGTTAGAAATATTGAACTCGTTTAATTGATTTCGATATTGCATGATTTTTTTTTGTATTTTTGTTGAACTGAGATATGAACTGCATGATTGTTTTAAACTCTTACGCGGTATAATCAACCTGCCATAAAAAAATTATGGTCATAACTCATGGTTGGCGAGATGAACTTGATGATTTGAAAGAATTTGGTTTTGTGAACGAAATTTGATTTTGAGAAAGATTGAATTTGATATGCATAATATTTTGATAATGCTGCATATTGAGATTTGATTTTGAACTAATAAATTCCATATGCATATTTTCTATAAATAATTTTTTAATTTATTGTTTGATTAATCTGATTAAAATATTCGTTACTTACTAGATTATCCAGCTCATTATTGTATATCTTACTGTTTTTACTGATTTTGAGACCTAAGATTGATGGGGTTATGATTGAGAGAGTGACTAGAGGTCGAATTTGACATATTTAATTTAGATCAGAATTTGACTAGAGTTTGATTTAAGATCTTTTTAATATTGTTGGTTTTGTGAGATATTAAAATTTTATTTTAGTTATTTAAATGGAAGTTTGAACATTAGTTATTTAAATTTATTCCATCGTTTGCTTTATGATATTATAATGAGATGTCTTCCATGCTTATAGAGAGAGTTTCTTGTGAATATGCGGCAGTTGTCGCAACCTCTGGCTCGCGAACTCAGGTCGGAGGCATGACAATTAATATGGTATCAGAGCGGACTCGACTTATGACTTATATAGATTATGGGATACTGCAGCACGGGTATATTAAAGCTGACCACGAGCTGATGTGGTGTTTGTGATTGAATTTGAATGGATTTGGATCCTTAGTTTAGCGAATATGCTAGACTTTAACTGGGAGAGGGGGGTTATGTGAGGATCTGTGAGGGCGTATATTTTGTCCCACATCAGTTATTTGTTGGGTAGATTTGGATATTTATACAAAGTTAAGAAACCAAAATAATACCTTGTGGCTAGTCTTTTTAGATGAAATCCTAGGTTGTGAAGCTGATACTAATGATCTAAGCATTAGTTGGATACTATTTCTCAAGTATATGATATCAATAAATCCTATGATTTGAAGATCTCTAGCCCATACACTGTCTATGCATCTAGTGGTCAAAAATGGATAGTTTAAATAACATGAAATAATACATATTTTTTGATCATTGGATGCATAAGCTAAGCTAATTTGATAATTTAAGTAACATGTTTTTTTGGCCATGACCGATCCACCCATATAGATGCTCAAAAATAAAGTGAAAGCAAAGATCTACTAGCTCGTAAGCAAGTAGACAGATTAAGCTAAAATAAGCAAAAGAACAAGCCGATCTATCAGCGAGGAGCAAGAATTTTTTGTTGATCAAACGTATATTAAAATGTTAGAATCAAGATTATCAAGCATGCTTCCCCTTGGAGGAGATCCCTCGGAGGATTTCCTAACTTGAACTCTTCATTACTTTAGGCTTTTTTGGATCTCAAATGAGTCTACTCTTTGGGTTGGGCGATCAAGGTCCAAGAGAAAATAGGAAGGAGAAGAGAGGAAGAGCGGGAGGAACTAAAACTAACAGATTTTAAGCTATAGTTCCAATAGTTGTGAGTGCAAAGTAGAGGCTCAATCCTCTCCTCCAAAGGTCTACTTATAGAGGAGGAGGGAGGAATCAATCATGAAGTTTGATTTTTTTTTTAATTAAAAAAAAAAGTTCAGATGATGCCAAGTAGCACCTATGATTCAGTGAACGGAGAGAGCCAAGGATCATGGGGCTGGCTCAGTGGTTTCTAAGCTTTCTTGATGCAGGCCGAAAATCCTCAAACCCATGGTTATTCGATATACTAGATTCTATTATAACAACTACTAGATTGAAGCCCCCAAATATGGGTAAATATGGACGAATATTATCAAAACCGAGAGGAAGTCATCAATAAGTAGAATGCTGTGATGGAACAAGCTTGAGGGCCAAGTCTGCCTCCCTACCTCCTTAAAGCTTGATGTAGAAAATAAATGAGGTGGCACTCGGCACACAAGTGTTCAATGAATTTAATATTTGCATATAGTCAATAATCAGTGAAGTTGCAGACCAACACACTGGATCGGGATATTATCTCATTGCGACGGAGATTGCAGGGCTCCAGCCTATGAAGCCGAGTTGTTCGCCTATATCATCCATACATTACCCTACATTATTCTGTAGGGTAATGAAATATAAGTTGAACAACTTCTTTGCACGCAGTATCCAAAAAATTATTCTGCAGACACGTACATTGCGAAGACTTTCAGGGATGAATGTTTCCTTGCCGGTTTGTTTGTTGTCGGCCCACGGCGACAAGAAACAGTAGTCCGATAGTAACAAAGTCTGGAATCAGATTCAAACTCGTAAGATTCATTTCGTAATAATGCTCAGCTTTTAGCTCCCACTTAAACTCACAGATAACATAACCATCACATCAACCCACGCGGCAGCAGCACACCACTCCCCGTATCCAATCCAAAATTCCAAATTCTAAACCGAGAGAACAGAGCATCCCCTGTTCCTCCCAAGTCTTGACAAAAAACGAAATAAAGCCCAACAGTCACGGCTTCGACATACCAGACAAAGCTCAAGCTAGAATACAGTACAAAATAGTACGGTAAACGATGGCAGGGAGCGTACAGGATACTCCTTTTATTTTGAAATCAGAAGAAGAGAAGCAGGGAATGAATCAGGTGAAACAGTGGACCAACCAAAAAAAAAACACAACAGGCTACCTACTGTGCCTCTTCCCAAACAAACAACCAAACGCATCACCACCTAAACCTCTCTCTCTCTCTCTCTCTCTCTCTCTCTCTCACAAACACACACACACACACACATCTCTATCTCTGTTTCAACATGCAACATGACCGTCGTCGTCGTCGTCGTCGTCGTCGTCGTGGGCGTCATGATCGTCGTCGTCGTCGTCGTCGTCAGTGGAGGATAAATGGGCAAGCCAGCAGAAGCCATGGAGGTGGCCGTTGACGCAGACGAAGTACTCGAGGTCGCCCTCGTGGGAGCCGAGGCGGCGGAAAGCGCTGCGAGGGACGAGCCCGGCGGCGGTCATGCTCCAGACCCGGGCGCCGCAGTAGGGGCAGCGCACCCGGGACTCCAGCTCCACCTGCCGGCCGATGAGACAGGCCCGGGTCCTCGAGCGCATGAACCCCCGGAAGACGCCGCGGTAGGCGCCGAGGTCGGCCTCGTCCGACGGGGAAGCGGCGGCGTGCTCGCAGGGGTCGGAGACGTAGAGGAGGTCGCCCCAGCAGCGGCGGGAAAGGAAGGAGCGGCCGGAGGTCTTGGAGAAGCGGGAGACGGGGGCGAAGTGGCCGGGGGTCGGGAGGCGGCTCTCCGGGAGGTGGAAGAAGCGGGTGGAGGCGGTGCAACCGCAGCAGAAGAAGAGGAGCTTCGCGAGGGCGTGCCACCCGCCGCCGATACGGGTGGCGCCGCCGCCGGCAGTGAGGGCGGAGACCATGCGTGGGGCGCGGGAGATGCAGAGCTCTCGCCAGAGGACGCGGTTGGCGACGGCGCGGAGGCGGCGGGAGACGCAGGCGGCGATGCACACCAGGTGGGGGTCCCAGTTAAGAGACCGGAAAACCAGCATTAGCACCCGCTCGTTCTGGAGCCCCGTGTTCTCGTCGCCTCCGCCACCTCGGCCGCCGCCTACGGGGATCGCCACCCCTGCCGCATTGCCGCCGCCGCCGCTGCAGCTGGGGTCGCTGCACGTGGATTCGGGGTTTCGGATGTTGTCGATCATGGCCGGGAGTTGTGGATCGGGGTGGGTCTGCGGGCGGTTTGGTCAGGATATATAAAGCGCTTGGCTCCGTGTCCGGCGCTCCGCGGACTCCGGTTTCTTTCTTGGATTTGATTCGTTTTGAAAAACAAAGGGGTCGGATCAGCACGGTTCCCGGTCACCCAGTCACAAATGCTTCCTGCCCCTAAACCGGATCCAAGACCTTTGAATCCGCTTGGACTTTTATAGCTGGGACCATACTCAACTTTTGAAATAAAACAGAAAATAAATAAATAAATGACGGGTACTAAATGATGAGAAATGGCATGGAAATCTAGAAAAGAATGCATGAATTATCTAGAAATGCTTTTCCATATAACACCCTTGTGTGTAATTTATTTTGGAGAGAACCCTTGTGTGTATGAGTTGGGAAATATAAGCCCACTCTCTACTGCTTATCTTGATAATATGGAGTCCATATGAATTGTGAAATGCCTTTTCCCAGCTATTTCTTTTGGGGATGCAAACTTTTGAACCGGTCCCGGTTGACCAGAGAAGACTAAAACGGAACCCGGTTGGAAGGAGGGGGAGGAAAAGGACAAAGCGAACGCGGAGGGGGGGGGGAGTAGCTTTTGTCCAGATGCCAGAGAAACGGACACGTGTCAGAGGCCCAGTCGGCAGCAAGGTCCTCCGCTCAGATCTATCCAGCAGCCTACCATGTGTCCGATTCCCCTCGATGAATGACGCGTGTCTCGATCGCATTTCCTTGCCTTGTCCGGTGTTCCATCACCGGGACCAACCACGTCACGTCCTCCCCCAGATGCTCCACTCCCGACACGTGTAATCCAGAACCGGGATTCCAACGTCTCTTTCCCGGCCCCGAAATATCTTCAGTCACACGTGTTCCCCTCTGGTTGGTGGTGTACACGTGCCATTTAATCCGGGCCTCAGGGGTTCGACGAGGTTACTGGGATCAATCCTGCAACGTGGGTGCATCGCGGGCGTACACGTATGAGTGAAGGATATTCCCCCCCTACGTCTCCATAATTAATGGATGATTTTTTGTTTTTTTTTAAGGCTTTAAAGTGTTCCGTTGTTTTGCTTTTAAAAAATAAGGATTTTTACTGTTAGTGACGCGCTTTTAAGCATTTTATAGTTCTATGGGCACGGCGTGGTTTTAAGGATTTCATTAAGGCAGGTTTATTTTCCATCTCATTGGATGGTATTGCTCCTTCTTCATCCTCTGTTGTTTTTTTTAATTATTTTTTTATTTTTATTTTTTGAAATAGAAGTATTATACATAATGTGTACGGATACAACCAAAAAAATTAAAAGGTAATATATTCTAGAGAGCACTAGGCAATTCTGTCTCTTCCTTGTTGTTCACCCACCTTGTTATGCTCTTCGAAGGGTTAACTCACCCTTCTTTTTGGAGTTGGTCACATGCATGCAACCATGGATTGATATCATATGCATTAGTCGTAGCTTTGATGTGCAACACATGCCAAATGAAAGTTGATAGATAGGTTTGTCTTAAATGGTGGAGAGCACATTCGCATTGAAGGCAAAACTTGAAAAGCATGCATCCTTTTTGTCCTCTCATCCATTCTATATTAAGGTCTTCCTCTCCTCCACAGCATTCCACCACCAAGAGCTTTCCCTCTTTCTCTCTCTTTCTTTTCATTTGTTCCTTCTACTTCATCGATTTCTAGCACTGTGCTCATAGGAAATCAAAGCCGAAGAGGTCGTTGGAACTTAAGGTGAGCCTCGATTGTTCTTCCTCTTTCTTTTTCTTTTTCTCTAAACTTTTTTCTCTTTTTTTGGGCCACCTGCATTGCGGCCTCTTGATGCCGGAACCTGGTCGACTCCTCCGGCCCCCATCGACTCGTCCATAGGAGCCATAGCTACCGATGAGCGGCCAATGGCCAAAAAATAGTGAAAAAGCTCCAGCCCCCCTATTTTCCAGTTTTTTTTCCTTCGATTCTTGCTAGTTAGTTCCTACCGCCAACTGTCTACCATCGACCATTGGTCATCCCTTGTCGCAGGTCATCCGACTGATGGCTACTTGGCTATGGCCATTTGTTGGCGGAGGCCAGAAGGGCCGAGTCAGTCCTGCCGCCTCCCAGCGTGGATGCCTGGTGTCTCTGATGTGTGGGTCACATGTGGCGGAGGCCGGCTGGGTGTCGGTCGAGTCGACTCGAGGTGCTTCACGCTACAAGGATCCCTGAACGGTTGAGGTATTAGAGTAGCGTCTTCACTAACAACAATTGTTTTTGGTGTAATGGTAAGCACTCGGTCCTACAATTGGTATCAGAGCCATGAGGTCTTAAGTTCGAGACCCAGACATTACGTTGGGGGAGGATTGTTGGCGGAGGCCTAAAGGGTCGAGTCAGTCTTGCCGCCTGCCAGCATGGATGCCTGGTGTCTCTGGCGTGTGGGACACACGTGGTGGAGGCCGGCTGGATGTCGGTCGAGTCGATTCGAGGCGCTTCACACTACAAGGGTCCTTGGACGGTTGAGGTATTAGAGTAGCGTCTTTACTAACAGCAATTACTTTTGGTGTAATGGTAAGCGCTCAGTTCTACAAAATTGAATAGTGAGGAAAAAGTGGTGTTCTACTTAAAGGTTGCCAGCCTGGAAAGGCTAAACTCTTTCGAGGTTAGTTTTCTTTAACCAACAGGCGAGGTCCTAAGCAGGCCAAGTTGAACTCCCAAGTGCGTTCGGTACACCAAACGAGTTTAGGTACCTTGTGATGCTACAGCAAACATCACGGATCTCCTTCATTGCTGCGCCATGAAAAGACGATGTCCAGTCTAATAGGAAGGAAGCTGCCTTAAAAGTTTGCGGTTTTGGTGTGAAAGGTTCGAGTTGAAACACTCTGGTTTCTTTCTTTCCATCCACAGGCACTAGCTCACTGTAGAGAACAAGCAGTCCCACGCTGTCTTCTTCCCTTTTTCTTTTATTTTTGCTCTCCAAGCATACTAGCGCTCTCTTTGTGGAAGTAGATCATCAGGTGATTTTTCAAGAATTTTTTGCCATACTGTGGTCGTGTGGGTACAGTTTATAGCAACAGGTGATCGGTCGTTTTTTCTTCGTTCCTACATAAAAGACATGCCATAGATGCATTCCATTTTAAGTTCTCTGAGGTCAATATCTTGTTGCAAAAGCACAACCAGTTGAAGCATTGTATTTTTTCCGGGATTGGAAGCATCCAGTTGATGCCAGCGAACTCGGACATAATGCCGCCACGACATAAGAATCTATAGCAGTTTTTAACAGTAAAGGAATTTGAGGAACTCCACTTTCATTTCACTTTGTCCTCTTGATGTGTTAGCAAAAACCTGTTCAGAATATTATGCAGCTGCATCCGTTCTCCTTTGGCTTGAGCTAAAGTGATTGAGGTTGCTGAAAAACAAATCTATTGACCCGTGAATGAGGTCGGCCACCGAAGTATCTTGGTTCTAAGAGATGAGGAATGAGATAGAGAATACCATCTTCAAAGGCTTGTCATGCATCCAAGAGTGTTGCCATTTTTTTTTTCTTAGTTTCTCTTCCAAGAATCTCCAGTCAAATCTTCTAGGCTTTGTTGAAATGAAGAGGGAAACCTAGATATTTGACGGGCGGTGAGAACGTAGAGCAGCCAAGATTTTGGCATAAAGCCGACTTACTTTTATCATCTATGTTCAGACAAATGACTGAATTTTTATCAAAGCTTACCTTTAATCCAGATGCTTTCTCAAAAGAATAAATAGCAAACTTCAAACTCTTGATGAACTCCTTCGAGTCTTTGCAAAAAAACAAAGTGTCATCTGGATATTGGAGGCAGATGATACTTCTAGAGATCTGTGAGCAGCCCATTGATGAGAAGAGATAGTTTGGTGGAATGAAGCGACTTCTGCATCGAAGAATACCAAGTAGTGCTAAAACCTCCTGCTTTTAAGAGGCTTAGAAGGAAATCCCTGTTGAGGCGGTCGAACGTCCACCTTGGTGGTTTGATTTCTTGCAGTGAGTGACAAGCTCAGCAGCTGTGTGATGAAGCAGTCTCCTATTTGTCTTCCTTTAATGTATGTCGAGTGAGAATGGGAGACCAAGATGTTGATGAAGCTAGCAAGCCTGGTGCATAGGATTTTGGAGAGAATTTTCAAAACACCATGAACCAGACTTACAGACCTGTAGTCGCTTACTGTTGTACAATTTTGCTTTTTAGAGATCAAAGTCAGATAGGTGTAGTTTAGTCGGTAAGGTCAGCAAATCCATTGTGAAGCTCTTCAGATAATTTGACAATATCTTCCTTAATTAAAGCTCAATATCATTGATAAAGGATACTGGGAAACCGTCAGGTCTTGGTGCCTTATCTCTGCCCAAACTGAAAGCTGCTCTTTTGATTATCTCCTCTAAAAAAGGCTTATAAGCTCGAACAGGTTCAACCAATCTCCTTCATAGAGAGCTGACCAATCTAGATCTAACTCTAGCTAAGGGGTGATCCTAAATGTTAATTAAAATCATCACTTCATCTAGTGAGCCCAACATGTGAAATTTTTAATAATGGAGTTAAAGAGTGCAGAAATAGAGTTTGAACTTAGGATCTCTGCTATGATACCATATTAAAATCACCACTAGTCTCAAAAGTTTAAGTCAATAGAATGAGATAGATTTATTTATATATTTTATATTTTCTTACGTTGAATAGATATAAATAGAATTAAAATAGAAACGAACAGAAAGTCTTTCATCGAAAGTTCTGCCTTGATAGCGAACACTGCTAATATTTTCTTTTCTTGCACTGGCATAAGCATGGAAGAATTCAGTATTACGGTCCCCATATTTCAGCCATTGAATTCTCGACCTTTGCCTCCACATCGCTTCCTTTTCTTTCTGTTCCTTCCGTGGGAGTGAGGTTGTTGGACTCTTCTTGTTCGTCCAGACCAGTGATATAAGAAAACATGTATCCATTAAAGTGAGATATTTGCGGAATTCAAATCTCCTTCGAAAGATGAATTGTTACCATCAATCAATCGGTCAAGCTAGATTGGGCCTCTGGCAAACTAGATATGTGTGTCATTCACTTTTGGGTCAAGTTCTTTTGGTTTTATGTGTGAGGTAAAGCCTAGGCTGGCATACATGTCTAGTTCTTAGGCTTTTGAAACATTAGTTCAAATTTGAGGTTTGTATTTAGTCCACAGTTGAGTATAAGGAAGCAGTTACATCAAATCATCTATAACAATCCACGGCCTACCTTAAAAAAGATAGCAAAAAATTATTATTTTTGTTTAAGCCCCGACGCTCATCAAGTTAAAAATTTAAATCTAGCCACAAACATCAAAATGGGCCTATGAGCCAAGTTCACTTTAATATTATTTGTATCAACTTAGAACTTCAGCAAAAAAAATTAGCCGGAAAATATTATTTAAATTTTTTTAATTTAAATAAATAATATAAAATAAGATTTGATCTATACCACAAATATTTCATTTTAAAAATAAAAAGTTTGGTACGATTGGAGCTAAACAGCCGTCCGTATGCATTCTCGCATTATCAAATTAAAAAGCGTGCAATTTGAGGGTCCCACCATGAGGGGGTACGTGTCAGCTGATAATGGGCTGCCATGTGTAACGTGTTGCAAGCCATGTGGTCCATCCCGTCAGCTTTCAAGAGTTCAAATAATTAGTGGAGAAAAAAAATATTATAAAAGAAGAAATGGCAAAGCAGGGGCACCAACCATGCTTCTTTTATTTATTCCCCTGGTGCACATGCAGTGCACCCGAGGACCACAGTCTCAGAAAAAAATATCACCCTTGAATTGATGTCAGAAAAGAGTGCAACAAAACTTTATTGGACCAGAGCTTTAATGATCTACATTTTTGACAAATAACTCTCACCAGCTTCCTCATTTGGAAGGCAATGGCATCACCAAATGAGGGGAATCACAATGCAATGATCCTTTTTTTTTTCATATGGAAAGCAGTGCAAAATTAGTGAAACCATGAGTTTTGTCATCCTGCTCCTTGTAAAACATTTGCATGCATTGTTATCTTAAGACCAATGATGGTGAATTGTTATGGATAATTTGTGCCAACATATCAGAGGAATGCTTGATCTTCACTAATCCCTCTAAATAAAGAATAAATGGAAAAGGAGAAGATCATCTCCATAGTTTTCCATATGGATGTCCACAATTTGCATTAACTCACCTCTAGATCTTGTGCTACATAATTTGATTTTATTGATTTGGTTAGGACTCAATTAGGTTCGGTTTGCACCAACAAACTTGATGCTCGATGTAGACCTGTAGTTGCTAAAAAGTCTATGTGCAAATAGATGTGTTAGAGGGGGAGATTATATTGCATGTCTAAGGTGTTTTTGTGATTACTGAAGCTTATGGATTCAAATTTAGAATTTTTATTTTTTAAAAAAAAGTTAATTTGAGTGAGACCACTCAAACTGCAAAATATATCTACAGTAACATTGTTTTTCTGAAAAAAAAAGCCAGTTATTCTAGTCTTATAATGTGATATAGCATATATTTAAAGAGACACTGTTCATGATGGTAAAGTTCTTCACACTGTAGTAGAAGATACTGCTTTTTTGGATGCATTGCTCCCATCCAAGCAAAGCACAGTATGGCATAAATTCACATCCAAACAGCGTAAAAGTTAGAAGTGTTGCATAAAAATTTCCAACATGATATGGCCAAGAATTTCATGATGGGGTCCCCATGCATATCATTTTGTGAAACTTTCATGTTTGGAAAGAAACATCGTAAGCCAGTGGTCCCTGACTGTCAGAGCGCAATAAATCTTGCCATGTAGGGGAAGAGGTTTGGGAAAGGTGTATTGGCTATTGGATCCGAGCATAGTGTTGCTCTTACAATTATGGATCGATTAATTGAGTTCATTTTGAAATTCTATCCTAAAAATCATAATTTGCAAGATAAAATTTCAAAAAAGATTCCTTTATACACAAGAGCTGTTGAATCATTTGGAAAGGAGATAGCCATTAGATGTAGGTCATGTTAATTGTTGGCAATATGTCTTTGGATCATTTGATATAAATAGTCTATTAAGAATAATACATATTTTAATCTTTGAATGATATATATAAGAAGGTATAACTTATTGCGTAAATAATATATGATGCTCGATTGGTAATGTTCTATAGCTTTGTTTTCTATTTTTTTTTTTTCATTTTTTATGAAGTTGATGTAAAGTATTAAGTTTTAGTAATGGCTAAGAAAACTGGTGATACATTTTAATGGTTCACTTCAGATTCATAATATCTGCACGAGCACCCGTTATCATCTATTCACCATAAAACTCCTTGGTCGCTGCTTGCCTACCATCCGCTTTATAGTACATAGGCAAAAAACCATATATTTTTTTTGCACTGAAATATTTTTCGAATGAATAAAGGTTACGAAGATGAGAATAAATTTGGTTGAAAATCAAACCCCTTTGTTTTCATAAAAATTGTTCTACTTAGAGTTAGGTTTTATGAATAGTTTTCTTTAATAAAACTTACAAATAACCAAGCCACCAATTAAATGCGGACAATCTCATAGGACAGGTTTCTTAAAGGAATCTACAACTTAGGATTAGAGAAATGTATGTGACCCGTATTAACTTGTGAAATCTAATCTTAACACTGATATAGTGTATGAATTGAAATGTATAATCATCTTAACCTCTCCCATACTAAAGGAATTCTTGATCTCTAGTTGCTAAGCAGAGAGGTAGGATGAGTAGTAGGACAAGTCCCATTCACCTTAAGTCTAGGGGTAGCTATTATGGAATGCATGGAGTGATATCTTCAGTGGCGAGGGGGTAACTTATGGGCTGAGAAATAAGTTAAAATGGTTATAAATTATAGAGCTGTTTGTAGATTGGCAAGCTTTTTCTAAAGTAAATATGAGGTATTAAATAGGCATCTCTTAAGTCGAAACAAGAAGCCAATTGAAGCAAAGGATCGCTGAGGAGTAGAGGCATTGTTGGGGGTTGTGGATG
Organism: Phoenix roebelenii; assembly: GCA_025769935.1. Taxonomy (NCBI): domain Eukaryota; kingdom Viridiplantae; phylum Streptophyta; class Magnoliopsida; order Arecales; family Arecaceae; genus Phoenix; species Phoenix roebelenii. Next base: position 1,461,384 of record JAOXJJ010000482.1, read on the forward strand.
TAAGCATATCGCAAATGTGCCTGACTCAGTTAGAGCAATGAATTTTCATTAAGGATCTGTCAGTTTATGATTTAACGAGCCAAAAGACTATAAGAACAATGATCTTTTTTTCCCAATACATAGATGGAAATGGCCAAAAACAGGCACCAAGGTGCATCCAATGGCCTTTGCACATAATTTGCTGCTGAGATATGCCCAAACCTTTGTTGCACATAAGAACATAGTCTTGGATGGGCCCTGCAGAGACCAGCATATTGATGAAGCTATGAAGATACCTGAAGACACGCAATCTTTGAAGTCAACACAAACTTTCTCTCCTTCGGTTTACCAATCAATGGATTGTTCAAAGCTTGTAAGATTGAAGCAGCCTAAAATCTCTAGTGCCATGCCTCACAAAGTTCTGAAGCCAAATCTTGTTATTTATACCATGATGGTGAAGGGCCTGGTGAAACAAGGATTGATTGATGAGGCCAATGATTTTCTCTTGCATACGGACAAAACTGGTTGTTGAGCAGATTCTATCATCTTCAATGCCATTGTTCATAGTTTATGGTGACAGATGAGATAAAAAAAGGCAATAAGTATTATAAGAATGGAGGAGAAAAGATTCAGCTTCGAGGCGACAACAGCTTGTCGCATATATTTCCTTTGTTCCCAAAGAATGGGCAGCATCAAAAATTTATCTGAAATTGCTTCCTACTTTTTCTCAACATTGTGCAAAGTGAAAATCAGTACATCAACAATTATATACATCGAACCGACATTTCAGTAAGTTATCTAGTTTCTGTACAAGGTCTTGTTCTGTCGCATGTAGCAACAAACTAACCTCTAAAGGAAATCAGCCTCCCAAAAATCTGACCGGGCTCTTCATGAAGTAGAACAAGGGTTCTGGGAAGTGGGAAATCAGGTTTTAGATTGGTGGGGATTAAGAGCCACCACAAGCTTCCACTTGCCATTTGCCTTGAAGACATCATCATGGTCACCATCAAGAACAGGAAGCCTGACCTCGAAAGGGTGTCGGCACCAGCTGTGAGGCAGCAGTGGGCTCAAAGACAATGCCACACTTTAATTTCAAGCTGAAGATGGAATGCACAAGTTATCTAGGGAAGACAAATTGGAAGGGATCATGCAGATATTGACCCATGCAGTGCAACTTATAATCGAATCCGGCGTCACCACGTAAAGTTAAATGGTGATCCAAATATATTGCAGTCAAGTTAGACTGGAATGTTTGGCATACAAAGGCATCAGACATTATAGCAAGGAAAAAGACAACTCTTTGGGCTTATTTCTTGTCTACCCACAGAAATAGATTTCACCTTGTTAGCTTGGATTTTCTTTCAGAGGGTTTGGAAGAGGATAGAAAGACCTAAGGTAACAAGGATATAAGTTTTGAGAAAGGACTGGAAAGAGCTTGTAAGGATATGAGAAATAGCCCTTCAAATATACAAGGGATGATCAAGAATTCAAAACATCTGCACAGGATGGTCAGGCTAATGATTCAGATTCAGCTGGGAAGGCTGTTCAAATTGCTGTTTTTCTCTTTGTACTTGTAATACCTTGGATCTTAGTCCCTGGTAGGATACTGGGGATTGGGGAATGACATAAATATCCGATACATCCCAAACATATCCAAGGATCATGTCCAATATGTCATCAAATATAGACAGGACATCCAATTTGAAAGGTCTGTGCCTCCAGTGTTGCTATACTTGGAAACTTAACAATGAAATATATTTTAGCTACAACTCAACCTGCACTAAAGCCATATACCAAGTAGTAACAGCCAATCCAACCTTCTGTAACAACCCAACCTTCATTGTACTGTGTCTTCTGTAACTATGTGGCTATCATTTACTTAAGGATATGAAGTGCTGGGTGGTGCTTACCTCCCTTTTTATCTAAAGAAAAGCACCAACCTCACCCAAAAAAGAAAAAGAAAACACATCTTCTGCTGCTCATTCGCTCCCTTTCACCCCTCAAATACCATCAGTTGAATATGCGTGCAAGCAGACAAAATAAAAGTTGCTGGAGTTGCGGCAACTTCAATTGCCGAGCAATTTTGGTCACAGCCAACCTGATGCCCTGGACTGAATGCAAAGATAGTATTTAGAATAGCTGGACTTTGCACATTATTAACATAGATTTAACAAAAAAATGAAAAAGAAACCCATGGGTCAAACAAAATATTTAAGGCAGACTTCTTATGAGTGATGAGCAAACTCTAGTATCGAACTTCACGAGCAAAATCAGAAACTATTAAAGCAGGAAACAAGGCAGATTTATCAAACTAGCCACTTTCATTAACGAGGTAATGTGAAAATAATTTGAAGGAATTTGCCTTGAAGCGAAAAAAATAGTGTTTTTGTTTCTCAGGTAGTAAGCAACAATTTTATAAACTATATGAGAAATATTAACAAAACCACAAAACTTACTTTGCCAATACAAGATGGTCATTTTGTAAATAAAAAAAAAAGGATTTTTCAGTGAAGAACAATATGTAAAAATCTTTCAGATAATGACATTGTCTAAAGCCACATGATTCAATTGCTTTCCTCATATCTGTAAAATAGGTGAGACTAGCATTGAACAGCTTTAAACCTGCATCTAGCAATAATGGGCTTTACAACGTTCAAAGAATGAGGATTGCTTGACCACGATGAATGATCATTATAGGACATTCGTGCTTCCACTTTTAGCTCTGCTATGTAATGCACGTGTCAAGAAGGGTCTAATAGATTGCATGTGCATAAATCTCAGGCTTCATATTAGAATTGTGGCACACTAATCCTTGCCAAGAACCACTCAGGCAAAAAATAATTCTGATGAGCAAATGTTCTTGAGGCTCATGCCCAATATCATCATCAAAAGTTGGCCTTACAACAAATTAATTTCACAAAGAATTTGATTATATGATCTACCACTTCAGAAACACTAGTCCAAAAAAGAGCATCAGAATGTTTCAGCACACATCACAGGGAGCTATAAAATTGATGGAAGAAGATAGCTAAATTACTCGAGTAATAAAATTTTCACCATGGAATCATTTTAAGGAAATGTCTACATCAGGATGAAAGTACCGATGTTAGCTTATTTCATTGACATGAGACAGCGCATGTGCAATTTCATGGACGATATGACTCTAGAAATATGCCACAGAGTAACCATTCAGATAAGAAAAATGATTATATAGCTGGTAGTTTTCCCAATCTTAAGCAAGACAACAATTTCTATGAAGCAAAAATTGAAATCTAAATTCTGCATCTAGAAAGAATTTGTTTCAAAAGAAAGGCAAATGATAGGACATTCAAGCTTCTTGCCAAAGAACTGGCTCTCAAGCTGAGTGAAGTTATACACTCTGAATTTAGGCCTCAAATATGCAGCATGGCACATCCGCCATTCCAACAACCAGGAAAAGCAAACCCAATGCACAATGATGATCAGGCTCATGCCTGATGTCATCGTCAATGGCCAAAATTTATAACATAAGCAGCAGCAGAACATTTATGTTAAGCTGCTAAATTCAACATGAAAAAAATAACTTCAAACCAAGCACAACAGTGCAGAATTTGAGTCAAAAACAAAATACAGAGTCTAAATTTCAATAAAGAATTCAATAATTGTCATTAATTACTATAAAACAGCTCAAACAGATACCTTAAATTGAGTACAATCATGAGCTGATGTATATGATATATCACTCCTGAGGTAAAGATATCTGAAGAAAAAACTCAAATGTATTTTCAGTATTAAATAATATGTCATTTTATATAAAAATAGTAGAGATTATGGAAAAAAAAATCAGAGACTAAAACTATATTTTTCATATACTTCCTCAATCTAAATTAAAATCTTATGACTGGCAATCCCAAAATATTATGATCCAGATCAAAATGGCAATAAAAACCTCAATTCATTCCTGGATTTGGATGCCTTATGATCACAAGATCTAGATCAAAGGATGGATTAGGATCATAGGGTCTAGATTGATAACATGGGCTACACAGTCCCTTGGATCACAAGAACCATCTTTGATCATGCTATATACATATTAAATCATGTAGCAATACATGTTTATAATTTACTTGACTACATCTTATAGATTAATTGTCACTAAATAAGCCTTGACTACTCAAATTAGTAAGCATGTGGTTGAAGTTCATGGAATTAAAAATCTATATTTGGAGGTAAATTTTCTTATTTTTACATCCATAAGCTAAAACCACATCGTCATATTTTCTAATCACTACCTAAAAGGACAATTGAATTGATAGGTAGTATACAAAAATCTTGCATAACCAGGAAAAAATGTTTATTTCGTTAGAAATGCTATATAAGCTTATGATGGTATAAACAAGACTTTTTATATGTGCAAACTTTTGTTCTCCATTCATTTACTTTATAATCATATTTCAATTTCCAATTTATTTTATATTTAAAAAAATTGAGAGAAACAGAAGAAAATCTTATTATTTGCTACACAATTCATGATGCAATCCAATCTAACCCATCTATGAATAACCATTCAATCCTGATTACAGCAAGATTGTGACTATAATAAGGTCATTGAGATTTGAGACCAAATCCGAACAGATAGATTTGAAGATGGGGTTCCAAAACAAGGAGCAGAGTCATTGAATGGGATGTACTACCTTCGAAAAGCTACCTACAAACCAGAAGTAATTTATGTTGGAGATACATTGCATACGCGTCAACTATTGAAAATGGATAATGTTTTTATTTGTTTTATAATTTATAGGTTAGGAACATCAAAAAATAGTTGAAATTTAGTTGGTGTATGTCCAAGATGTCTTGATCGATGTCAGTAGTTCGAGTTCCTAATTTCTGTGGCCTATGATGCATTTTAGGACACTAGTTCTATTTGTATCATTCATCTTGAGATAACTTGTTGTGTAGGTAAGGAATCTCTAAAACATATAATTTTTGGTTTTAAACAATTAAAAGTAGTACATAGTAGATTACATTCAATAGCTTGGATCTTCATGCTGGAATCTCCATCTCCTAAATTCACCTGCTCGGTTGACTTACAATGTTCTACCTCCAATAATTATGACAATACCTTCTTCTTTTCTTTTTCTTCCCCAATATCCTTATAGAAATGTGTTTTTTGAAAATATTTTTGGAAAAACATAAGAATCCAATTTATATACTTAATTGGTATCTCCACTCAAAAAGCCAAGCCACAAATTAACATTGTGGCATGTCCATCTTTGCCAATAACTGAAGCAAAAATAAATCTGATTTTGGCACTGATGGACTATTTCATATCATTAGCAGTAAGCATTATCAAGAACCCAGTAATATCAACGAAGGGACACCTTTAAGCTCAACCGCAGAGTCAGCAATAGAAATCACAACTTCAGACAAAATAGGAAAGGCATAATTTTATAAAAGATAACAGAAGTTTCAGAACATTTCAAAGTGACCCTAACTCTTGAAGTGTCAGGAAGATACTGAGGATCTATATAATCGATATTAAGTTGAAATATATGACTGGCGAACTAACATAAGTAGATAGTTTGGCATCACATGATTCTTGAATAGAAAAGAAGATAAATTTCCTTAGGTGATATCAACGAGACGATGTGTATATCCATAACCAAAACAACAAAATCGAATAAGCCTTATTAATGAAAAGTAATGTGTAAATTTAGACATTTCTAATAGTTCTCCAAAATATCTTCAAATATTGTCTCATTAATCGGGGGTTTTAAAAATAGACTGTAAGAAAAGGGGGGAAAGATAATGTTTACTACATCAAATAGGTTATTTAACAACATGCAAATTATTCTCCTTTTTTTCTCATTTTTCTTGAGGAGTTCAGAAAATAATAATCAGTACAAAGAATTTAATAAACCTAAAGCATCTCAAATATACAGATTAGGAGGTGAACACCTGAATTAGCATTATGGCACAATCATCCCTCCCAACAACAAACCAGGCAACTGTAAACCTAGTGTACAAATGTTGCTGCAGCTCATGCCTACAGCTATCATCAAAGGCAAGCATCACAGCCAACAGAAGTACACCAAAGGAACTTTTCTTAAATGTCAATTTTTTAATCAAAAAAATCAAATATATAACACTGACAGCAAAATACCACTCAAGAAGAAACAGGATCTTAGCTTCTCCACTATCTGCAGAGATACTCAATACCAATGTAATAAATTCACTATGTTATCCTGCATCCAGGATTTTCACATTTTGTTGCCTGCACCATTTCAGTCATAAACTTGAACCCTCATTATATTCTACATGAAATTTCTTATTTATTAACAGTTTAATACTTGCACCTCCTTGATATCAATGATATAACCTGAAGAGTAGTTTTATTACAGGTCAGATGAAATGTTCCTTCCAAAAGGGTTTCTACTTATTGCAAGCAGCTTTCTCATCCACCACAGATTTTCTTATTCTATGTAGCTCCACCATATGTGCAAATAGATATTTAACTTAGTGGAAACAAATGGCCTTACACTTCCAATGCCTATCAAGTTGTTTGATTCAACAACTCAGCCAAGTCCTTGGGATCCACGATTCCACAAAAAGGAGGACGGTTTTCCTTCTATTTCTTCTTCCCTAAAATCATGAGTCAAACCTTTCTATTTCTTGCCTAGCGAGTGAAATAAAAGAAAAGTAGAACTCCAGAAATAGAATAAAACAATATGCATCCATCCATATCTCTTTCTTCTCGTAGGTTTGACTGCCAACATTTGTGGATTTGCCCCTATTTTCAGAATGCCGAAATATTGATAAACTTGATCAAGGCAAAACACTAAAAATGGGAATTCAAAATTCAACTTGTTACAGAGGATTTTCAAAATACAATGGCTGTTTTCCTTTTCATTTAAGGATGTAACGTTCCTAGATCAGGTCAAATAGCAGAATGGCATTGCCCTAGACTATCAAACTAAGCCAGCTGTCATGGGATTTTGAAAATAGCAGCTTCTTATCTTGGCCTACAATAGAGCTGATCAAAACCCGGGCTAGGCCAGGCTCTACAGCAGAAATTAGGCCCGATGGCTATGTCCAGGCCCGGCCCGACTGTCGGGCTTAAATTTTTGTCCAAGCCTGACCAGACTTTATAAATCTGGTCCCAGGCCCGACCCGACAGGCCCGATTTTTTCTTTGTTTGGAATCTGGAAATGGGCCAGAATGGCCCAACAACTTAATGGGCTCTCTAAAACTAGATGTATTTTCTACCTTTATTTTGTTTCTCTAATGGTTAATTGGGTTCAACACATGACTTGCGGTGCCAATATTTTAAGACAAATATCTTGATTAATTCTTGCCATTGACATAAGCCTATCAAAAAATTATACAACTAATTATACAAAAAATTCAATTCATAAGAATTATCCTATCAACAAACCATCCCTTCATTACTTGAGAAAACACGGGTCGGGCCGAGCTGGGCCATTTTTAAAAGTTTCCAGGCCCTTCCCAATTTTTTAGTTGGGCCGCTTTTCCTGCCTAGGCCCGACCCATGAGCCCTTTTTTAATGCCCAAGCCCAAAAAATTTCGGGCCAGGCTAGGTGGGCTGGGCGGGCCAGAAGGCCCGTGATCAGCTCTAGCCTACAAGAATGCTATTTAGAGTCATAGTCTAATCCTTCATGGCACGTAGGTTGTTTAAATGACCCCTCCAAAGTAAACAAATACATAAAATTCATTGAATCAAATGCAAGAAAATACTAAGATTTGCCCCTAGAGGAAACATCATTTTCTACAAGTATATTGTAACTTTATAATCCCCATTATCATCAAGCCCACTTTTCAGAGCACTTAATGATTAAAGTGGAGTTTTTTTTAATTCAAGAATACTCTCTGATCAAGAGTTTCAAATTTCTTCATGTCGTTGCAAAGCATCCCATGACATTAAAACATGTTATCTTGTTTGTGGTTGTTAGATGCAGGAATCTGAAGAAAATAGCAGGAGATATAACTTATATGCTGTATTTTGCAATATGACTATAAATAGGTTTGATAGGGTTGTAGTTAAAACCTAAGATAATTTTACAATGAATAACATATTATGAACAATGATTAGCCTTATAATGTCATTGCTGCCATTTTTAGGCCTAGCAATGGCTGTTTTCCTTCCCATAAGGTTTAACTCTAACTGGAACACCTTTAGAGTTGTGAACAAGACTAGTGAACTCTTTGTTGAATATATAGAATTTCAATGACAGACTATTAGATAATGTTGGAATTCCACTTACATGAATATGAGAATATGAAGAATACAGGGCATAGGCACCCAGTTTTATGTGTGGCACTTCATCTCTAAGAAATACTTGTTGTGACCCCTCACTGAAAAGCCCCCCTTCCCCAACATGCACAACTTAATATAGCAGTGACCTAAGACATTCAGATATAAGATTAGACACCGCTTTTCCTACTTCGTGTATTCTTTGCAATGTTCAGGTATCAACTGCTCCAATGCCACACACCAGTCATCATCCCTTAGTAAACTCTTAATATAAGAATAACCAACAAAAACTAGTTTATTCTCTTCTTCCTCTTATCACTTTCCAATTTTATCATAACTAGTTTATTTTCAGTTTGCACTGAATGATGTCTCCAACCAAGTAGCTAGGTTGTAATACATATTCTCTCACTAAGAAATATTGGATGCAGTGTTACCCATATACTTGCTATCTTATGATTATAATGGAAATTCAATAACAAAATCAGTTTCTTTGTCCTCTCAAGATCCCTATTTTGACATACCTAATTCTCAACTCAAACTGAATCAAGTTGCCGACACAAACTGCCAGGTTGTGAGACACGTTTTCACCCTAAGAAATATGGGAACTTGGAATTCATTTTCGCTCAATGGAGACCCAAAATGCAAGAATAGGTTCCCATTCAATTAGAAAGGAAATATACCCTGCTTGGTTGAAGAAGTGTGCTTTCTGAAGATGGTGTAACTCAATCAAAGTAATCACATGAAATTAGAATCTACAAAAAGAAAAATGATTAGAAGAAGGGTGGTGAAATTTGCAATTTCATATATTTCATAAGGCAGGCTGAGTTATGACTCCATTAGATAAACAACTTTGAACAGTAAGCTGCAGCACGGCAGCCTCGTGCTGTCAGGCTACAAGAAGAAAACAAAATTAGCTGAAGAGGCATCTTCTTTTTCTTGTTTATTTTCTAATTCATCTTATTTTGGGGTTGGAGAGATGCAACCAAGACCTTCCCCATGCCAAGCAATTTCCTATGCTGGACTGGGTCGTGTATAAGAATGCATGGGGGTGTAACTTTTATTGCGCTAGATGAGAAGGGATCTCAAACAAGTGCAACTTCAGAGGTAGATTTTTATCTTTTCAATATGTTAGACAAAGTAAGCATTAGGAAAACCATGACTACTAAAATTTATAGACGGGATAAGGAGGGTATGAGTGCACTCTTTGTCCACTGTTTATCATTTGATAAATGTACATCCACTAACTTCTAAAATTGTTTTGAATAGAGACTGTTCCAGTTTAAGGTTAGGCATCAGGTGCTTTGACACACAGTTTTCCTTACCCGGATAAGGACAATCGACTACTAATGTTATACTTATGATGAGGCAGACCTCAGAGAACATGGATTTGAGCTTTTTGCCAAAGAGACATCGATTGATTATTCAAATCTCTTGGAAGTTGGAATCTGAAAGGCGGCACTATATGTTCAAAAGAGAGCTGGAATATAGACTCATCTGCAATGGAAGGTCAGCTGAAATGGAAGGGAAAGAAAACCCTAGAGCTCTCTCTCTCTCTGCATGCGAGCGCGCGGAGGGGAAAACTTGCAATGACACATTAACAAGCACATTAAATCCACTACCATAACCATGCACTTAAAATCATTGGTTAAGGTACCTAAGTACGCTGTGTTACAACCATTTTAGTAAGGTACAGGCACGTCATAAGGGTACATGCCAATCCATATTGGCCATGCTGGTCTGGCAAACACCAGCATAGATCATTAACATGGGCAGGCATGGACACATAGTGTTAACACTTGCATACCTATATGAGTCACATGGAAAAGCACTCAAGAGAAAATATTCAGCTTGCAGAATAAGCAATTAAATTGCAGTAACTACGAGGCTTTTTTTCCATGTACCAACGGAAAAAATAAGGGTACCACTTGTTTCCAAACCTGGTTGAGTCTACTGCTGCTAACTTGTAAGAAATACATAGACTGCAGCTAGATGAATGATTAAAGTGAACGAAAGGTAAACCAAGACTGCAAATGCCTCATCGAGTATATATAATCTGGCATAACAGAGAAACGTTCAATCCTTTGCCTTTTTCCCCATTGGATTCTCCAAAGAATACATCCAAATGAAACATTGTTCGGCCCGCTGCATTATGTAGCCAAAACAGACGATCCCATTAACTTTCGATCATGCTTCCATAGCAAAGCTCGGATTTTGTCAATGCCAATGAAGATAATTGCCATTTTCAGCTCCTCTTGAAATTTCTCATTGAAACATCTAACAACTTCCCAAAAAACTAAGCTTTGGGCCTTCTGAATTCAAACCAAATCTCGCAGTGGTTAAACAGCAAGCTATCATGCGTGTGCTTCCCAACATACTCCAACCCCAACTTTGTCAGCCTTCTTGTACACTCATCGCCACCGAGCCGCGAGCAGAACTTGATGTTGTGGGACACAAAGATCCGACCTTTCTGAGGTTTTAACCTCTCCACCAGTCTCTCCAGCCCTACCCAGACGAGAGCATCGGGCATGTGCAGGAACACAGCACTGGCATAGATGAGATCATAGGAAATGCCATCGCCAAAGAAGCTAAACTCCATGTCGTCCCCCTGAAGAATGAGGGGCCGCTTGTAGAGGAGGCCCTGGGAAGGGAGCTCGTAGCGGAGAGCGGCCATGAGGGAGAGCTCGTAGCGCTCAAGGCAGTGAAAGCGAGCGGGGTCGAGGTAAGGGATGAAATGGAGACCGACGCGGAGAGTGCCGCAGCCGATCTCGAGGACGAGGTCGGAGGGCGCGAGGGCGACGGCATTGGCGAGGAACTCGAAGACGTCGCGGCCGCCGGCCCACGGCTCGCCGTAGTTGCTGTGGTGCTCCTCCACTAGGAGCTCACCGGGGCAGGGGAGGGCGGTGTGGTTGCCGGCGTCGTCTCCCTCGTAGTGGGAGATGCCATTGAATCTATAACCAAAAAACGAGAAAAACATAGTTTTTTTTTGAAGGTTTTGCACCAAAGAGAGGGAGCGGAGAGACGGGATTACCGACGGAGGTCTTCGAGCTGTTCGGTGCGGGCACGAGGGTTGATTCCCTTGCGGAGGGAGTGCCAGACTTCGGGGGACAGGGGCTCTTGGATGGAGTTGAAGCCGAGCTGGGATTTGAGCCAGGCGACGTCCTCCGGGCTCGGGGAGATCTGGTCTCGGAATCTGGGGTCGGTGATGGAGGAGGTAGTACCGCAGCGGGCGGTGGTAGAGGTGGTGGGGATGGCGGGGCAAGAGGAGGAGAAGGAGGGGGAGAAGGAAGGAAGGAGGAGGAAGAGAAGAAGGACGGTGGTACACGTGGCGAAGAGGAGGAGAACGGGGACGGTGACGACCTTGGAGGGGGGAGAAGCCATGGGAAGTTAGAGATCTGAGGGCGAGGACGGCCGAGGCGCAGGTGGCTGTCGTCGTGTGGCGCTGAGAGTGTCCGAGGGCGGGCCTGAGAGAGGCGGGCCCGCTACTGGGGGCGCGACAATGAGCGCGCCTCGAGGCTGCACGAGACGGGCAACGCCTACGCCGACAAAAATGGGCATTGATGAAGCGTACTGGTAGCGTATCCATAATCCATAATCCATAATCCCAGGCAGTCTAAGCTAATTACGGGATCTAGAACGCCGAAGTTAGGTCTCAACAAAGCAAGATCTTGAATCTCGTAATTAGCTCAAATAATTTTTACCTATTTTGGAGGGCAGATGATCTGAACTATTTTAGAAGGCAAAAGACTATGCGAGCAGTATACATTTACTAAAATATAAGTAAAATAATATATATATATGTATATATATATATATATATATATTGTACAAGGTAAAGGATTAGATTCCATCTTGGTAACCATCAATTAATGTTCAGGAGGAGTTCACGAGTAGTTTTTTGACTTTATTATTAGTTTGTTTTTTTGAGTATGGAATAAGATCGCATGCTTGATAACAAACAGAAACTTCCTCTCGAACCTTTTACTCCTTTACCGTGTCATGATTATATTTCCATATTAGGAAATACAAAAATAGTTAGATCTCTTATTTAAGAAAGAGTTTTGGTGATTTGCAAAATTTTATTGAGAGGAAGGCATTCTGCATTGAGTGCACAAATTTGCAGAAGAATAAATGATGAAGATACAAATAGAATAATTTAAAACTCAAACCTCTTACATTCAATATAGCCTAGGTATCGACCCATAAATTTCTCTTTTGAGTCTTGATTTCATAAGAGTGATACATGTGGGTCCTACATCTTTTGTTGCCACAACAATTCTTACACCCTTCAGGGGCTACAAGAATTTTGAGTGACCTTTGAACTCTTCCAAAACTAATCATGCAAAAGGCACAAAGTGACACTTGATGCACATGTGTGCAATGTGCCAAAATTTTATAGATAAAGATCAAATAACATATAAGTCATGGTCTCAACCACTACCATTATGCCTAACATTTGAGCAAGCTTTTTAACAAGTCTTTAATCATATCAATTGAAGTGCAGATGAAGAAAATATGGTCAAAAAAATTAAGCTATTTTCTGAACTGATGGTAGAGCAATTAAACTAACCATGAAGATTTGTGTTGCTGTAGATTTTGTCCAAATTTGACCAAAATTGTCTCGGTTATAACTACACTATAATAATTAACATTGGAAAGTATATCTTTGATAGGATTTTTGTTTTTGTTAAAATGCCAAAAACACCAAGAAAACATAGTCTAGGTGTTTTAGAAGTTGTTTTACTAGGTCCTTCGAAACATTGAGCACTAAGAGTACCCATCCATCTTTATTATTGTAAAGAATTCTAGAGCATGTAAATACCCCTTAACTACTTAGTCTTGATCATCGAATATTGAATTCTAGAGCCTGTAAATACCCCTTAAATACCCATACATCTTATAATTTATTAATAATATATTTTATTATAGTTTTTATATTGTGTAATAATGTTACATCTTTACCTAAAATAATTCTTCCGGATTTAATTTGTAATATAAAATGTATTATAACAAGCCAAGGACAATTGTGCCATTGCGTGAAAAAGGGTACTCTATTTCCTTTTTTTTGTCTACGAATACATCCAATAAAGTCAAAATACAACTCGCGGAGTGCCAGTGGCAACTCCCCCTCCCCGGACCAAAGGGTATACCCTGAGTGGTAGGCCGCGTAGGCAGCCACCCAGTCAGCCGCCCTATTGGCTTCTCTGAATACATGCTTGTCCGGAAAGGCCCCCCCATCTCTCATTATCATCCCTATGTTCTGGATCAAGGGGTGGTCTGTGCTCTCACCCCTCGACCCCCTCTAAATCCATCCGATGATTGTGGTTGAGTCGTCCTCCAGAATGATCGAACTGGCCTCCAGCACCATCCGCGCATGTCGAAGGCCCGCCCAAGCTGCTCGCAACTCTGTCCCTGGAACCGACGTGTCAAACAGCTGGCGGCCACCTGCTGCCACCACCCTGGAGTGCGGGTCTCGTATCACAAAACCTGTACCGCCCCATGTACCACCATCCAGCACCAACCCATCGAAGTTGACATTGAGAAAACTCGGGGGTGGGGGCTCCCAGATGAAAAACACCGTCTGAAGAATTGCCGAAGCAGAGGAGGAACCCCAGGTGTCCCAAGCTAACAAAGTTCCATTTGAAAGGTGGGTGGGCCTGATCTCCATAGCCTACGCCCGAGCAAACTTTGCAACAAACCTTGGCGACACCCTGCGCTCACCGAAGATACGAGTGTTCCTTGCCAGCCAGATCTGATGTGCCATGCAGTTGCTCTAATAGCCTTCTGACAAGTCCGTGAGCTGGCCAGCCACTGTCTCATCACCTGTAGAAACTGTATCCTCGCACTCCAAGCCTCCTGCGAGATCCCTAACCACTGCCATGTCGACCTCGCCTATGTGCACTGGAAAAGCACATGTTCAATTTGTAATATAAAATGTATTATAACAAGCCAAGGACAATTGTGCCATTGCGTGAAAAAGGGTACTCTATTCCCTTTTTTTTGTCTACGAATACATCCAATAAAGTCAAAATACAACTCGCGGAGTGCCAGTGGCAACTCCCCCTCCCCGGACCAAAGGGTATACCCTGAGTGGTAGGCCGCGTAGGCAGCCACCCAGTCAGCCGCCCTATTGGCTTCTCTGAATACATGCTTGTCCGGAAAGGCCCCCCCATCTCTCATTATCATCCCTATGTTCTGGATCAAGGGGTGGTCTGTGCTCTCACCCCTCGACCCCCTCTAAATCCATCCGATGATTGTGGTTGAGTCGTCCTCCAGAATGATCGAACTGGCCTCCAGCACCATCCGCGCATGTCGAAGGCCCGCCCAAGCTGCTCGCAACTCTGTCCCTGGAACCGACGTGTCAAACAGCTGGCGGCCACCTGCTGCCACCACCCTGGAGTGCGGGTCTCGTATCACAAAACCTGTACCGCCCCATGTACCACCATCCAGCACCAACCCATCGAAGTTGACATTGAGAAAACTCGGGGGTGGGGGCTCCCAGATGAAAAACACCGTCTGAAGAATTGCCGAAGCAGAGAAGGAACCCCAGGTGCCCCAAGCTAACAAAGTTCCATTTGAAAGGTGGGTGGGCCTGATCTCCGTAGCCTACGCCCGAGCAAACTTCGCAACAAACGTTGGCGACAACCTGCGCTCACCGAAGATACGAGTGTTCCTTGCCAGCCAGATCTGATGTGCCATGCAAGTCGCTCTAATAGCCTCCTGACAAGTCCGTGAGCTGGCCAGCCACTGTCTCATCACCTGTAGAAATTGTATCCTCGCACTCCAAGCCTCCTGCGAGATCCCTAACCACTGCCATGCCGACCTCGCCTATGTGCACTGGAAAAGCACATGGTCCACCAACTCCTCAACTCTACATGTTCCACACTCTACAGGAAGCCCCTATCCACGCCTGCTCAGCACTGCTCTCGTCAGAAGACGATCCCAAATTACCTTCCATAAGAAGAGGGCTGCCTCGGGTGGAGCCCGAACCTCCAGATACAAGTACAATCCGGCCCCGGCTTATGCTCCAGCTGGATAACACTGGAGAGATCACCCAATCTAACACTGGCCCGACACGAAGTACCCCACACCCTGACATCTAGCCCTGCACATCCTGGTACCGAAATAGAATGGATCCTCTCAGTTAGGTGTGCCCCGAACAACTGTCGAAGTCTGGCCTCATCCCACTCTGCCCCTCCTGGTGCTAGGAGGTCGCACACTCGCAGCCCCTCTGCTGCCTCTGTATCAACCATGGTCGGCCAGCACCTCAGAGGAAGGGCATCCACCCACGGATCACTGGTCACATCAATACTCCGCCCATCGCCTATCAACCACCCTGTTTTTGCCGATGCTGTAGGCAGGTACCTCCCGATCTCGCGCCACATGAAAGAGACTCGACGACCCTTCCGTGTCACCTCTGAACCCCCTCGACCGTATCTGGTTGCCATCACCTAACTCCAGAATCCGTATGGCTCTAACATGAACCTAACAGCGTGCCGAGCAATGAACGCCTCACGCCTCTCCAAGAGGGACTGCACCCCTAGACCACCCTCACTAGTGGAAAGGCAGACCTGCTCCCAGGCCACCAGATGCACCTTGTGGCCTCCACTGTATGACCCCCACAAGAAGCTCCGAAGAAGACGCTCGATCCTCAACAGAACCGTCTTTGGTACCACAGTATTGGCCATGAGATACACTGGCATGGGCCCCAATACCAATCTGACCAGCGTCAATCTCCCCATCATGGATAGGAAGGACGCCCTTTATCTCTCGAGCCTACTTTGGACCTGCTGCACCAGGCCCGAGCACTCTGCCACCCGTAGCTTCCGGCCAATGATAGCGACTCCTAGGTAGGTCAATGTCCCCTCCTGTTCCGGTATCTGCAATATCCCCGGATCTCCTATCTGACTGTGGTCTCCGTGCTGGGGCTGAAAGATATGGTTGGCTTCAAAAAGTTCACTTTTTGGCCGAACGCAGCGCAGTAGCCCGTCAATATCTTGCGAAGGACGCGTGCCTCAATAACCCGCGCCCTGGTCAGAAGAAGACAATCATCAGCAAAGAGTAAGTGGAAAATAGTCATGCCGCCCAGCATTACTTTCCTCATTCGCATTTTTCCTGTTCTCATACTAAATGCAGTCAAAGAAGTTGGAGGGGTGGAGTCACAATAACAGGATGGTAATGAATTAGTCCAAAGATAAGTTGCAATCAATGGCCACAGGTATACTCGTGACCAAGTTTTTCATCACAAGCGACTTTGTAACAAAATAATCGAAAGTTAAAAACTGAAGAAACTTGCTGGGAGCAAGTTAGTTGCAACAGGACTTGCAGCATGCTTAATTACAAGCAAATAGAAAGCCCTACAGTTAAATCATTATGGAATTGGCCCTTAATTAAATAATGGAAGCACAAGGTTCACCCC
>JAOXJJ010000482.1:1478118-1503618 GCA_025769935.1 Phoenix roebelenii
TCTCCTAATTTTGTACAATTTCGTTTAAAAATATGCCCAAACATACCTATGTTCTTAGAAGTGATTTTTTTATTAAAAAATCACATTTTCATTCCATCATAACAATGAGAACATCTAAACCTGCTGCAAGCTTGAGTCTTAGGACCTGATCTCACCATTAGATATGAAACAACTTATTACATGTTCCATCATCAAAATCTATGTAATTATGAGCTTGAACTCTCCATGAATCCTTTTAGTGCAAACCTTACTATTATTTTTTTTAAGAAAAAAAAAATAAAAAATGCTTAAATCAAACATTAACTCTTGATGCTATACCAAAGAATAGGAGTAAAAGTAAATCCAATAATATCCATCCGAACCTATTTTCATATTTAAATCTATTAAAATATGGATAGAAATTTGAGCATTCAACTAATATCCATATCTATATTCGTCAAAAAAATATTGGTATAGATATGAATACACAACTATCCTATCCATATCAAAATATCCTATTCTATTTATAATCCTATTTAATTTTATATAATACTTATAATTTTTTTAAAAAATAAATACCTATATTAACATTTTATTAACTTAATTTACCATCCATTTAGTAATATTTTTGATTCTATAAGCATAAAATTTAATTATCCAATATATATATAGTATCTAATTTATATCCATATTCATTTAAAATAAATATAAATATATTTTTTTCATTCGACTAACATCTATATTCGTCGAACAAAATAAATATAAATATAGTATACTAATATTTGATCCAAATTTAGCCCTACCAGAAAACAAAACAGTATCACAAAAAAATAATTTTATATCTTTTAACAGATGACACACTACAGTGACAAGAAGCACAAGTTATCCTGCTCTTTCCCTTGCACCGGCTTTTGCCCGTGCACTTTTTACCAATTAACTTGCATGTGCAGAAATTAGTTTTCTGCAGTAGCACGTACATACCTACTGCGTGCGTCAGCAGTCAGCACCCAGAAGCGGTTCAAATTATTGACATCCGGAGTGGCCAACTTCAAACAAGACCATTTAAAACCAAAAAGTAGAATTTCAAAATTTCATTAAAAAAATAGCATGTAAGCGAAATATGTTTTTTCAAGGAAAATATGCAAATGAAATAAGCTATACTATAAAATGTTATGGTAACAAAGGAGGAAAAATCAGCTTTCGTTGGAAAGTATTATTATCATATGCTGAGATGTCACAGTTTGACTCCATCATCAATGATAGAAATTTCTGCACAAGAATTCGGATAGTTTCCACCAGTAATGGTTTAAGAAGGTTGAAAGCACCTGAATTATACAGGCTGCAACCAAGAAGAACATCAGGTACAAGATAGCCACATATTTCATAACCAAACTGAAGGAAAGATTTTGTAATCAAACGACATGAAACCATAAATAAAACAGGCTGCAGTATAACATTGGAAGAAGTGAAGCAACACAGCGCACTCAACAGATTCACAGAGCAGGCAAAGCCATCTAAAAGCCTGAACCAGAAATTTATATCAAATTAGATTTTTTATATCGGAGCCCTTGCAGTTAAGAGGGCCAATGTAAAAATAACAAATTTTAGGTGAAAATAAAGGGCCCTATGAATGGACTAAATAATTTGATCTTTTCCAAAAGAAATAGCACTACTGGACTAACACTGTTCTACCTATAAATAGACGATTGATACCTCACAGCCTAAAGCTATGATACACAGCTCTTCCCACAATGACTGTCTTCCCGCTCTGCTTTTGCAGAATAATACCAAAATACATATGTACAATGAAGCAGGTTGCAGTTCTCATATTCAAACAGGATTCTCTCCTCGCAGAACCTCGGAATCGCATGGAGAGGCTTGTCATAGAAAGTTCCTCTCATTACAAAAAAAAGAGAGATTTCATCAACTGTCTGAGCAAGCTGCCATTGAACCCAGATCAATGTACTTCACCTACATAAATGTGATGTCAAAGATGTACATGGAACTGCATTGACAAAGAAAGCTGAAAGTAATTAATATGCAACATCTTATGCTGTACCATTAACCGTTGACAAGATGCTTATCTTGGTCTCCAGTAACCAGTTGCTGCAAAAGCAGAAAAGAGAATTTATTTAAGCAAAATTCATCAAAACCATGTTAACTGAACCAATCTGATTGACAAATGTATTTAAACCATGATATGCAGCAATCGTATAGATCTTACAATATCTTAGCATGAATTATAAAACAAATATGGCCAAATCAAACAATACAAAGGTTATATTTTTTACTTCTTGCACCTCCAGTAACTCGAGAAACTGGATTCTCTATTGGTCTTGATGCAGGTACAGGGTAACTGGACATCCTGGGACGAGGAGGCCACCCAGGGCATGGGATTGGTGGGGGTTCTGACGGCGGACCATAGTGGGACAGAGAGGCAGGAGACGCCTCCCCCTTGCCAGAAACTGAGGGACCTACATAGAAAGACAATAATTTCGGATCAGTGATGACATTTACTACAGACCTCCCTAGTTAAAAGACTTGTCCACGGTTCCTGCTGAACATAAAGCATCCTACCTGAATGAAAAGCAGGAGAAAACCTGCCCCTCTCAACAATCTCTTGTTGGACCGGTCCCCTTGCACTTGCACCTCTACCACCATAGAAGTTTCCTCCATGGATATCTACACACTGGAATCTGTCGGTAATTGCAGAACAATTCCCCCAAGGTTGAGCTCTTTGTTGTGTTTCAGCCTTTACGTAGGAGAACTGATTTGAAACTGTGGGAGTGGGTGGCTGTAAGCGATAAGCCTTATTGGTCATAGGTGCACTGACCATAGGCTGAAAGTCATTCCCAGAATGGACAGGTGGATGAGAAACAGGGCGCATGCCATAAGAACTGGAATTTAGAGATGAGATTGCTGGTGGCATCTGTTTTGGAGGACCTCCAAATCCACGAGTATAATACAGAACCAACTCTGAGGGCATCAAGTTGGTATTCAGATTACTTGGTTGCTGACCAATAGGCTGTGGTTGTTGATTTTGCATATTCTACATAAAATCAAAAAAAAAAAAAAAAAACCTTAACTTAGAAACAATGGAACTTCATCACCATATAGTTTTCTTTAGAAAGTTGAAGTTACTCACATGGGTAATGCTAGAAAGATGCAGGTCAGCGGTATCAGCAACAGCATGAGATCCTGACTGACGTTGTGAAACAGCAGAGAATGCTGCAGAACAAGGGGGAGGCAAAGGCGGAGGAGATGATGGCAAAGGGGGTGGAGATGGTGGCCTGTCCTCAGGTAGTGGTGGAGCAAAGGGCAATGAATGATGCTGATCAGGTTGATTATGGTTATTGCATATGGTATCGGCAACTGAATCACGACAGGAGGAGCTCGCTTCAACTTCACAAGGAGGAGCTACATCCTCCATCTCAAGCTCACCATCAACATCTTCCAAGATATGCCGGTGCTTTTCAGTTGAAATCTGAGCGATTCCCTTTCCATGATCAGCTGCAGCATGCCTTTCTGGAGTAACAGCCTCAAAACTTTTTTCATCGGAAGCACTTGCTTCCTCATCTTCAAGCACGGTAGTACGAAGTAAACATGGAAGTTGGAAACTGGTATTGCTGAAGCCAAAAAAAGAAGTGAGCAGAATGCTTGCAACAAGAGAATAAACTATACTGGTATTGAAGTCCTCAACAAATTCAAGAATTGTAAGAACTTTTTCCAACTTATATAGTCCCCTGAACTTTATTTTGCCAAAAAGACAAAACTAACAAATATACACCCAAGTATCCAACTATTAAATACACCATGGACGCCTCCATGATATATGCCAAACCTCAGGTTGCGTTGAAAATTTCAATATTTGTGTTTGAATCATGTAAATGGATGATGTTCTAATCCACATCTTTTCTCAGCTTCCTTTCAAACCCAAACAGAATTGCAAAGTCTTGCCTCTCAGAAAACAACTTGATCGCGATAGTAGTAATAGTAGTGAGGCACAAAGAGTGAACTCGCGTTTAACGTTTGGTTGAATAATAGATCATGCATAAAAGCCAGCAAATCTTTCGAGGTGATGAAAGGAGCAAAAACATGAGATCAAATTTGTGTTAGTGAAGTACTAAGCATATAGATTTGAGACCTAAATGGAAGCCTATCGTATCAGCGACCGGTGCAAAACCTCTAATCTAACAGTGGGGTGCAAAGCCCCCCGGTGGAGCAGCAATTAGTCATGCTCATGCATTTGTAGCAAGTTCGAGCTGTACGATATGGCTGGACAGGAGAAGTAAGAAAGGCGGCGAGTAAAACAAGGTCTGGTAGACCAAAGCCCAAAGAGAGGGACCTAATACTGGAACAAAACACGGTCACTATTATCAGGTCAACCAGTGAATGGAGCCAAACCGTGAAATTTTCAGTTTTACTACAACTTCTACTCTTCTCACTGTGTTTTGTTGTTTTCTGTTTTAAGAAAATGAGGACTTAATAGTTTCATTATCCTACTGTTTTTTTCTCTCATGTTATGCTCTATTTCCATATTTTTTATATTGTACTAACATACTAGTGTTATTACTATCATCACATAGCAAGTTGTAACATATTAATGTTACTACTATGATCATTTGGTAGAAAGTGGCAACATATGTGTGTCACTACTATAATAATAGTAACAACATCATGTATAATTGTGATGATTTTTACATGTTGCTAGTATTCCCTTTGCCATTATTTTTCCCTTTTACCATTGTAACATATCTTTAGATGATGTGATATTGATAATTTATTGAAAAGGAAAGTTTTAATCAATAATTGAAATGTATAAAGGTACAAATTATCTTGTAAGGTTTGTGCAAATTGTCGCTCGGGTCTTCGCCTAGTCGCCTAGGCTATTTGACAACGGACATAGCTAGACTCAAAATTACAGTCCCTATGTTTTCCTTTGTTAAATGGCCTACACAAGATTCCAGCAAAAGCAAGTTGAATGCCCAACTCCTTTCCCATCAATTTGTGTTCCTACTTTTCTAGCAAGTTTCAAATGAGATCCTAGGTTTCTCTATGAGACCAATTGGAGCAGCTGACTCTTACGTAGTTCATTAGCACGTCCGCACCATCATGGATACTAGTACCACATCTACAAAGACCAAATTATTGCAGTTGTATAGTTTTCTATTTTAATGAATACATAATAAATAAAAAAAAACTGCAACTTCATACTTAAATTAACAGTAGTCACAAAAACATTCATAATGAAATCAGTGGAAAACCAATTATAGATAATAGCAGAAAAGTATACCGGATAAAAAGGCATTACTAAAACAATAGCTCCATCAACACAAATCAATATCATCCAATGTGAAAGCCTTAGTGTCTTGTTACTACAACTCCAGTTTAACAAATGCATCATGTGTTCCTTCAACAAGTTCTAGTAAAGTAGTACACAAGGGGCAGAACAAAAAGGTAACTCCACAGTCTTTAGAAGATTCCATGTGGAATTCTGGGTTTCTCTCTTATATGTTCTTCAACAATGAAGAATACAAAAGAATTCTACAAGTACCAATACCAACAACTATTGCATACATGCCAAACATTGACACATATTCAGGTAGCATATGTCAGGTTGTGTATGGAGTGTATCAAAAAGGGGTGGATGTAGCTAGGAATCCATATTTTATTATATTCTCTACTTTCTCCTAATAATTGCAGTTACTTTGACATGCACACATAATTAAATACTAAAAGAATAAATTTAGTCTGTGTGAGTAAGAGAGAGAGAGAGAGAGAGAGAGAGACACCTTCCATACTCATCAACAAGCATTCCCTCCATCTCCCTTACAGGATCATTGAGAGCCCTCTCTGTTCTTAACGGACGTCGAGAAAAAGTACTTGTAAACGATGCTTCATTTACAGAATCAAGTTCTCGTATGTGCTGGCGTATAATGGATTCCGGAAGGGTTTTCCTCTCAAGCCACAATCTCAAAACCTTTATACAAAACACAATCAGTAAGCACTAGGTTATAGACAACATGCTCCCCCCACCCCCGGGGCGTGCACAGACCAAAAAAAACAAAAAAAAAAGGAAAGAAATGCTGAAGTGCTTGCCTTGAGGCACTGCCTGCGGTTTTCACATGCTGCATTTCCAGGAGGTGCCGCCACCGACAACAAACGTGGAAGCACTGATTGGACAAGAGAGGGGTACACATCTCCAGCTCCACCTAGAGAGGTTCAGTAACATTTCTTTAATGATTACATTCACTGAAAGTCACCATGGAAAAATAGCTCACAAGTTACAAAAACTGCAATGTATATACCTTTCTGACTTCGAGAGCATTGAGTAATTGAATCTACAAGGAAGAACAGATCTACCCTTCTGTACAAGCTCGATTCTCTCTCCAGGTTCTGAAGAAGAATATCAACTACCTAAAGTGAACAAATAACACAGCGGCAGAAAACAAATGAAGTTAATATTGACTGAAAACATTGCATTACAGTCAATTATTAAAAATAACAGGCAGCTATATATGCACCCAATGGGGTATGTCCTCTTTTGACAAATTTAACAATAATTTTCACAGACCCTACAAAAAGGTGAAACTTTTTAGAAACAGAAACATACTTCAATAACAATGCTGGGTATCACCAAGACATCATGCTACAAGAAGAAAGTATCCGACATGTCTAAAGCTAGACATACATGTTGACATACCCATGAAGGGAGAGTGGGGAAAGCTTATAACATCACTTCCAATATTACTGAAAATCAAAAGAGAAGATCATAAGCCTTATTATGAGCTTATCATGACTAGTTGTTGGTGTCTCAACCACTACCACAAAACAAAAGAAAAGAAACACTTTTGCTGGATCCAATGCACAAATAAGTTCTCAGAGGCCTATATGGGTGAAAAGAAACACGAGGAGAAAGGATGAAGATGTTACAGCCCACAAATCAGAGGATACAGATTATAGAAGATGAGAAAGGTAAGTCATTCACCTTAAAAATGAAGTCAATTCACAGACCAGTAAAAAAGAGAAAGTATATACTAGAAATTACAGAGAAACCCTTTGAATCAAGGCTGGCCAAACTGACTCGAACCAGGCAGCTCAGGCCGTACCAAACCAAGCTGGTTAAGAACCGAAACTATTTGCCCAGTTAGATCAGTTCAGCACGTTTAACTCCCAGGCATCCCCCACCCCCCCTTCACCCATTAATTGGAGCTTCGAAGCTCCGTAACTCATGTCGCTTGCCTGTCCCGCTTGCCAGATCGTTTCTCGCTAGCCCGACCGATCGTCCTCCTCTGTTTGCTACCTGCCTCATTCACCCCTACCCTTTCAAAACCCTAATCTCCTCTGTCGCCATCCCTGGCCAGCCAGTAAGTCGCCCTTTCCCTCCCTCTCCTGCCCCCCCCAACAATGATGAGGAGGGTTGTTCGAGCCCTCTCTCTCTCTCTCTCTCTCTCTCTCTCTCTCTCTCTCTCTTAGACTCTCCTTCCCTTCTACACCTCTCCCTCCCTCCTACTCCCTATCCCACTCCTTCTCCGGATCTCCCTATTTTGGTGCACTTTGGAAGGGCACGATGCGGACCCATACCGTGCCGAATTGGTCACCGGCCAGTACACGCCAATATTGGTTCAACGAACCTTGTTTTCATTAATTTGCTGCTAATTTGGTAATTATTTTTGGAAAATTGGACCCATTGCATCTGGAAGGACTTAAAAGTAAGAAAAACAGAGGAAAGATAAGCATCTACAACAACTTAAGATTAAACAAAAGGAGAGAAAAACTAAAATATTGAATAAACTAGTATTCTAGTAAAAGACAGAAATGCATTTGCCACAAACAAATTTAGGAAAAAAAAATTAGCCAATGACTAGGTATAAATGTGAAGACTCAAGCAAGTCATGCTTAGATTTACCATCTGCAAATAAACCAAACCTTCAGATTTGGACTAAACTGGATTGCAAACATTCAGAACAGGACTTGTATGGAATTTCGCAAAATTGAGTAAGACATAAACAACAGCAGGACAATCACCTCACATGAGTAATGAGTTGTTGGATTCTTAAAAGTGAATTGGATAACTTGTTCAAACAGTATAAGAAAAGGAAAAGATGCAATATGGAATCTGTAGAACAAAGTATTTTACTTAACCAAGCAGCTTGATGCTTATGAGTTATTTTCCCTAGGAAAAAAAGTTGAGAACTTTTCTTTTCGAAATTTCAACCTAAAAAACTCTCTATAAGCAAGCAGGGGTGCAGTTTTGTACGTGCAGTGCAAGAACATATATACCTATAATACATACATAAATGCATATACTATAACCGCACATCTATCTATGCATGTACTATGTTTACAGATATATAGTCTATGCATGTATCTACATGCACATATGGATATGCACGCATGCACATGAACAGACAAACATATGCACATGAATTTTCACATGCTGATGCACACTGTCATTCATACATGATACCTTATTGATTCATATTTTTACAAGGACAGTTGATATTTCATACTTTCTGCCTTATGAAATCAGTCACTATTGCTTATAGTAATTCAAACAATTTTCCATGTTTGGCAAATTTTACATGAAATGGAACAGTGACAGATGACTATATATACTAAGGTGTGAATCATGTCATCTTACAAACAGAACTCGTACCTTCACATCATTTATGCATTAGCTTGTCAGGAAAACAAAAGTTGTCGAATGGATTTTCTTCAACTTGTATTATTTTTAAACTTATATGATTTTCTTCATATATTTTAATATTAACTTTATGAATTTTACCAAAAATTTACCATTAAATCATGTATACTTTTTTAAACAAGCATTTTAAAATTTGAGCAGATATAATTTCTCATTTCAGTCTGTTTCATAAAACATCATTATATTATACAGAAATTATAGTTCAATTAATTTAAGTACCAAATATCACATCTAAAAAAATTCTAGAAGGTGTTCTTGGACCTGAAGCATAAAATGAATCCTGAAGGATGAACAATTGTTTCAAAAAGTGGTCTCTAGCCACATGGGTGCATGCCACCCCTGGCTGCCCAGCATAGGAGGGCCTACACAGCCCAAATACGCAACCAAGCCACACATCAATCGCCTAAGCACCTGCATAGTCAAAAGTTGCCTATATGTACAACTGATGTAGTATATAGGTCACATAGGACCTAATTTGGTTTGGACCAATTGGATCAAGACTTTATAAGCCATTTCACTTGCACCATTTCCTAGTCCAACCATCAACAAGTGATGGAGACAAGGATCTAGGATGAAAAAGGATAGGCGAGAAAGACAGCGAATGACAATGAATAGAAAAATATTGAAACTTGGCCAGATGGCAGATAGTTGAACACCAGTAGTATTTGTTCACCCCCACCAAAATAAAAATCTCCTCCACCTCCAACCTCCATCTACTAACCCATTCTCCTTTACCTCTGCCCTTTTCCTCCTCTTGCAGCTCCACCTCCCACTCCTCTCCTTCTCCCCTCCGCCTTCTCTTCCTCCTCCACGGCCTCTTTCTTCCTGTACTCCTAGTTTCGGCCAAAACTGATCTAAAACAAGCAGAAATTTTCTGTTTCGATCAACTTCAATCAATTTCAATCGGGTACAGCATGTTTTGGTTGGATTCGGTAGTTTTGGCTGAAGCCAACTGAAATATTTTCTATTTACCTCTTTGTTTAACGAGTTGGTTAAATTAATACGGCTAATGTTTTCCAAAATTGACTAATACTATTGAATTAAACATTTATCTAAGGCTTTAGTTATCGAAATTGTGTTACTTTTGTTGAAGCTTTGTTTTCATGATGGTAAGCTACATCTTGAAACAATAAAATAAAAACTGTTCTTGTTCATATGCGTTTCAATCATACTTAGATGGATTATTTTTTTGGTTGACCACTTAGATGGATTATTCAAGTGCAAAAGAATGAAGCATGCTTATTTTTTCACTAATATGGAATAGCATGAAATATTCTAGATGGTGTTTTCTTGCTTAAATTGGTTATTAAGTGAGTAAAATGAAATAATGGTTAGATGGATTTTGCTTGCTCAAATAATATAATGAAAATGAAAATGGAATGAAATATAATTAAGTAGGTTTTCCTTATTTAGACGAATTATCAAAATGAATAGAACGACATATGTATACGGAAAAGTTTAGAATAATACAAAAACAGAAGTAAAAATAGGGAATTTATTAAAAAAAGAAAAGTGTAGGTAATTGGAAAAAGCTAGGGAGAAGTGTAGGGGAAAACACAATACATCTTATAATGAGTAGAAAGTTTATATAGAGATCAAGCCTCAACAGTCTATTTTCAGCCTAAAACTACTCAAACTACACAAAAACTATAATCCTAAATAACTCAAAGTATAACAAAAAGAATAAGAAATAGTTTAACTTGATAAAGGATTTTTTTTTGCATATATACCCTTGCAAATAAAGCTTATTGCATATTTGCCCTTTGAAAATCACTTTTTACATATAGACCGTTCAAGTCATCCTGTTATTGCAGGGATACCCCTCCCGTTAGATTTTTTGCTGACTGTGCTAATGAATAGCTCTTTTCAATACAAAATGAATGTTAAATTTTTAAGGGATACTAAAGGCAAAGGGAAATAGTGTCAAATGATATTCAACGGTTATTTCTTAATGCTGCCAGCCAAAATCTAACAAAGGGTATCCCAGCAAAAATAGGATGATTTAAGTGTGCATAAACCAGATAGTGATTTTTGGGAGGGTAAATATGCAACGATCGATATTTGTAATGGTATATACACAACCCTTTTTCCTATTTTCCTCTAATTTTTCAACCGAGACTCCGAAATTTGGAGCAAAACTGTCGAGACAAACTCTACAGAGACCATATCAAAACCCGAACCAAGTTTTGAAACTTGCTCCATCTCTTGACTGATTTTCCTTTACCTCTACCCTCTTCTTCCTCCTATTATGGCTCTAACTTCCACACCTCTCCTCCTCCCCTCCTTCGCCTTCTCTTCTTCCTCTATGACCTCTTTCTTCTTCTACTCCCCCCTCGTTTGCCCCATCCTGATCTCATCATCCACCTTCCCTACTCTTCTTCCGCTTCTTCTCGCAGCTCTTCGTCCTCCTGCTTCCATTCCTCTACCCTGCTCCTATGCCTACTCTCTAACTTACCACCCTCTTCTCTGATCCTTCTTGCTTCTCGTCTTTCACTTCATCTCCTCTAAATTTCTTTCGAATTGACAGATTTATTTCTAAGTCTCCAATTGTTTCGTTAAATTCAAGATTTTTATGTATTCATTTATTATATTGTAAACCATATTCTTATGCCTACCTAGCCACCAGGGAGTGCTTTATGCATGCAACAGCCATTCTTTAGAACTTCGAGATGAACAGCTTAACAAGCTTACCAATAGACATAAAACATTTTAAATGAAGGATTTTGATAGTCAAGATTTACCATATGATCTTAAAACAAAATAGGTTTTCTTACAATGTGGCTTTTCTGAGTTTCTTGAGTGACTGAAATACTACAAAACATTAGGGTATGTTGCTAGAAAAATACAATTTTAACGAGAAGTATGGAGATGAAACTATAGCAAACTCAGTTACATTTGAATGTAAGAATGGCCCAACTGCCCTCAGCTGCTGCAACTCATCTATAGTCATGCAATTGTAAGCCAAGTAGCAACTTTTGGCTTTTTTTAACAACTGGGTTGCATGTGACTCTTCACTCAATAAGAAAACAAGCATTAGAAAGAGAGTTGTAACAAGTGAGCTTGCAAGCAAACCAGGTACATGAAACAACATATACTGTTAGTAGAAAGCTTTTGAAAAGGATTAACTGAGTTGAGAGTCCAATATATTACATGGAACACATTGACCTTCACATCCTAAACATATAGGATGGATTTCAGTAAAGATTGTTTGTATAAGGTATTGTGGAAGAAATATCTGATGATTGTTTTTAAAAGGTATTGGGGAAGAAATATCTGACCACCTTATTCTTCATTCACATGTTAAAAAAGATTCAAGGTATGTTTCTTCCCAACATTCTAAAACAATGTACCTTTAAGTTTCATCATTAAATACCACAAAAAGATAGTTCTCTTCAATTGCCCACTAAAATTTTATGGACGGAAAGATTTTACAGTACCATAAAATATGCTTGTGCAGTACTTGCTGGCTCAAGCGATCATCTAAATAAATAGAATGGTAAACAATTGATGATTCATAAAGTGGAGATTGCATGAGCACTAAGTGAATACAGATGGAAAGTGGCAGCATTTTTCTGTTTCCCTTATAATTTTCGTGAATACAATCTAAGGCACAAGACCTGTACCAATCAGGTTCTGGTCCACTATGATAGCAGTAGGGACAGGTACCGGAAGAAAGCTAAAAAAAAGTAAGGTATTCCAAACTTTTTGACTCAATATGCATTGGTGCTGGTCTGTACTGATACCATACTAGAATGTTATCAACAGGTGCCGGTTGATACCAGTGGGCTTAATGCAATTCTCTAAGAACTAGGAGTAGCAAAATATGATCCAACCCACCAACCCGACCCGTGTTCGACCCGCTATAAACAGGTTTGGCCGTTTGGGTTTGGCCTAAACAAGTTCGGGTCGTAAATAGGTTGACCCGTTTAACCTGTTTATTGGGTCGGATACATATTTTAAATGTCCGACCCGTTTAACTCGTTTAATATATGCAGGCCGGCCCAACCCTTAGGCAAGATAGGCAGTCACCTAAGGCCTCGGCCCAAAGACAGGCCTCGCTTCCTCGGCCCAAGCTTCCAAACCATCATTCATCCCTAAAATACCCCTAACATTTCAAATTTTCTATTACAATAAAGTAGGTGACCAATGCCATTTCAAGAGTTAGAGAGGGTATTTTAATAATTTCAACGAACATAAGTATAGGGAACTGGGGAGCGGTAGTCGGCCATGTCAGAAGCGAAGCAAACCCTAACCCTTCTCAAATGGAGATGGCGTCGTTCGCGAAGGATCCTCCTGGCGATCCAAAGACCGAGGAGAAGATCTTCAAGACCAAGTGCGCCAAGTGCCACACCGTCGAGAAGGGGGCTGGCCACAAGCAAGGTGAACCTCTCAAAGCGAGAAGAACTAAGGTGGTGATGTTGCCAACACTCGAAGGGAAGGGATCGGGCAGATCTAGGCACAAGCAAGGTAAGTATCGTGGGATTGATGCCTTTCTTGTGCTTTCACCGTGATTTGGGGTTTAAAGTGCTCATCTTTGAGGCCCTTGTCAGGATTTTCCGCTTCGATTCGAGAGGTAAACACTAGATAATATGATGTCTCTTGCATTTTTTGGTGATATAATCAATGATTTCTGAGTTTTGATTTGTCTTGAGTGGGATCTTGGGGAATTTGTGCATTTTTTGGACGAAATCATGGTAGATCTACGAGTGGGGGGCTGCTGGGAGTATTTTGATGAACAAAGGCTGTGTGTGCTCTGTTTCTTGCTCTCAGGGTCCCTGTGGACAGCACTTCCAGCAAGAAAACCACCTTGCTGAAGGTCAGTTGCGTAGTTTTGGCCTTTGTTTTGGGGGGTGGGGGTGGTGTTTGAGGTTATGTCTTATTAGGCTTTGGAGTTGAGAGGTTCGGCTCTGTTTCAATGCAGTGGACAGTGCTAACAGGCATGGGAGTTTGCTAGAAGTTGTGCAAGCCTTAACTGATCTCAACCTCACCATTAGAAGAGCATATATTTCCTCTGTCTGATGGCGAGTGGTTTATGGATGGTAGGCCTCTCAATTCCCTTCTTTCGTTTTAAATCTTCTTAGTTTTTTTTCCTCTGTTATCTTAAAAAAAAAATTCTTTGCTACTGCCATTTGTAGTGTTCCATGTTGTCGACCAAGATGGGAATAAGCTACATGGTAGCGAAGTCATCGATCAAATTCAACAAGACTAAATCCCTGGAAAAAAAGTTTCCATGATCTAGGCCTGCCATATGCTATTATTCTGAGTTAAAAGAAAATGCTTGATGTATGCAATGCTGTTTTTATTTTTATACAATAATAGTCTAACTCTTCTTGGTGTAAGTTTTCTTTTGTTGTGGATCCTTCATCATTGATACAATAACTAGCTGGTTTGGGTAAATTGTTTTAGGACCCAAATTTTTTTGAATCCCTTGAAAGTAGAAGATCTGAGCTGGACCAAACCAGAAGTGAAGAGATTGTAAGTTTTTCAGACATTACATTAAAGCTTTGCAGATATTTAAATGTGTTTCTTCACATTTTGATCGTGGATCTGTTCTATGTAAAGTATTCAGATGATGAAGAAAATACAAGTTATCTGGATGGAATTGCAACTAAAGAGAGCCAAATCTCACATGATGACAGTCCTTACAGGGCATACTATAGATGTTTGGTGTTGGTGGTTATGGAACAGCCAGATTGTCCTGCATTTGCTAACCTACTTAATGGATTCCGTGCTGCATCTCGATATGGGATCAACTCTGATGATAATTCAGCGCAAAAAATTCCAAATAGAGAAGTTCTCTCTAAAATATTGACATTTGTTCTATGTGAAGCAGATGGTATTTTCGGGCTATTCCATATGTAAATTTGGATGATTTGGCTTGTATTCCTTATGTCTTTGTAAAGGTTAAATGCTTTTTGAATATTGCTGGTATTAGATGAATGAACAAATAACTTGTATTCCTTATGTTCAGGTTTTTGTAAAGATTGAATGCATTTTTAATGTCAATGATGTTGGGACAAGATTTTTGTAATGTTTTCTACATTTACCTTTTTTTTCTTTTGTTGCTTAATGTATAAAATAGGTTGGGTCGGGTTGGGTTGGGCTAAGGCCTAAGAGGTTGCCTATTTATTAAACAGGTTAAATAGGTTGGGTTGGGCAGGTTAAACAAGTCAGGTCAAGATGGGTTGAGCTAAACAGGTCGGGTCAGGATGGGTTGGGCTAAACAGGTCGGGTCAGGATGGGTTGGGCTAAACAGGTTAAATAGGTCGACTCGGGTTGGGCAAACAGGTTACCTGTTTATTAAACAGGTTAAACGGGTCGGGTCGGGTTACCTGTTTATTAAACATGACAGATTCAGATTGTAATTTCTGACATGTTTATTAAACATATCGGGTTCAGGTTTATGATTTTTTGACCCGACCTGCATCTGATCCGACCCATTTATGTCCGACCCGACCCGATTGCCACCCCTACCAAGAACTCGGTATCAAGATGCAACCTGAAAGCAACCTTTCACCAGTCCAGTTCAGTATAGCCACTATGGATCTCAAGAGCAGCCTTCTTTTACAGTGTTCCCAAGTATACTATTTTTGGGGCACGAGTGCTAAAAATGTAAAGCTGAAGAATAAAATATATATCTTCACAATTTAAGTGGCAAATCGTGCAAACAAGTGTTTAACAAAACTATACTACAGCATGGGACATGCATGTGTCTTTCAAAAAGAAAAAAAGTTCAACTTTTCAACTGAATATTACACCTTAACAGTCTGTATCAATAGAACATATACTACACACAAACAGTCATGCTACAATAAAA
Organism: Phoenix roebelenii; assembly: GCA_025769935.1. Taxonomy (NCBI): domain Eukaryota; kingdom Viridiplantae; phylum Streptophyta; class Magnoliopsida; order Arecales; family Arecaceae; genus Phoenix; species Phoenix roebelenii. The sequence continues at coordinate 1,493,622 of JAOXJJ010000482.1, forward strand.
ATATAACTTAAAATTTGAAGTAAACTCTTTTAGTAGCAGCAAGGATTAGTAAAAAGTAGTCATCAAACTGTGTAATGGCAACTGAAAATGTGTTCAGGAAAGCACATAATCATGTCTACTTAACATGCCCAAGAAGCAATAATTTCATGGTAAGTTAGAAGATAAGATAAATAGAGAAGAGTAAAAGCACATGGTCTAACCTCCCCAGCAATCCCATATTTAGCACACTCAATAGCAAGGCGTGTTGCTCGTCCTATACTCTCTTTTGTTCTTGTTAATGTACAAAGTAAAGCTTCAAAAGATTTCCTTGCAGCATATGCTTCTGCATAGTCAGTTAATTTGCTTAAGCTTTTCTGTCTCGGACCACCAAAAGGACTTCTGCAACTATTCCTTGGATTTTGAAGTCTATCATCTATAGCAGATGCATTATTGATCATGGGATTAGAAGGTGAACCTTGTCCAAAAGAATCTTCCTTGCTGGCTAAACATGGACTCAATACAGCCTCAACCTTATAATCTACAAAGTTATCAGAAAATGAAGTAGATCGAGACAAAAGTCGCTTAGCCTGGGCAGCAGCAATCAAATCTTTCATGGGTGTCAAATCAGGAGAAGTACACCTATCCCTTGGAGTTACTTTGAATTTGACTTCCCTTGCAATATCCTCCCTATAATGCGAAGACAGAAAACTCCATTAATGAATTGGAATGAGAATTATTAATACAAATCAGTTTATTGGGAGAAAAGAACACATCATAAGGTGCAAACATAAGTATCAATTACAAGGCTAAAACATATGTATGTATGTGCATTTCCCAACAATTGCGTCACACTCTTTCCAGTGCATCATACCCCCTTACATACTTTTAGTATCTTGCTTAATAGAATCCCACGGATGAGAAGATAATCTCTATGAACTATCACAAAAACATGGCCTCGTCATTGTAACCCCAGTTTTCCCCACAGGCCCCACACTTCCAACGAAACTTTTTTCCTTACATCTGCATGTTCCTCAAATTCCTTCTTTTTCCATTTCATCTCCCATAAGATAGCCTTTGACATGACAAGTAGTTGGTGAACCAAGAAGATGATCTAACATGTCGCGTTTCCTGTTTATCTTGATGGGAAGATTCCAACCATGAATCTATTAAGTTATCAGGAGGGATACACAACAGTAGTTCCAGACAAGGATTTAAGTATGTATCAGTCTATACCGACCATACCAAATTGTACCAATAGTATATCAGTACCACTACTGTACGAACACATGGTTTTTACCTCTATATTTTGCTGCCTGGCACCAAGAGACATGCACTACCGAAATGACATCTTATTGTATGAGTAAAGATATCGATACAGATACCAACAAGGTATGTTGTCTCAGTATCGTGCCCCGTACCAATGTCACCCTATCACTAGGTTGGTATGCCCAGTACAGGGGCCAGTTGCAGGCCGACTGTCAGGATGCCTCCGTATTATATACAAGTACCAAACCGGTATGGTATGGTATGCTCTGTACCATCCGGTTCGGTACGGTATGGCGTACCATGAATACCAGTATTGGTACAATAAACCTTTCTTCTAGCAAAGAACTAAATTTAATCTACAAGATCTTCAAGAACAATGGGCCCAATGCCAAATGTCCATCATGTGAAGATCAAGCAAACAAAGGTCAAACGAACAAAATCCAACTCAAGGACAATTTTAGATGAACTGTTGTAAACTCGCATGAATGATGATTGATGACATATATAACTTGACAAAATACACCCATCCAATTTTCCAATACAGGAAGCTTGCTAAGTGGAACATTGTCTCTGGTCTAGCCCTAAGGGATGGAACTTCCAATTCAACAGGTAGCACTGCTTCCATCCCATAAATAAGGGAGTATGGAGTAGCGCCGGTGGAAGTCCGAATGGAGGTCCGATACCCCAACATGTTAGCCACTAATTTGCTAATTAAAAAGTAAGCATTAACATAGCAATATTAGTAAAAGGATGTTACAGCTTGTACACTAATCAAAGCATTTGCAAGTTTGAGCTTGCATGATCAGACCTAGCTTGTAAGTATAAATATATTTGAAAAGTAGAATCTTACATGTCATGGGTTTGAGTGTCTTCATCACATTGAATGCTAGAAGACTTTGTAGCCCCAAATGTCCCACTTCTTGTAGAACTGCCATTTGTAGCTGATATGGTCACAAAAGCTCCATCAGGACAGAAAGTATCATTGCAACCTTTAGTATTCAAAACAGAGTCTGGCTTCTGTATGGTTGGTTCCATTGTTTGATCTCTACTTATATTATCCACAGGAGAATGTGGGCATTCCTCTTCTGGTTGCAGAATTTCATTCTCATTTACTTTTCCTGAAGGTGAGGATGAGTGATCAGGCCTACCTTCACAATTAGTCAAATTAACCGGCTCAGTTAACCTGAAAAAACAAGGTTGCATACTCTTGTCATGTATATCAACATCAACTGCTTTAGACACAGATGACCCATCATAGTTTTTAACATCCACAAGGTTTTCATTGCAGTATCTATCAGGAGGACCCCTTAAATTTTCACTGTTGATGTCATCAGTTTTCACTTCTGAAAAAGCTAATGTTGGTACATCCAAATTTTGTGAGGACAATCCAGATCCGCTGGTGCTAAATACATTACATTCAGTAGACTGTATGTCATGCAATCTTGTAGGGCTCTCAATCTTTCCATCAGTAAGGAGAGAACTTGTCTTGGGAAATACTATGCAGCTGTTAGGCATCATTTCCGTTGGCCTTGGAGCCCCAGGACAATCATCTGTAGCTTCAGCAGCATTGGCAGACATAGCTTCCAAAGCACGATGTAGGCGTTTTGATGGAGGCAAAGCTGCTTCGACATCTAATGTAAAACTCTTAAGTTGATACTTTTTAGCCTTCCACAGCATTAGATCGCTTCCTGAAGGACAAAGGCAATCATTTATAGGGGATGAATTTGAGGCTTCTTTGACCCCTAGAGATGTCCCATTGGCAAGACAATTATTTCTAGGACTGGTGGATGTAGAATGTTTATCACAATTATCTATCATCACTGTCACTTTTGATTTGTCATTAGTGTCATGAAGCTCATCAAACTGTTTCTCCCCTACAGGTGGTTCACCCATTCGAACTCTTGCTCTTTTCACCAAAGGAAGATGCTCATCTCCATCTGCTTTATGATCTGTTTCATTTATTTCACCATGAGAATTTGGAGACTCTGAAAGGCTTCGACTTGGCTCAACCTGCAATTCTGTAACCTTGTCCAATCTAGCACATTCTGTACTATTAGATGCCCGCTTCCGGTTCCGTTTCCTTTTCTTCTTAAAGATCACTGTCTTAATAGGGAGGTCGAGTTGGCCATTCTGCCTAACTTCACTCTCCAAGCACCCATTTGCAGAGACTTCAAATTTACAACTAGGATTGAGTACAACCCCTTCATTCAGATTTGCTTCATATTTTGTTTCAGCTATTTCACATGCAGGATCCCCACTGGAACCATTTTTAAGGAAGCCAGCAGTAACTGGTACAGCAACATCATGAAAATCTGAGGCATGAGGCATGTTTTCAGCACTCCTATTTATCATAGACTTTACCTGCACTTCATCAGTATTCACATTATCACTAACTGAGTCAGTATCATTTCGTAGCATATCTGATTTCTCAACTTTCGGGGGATCACCACTAGAAGAATTTCTAGACCTTCGAACAGATGTTATTTTTTTCTGAGCAATAAAACTCTCTGCTGGAGCATCTCTTAATCTCTTGTTTCTTGAAGTTGTACTAGCAGCCAAACGGTCCTGCCTTAGTTGATCAAGGATTAAGACCTTCTCAGCAGGCTCATCAGTTGCTGAATTCATGTTGTGAGGATCACCTTCTGCTGAACTTGCAGAAATTTCTTCGGAACTGATTACATTATGGCTTTCTATTGCACATAGGGCACCTGACCTCTGGTCATCCGCAATATGAAAACTACGCTCTGGGCTCTTCCTAAAAGAATTACTTCTATTAATTTCCAAATTTCCATCATCCCTCGAAATAAACTGATCAGATTGCTTCTTCAAAGTTTCATAAACATCAATTATTTCATCAATTGCACGGACAAAATCAGCCCCTTTACCCTGGCGCTTAATTAAAAGAGATTTTTTTTTCTCCTCCGTGAAAGCTTCAATATCAGCATAGTTGCAGAATGCTCTGCATAACCAAATTTCGCACCAACAAGATTATAATAAAGAAGACTGGAAAGGCCTTAGCATTGAAATTCAAATAAAAAAAATAATGAGTGAATTATTGACTGAGCTATGACAAACATGTACTGAAACAAGATGTCTTTTTTCCCCAAAAAACCCTATGTTGCACCATTAGAAACCAAACTAATTCATGGCCAAAAAGTTCTGTTATGACAACAAACTCTTGTAGTTAGTAATTCAAGGATTCAAAGTCTAACAATGTTGCAATGCTAAACCCGGTGTTAAACAGAGGCAGAAATAATCATGTGCTCGCACACAACAAGATTAAAATGCACACTACTTGTACAGATTATATATTTTACAGCACAAAAACAAACCATCAAACACAACATGACTATAACAGACAGATTATATAGATTATATATGTTATAACACAAAACAAATGAACACCACCAAGCATATACACAGACACACACGATACAGCACATGATTAATATCTTTTATATAGTTTACAACACATAAGGGCAATAAGACAGAAAACATTATTAAAACACACAAAATATGTAGATATGTTCTACAACACCAATGCATGCTAATGAATGAGATATCTTGGAAAACATGTCACAGAGTCATTAAACTGGGCACACATCAAGGATAAACTTTAAATTTGTTGGCCCTTCATGGAGAATACAGACGAATAGAGAATACCTACAGAGAAGCACTGGTTTTGTTCAGAAAGGAGTATTGAATGTCAAGTTGGTAATAGGATTAACCAAAGGGCAAATTGAAAAAACTGGAATGCAGAGAACTAATTGGAAGATGATAACAAAGATTAGTCACACTGGAAAGAAGAGATTATTTGCAATTTAAATGGGATGTGAATCATGAATAGATAGATGACACAACTTTTAGCAGTACTCGATAGGAAAAGCTTACTAATTTTCTAGCAAACATGTAAGGGACCAGTCAGAATGACCAAGCGATCAACACAACAACATCCACGTCAAGAAGATACAATAGGCTCCATGATCCAAAATGTTGAAAGCATCGCCAATATCAAATCTAAAGCCACCAACAAATCCTAAATGCTTTCCTATAGTCTATATATAAAAAGATTATCAAAAAAATGAGGAGAAAAAGTACATAATATGTATTAGTTGTGCTTGATAAGTCACCAAATTTAATAAGATGATAGGTAAAGAGTGGGCATGTGCATCTCCGATTATGGTTGTACAAAGATAAAGACAATGAGTGTCAAGCAAAAATTGTATATAAAACCAAACTGCCAATGGGGAAAATAGCACAAATTATTTTTTCATTACCTTACGATGCTAATGAAATCACAGTTTGTTGTACCAGACCATACCACCTAATGTGGGACACTCGGCATGCAGTGTACCACTTGGGTACTGATATGAGGTCCAATACCGCCACCGCAAAACTTGAATGAGAACATGAGCACATGGATATGCATATCTAATATAGAAACGATAGCTAGTTTCATACCTCAACATGCACCAGTATGAACAGCAATGATGTATCAAACAGTACTCATAAGAGTAGATATATGACCATATTAAGTAGTGATCGATCCAAAAATGGCATCCATAACAATGTGAGACACCACACAATACTCTGTGACACACCCGAGAAAGATGATGTGTTGCTTTTTTTCACTTCTAATAAATAACGGAATGTCTAGACAAGACAAGGAGGTCAGAAGAAGTGCCTAATGATATGATCCTTCTCCATTAAAAATGCTAATATGATACATGGCAAGACATGATGAGCTTTCATGGGACAAAGCACTAAAATAACAAATAAGAGTCACTAGTGATTACAACAGACAATATGATACAACAAGGTGCATATGGTCAACAAAAAAAGACCACCCAACAACTAGCAATATTGTGTAAGAAACAATAAAACTAACCTTTAGCAAGATGACAATTAAAGGTTCAAGTACGCGATTGCATGACAGACAGCAAATGAAAAGAACATGATCACAGTAGTTCTCAGAGATCCCAACACCAACAACAGATAAGAACAAAACAAGAGCACAACTAGACACGAGAAGGGTGTAGTTCATGGACTGTAAAATGAACAACACAGACACCACTAAGGGACCAAGTACCTCAGATAGATCAACATGAGAAAGGAGAAACTCACAACAAATAATAGCAAAGCTGTAGCACATCTGCCTCCACTCTAAGGCCCAAGCTATTACCAGATTCAATGCCATTATTTTTTAACTAAAACTAGCCTAGGGCAAAAAAAGAAAAAAAGAATTATTACATAATCCAGAAAACCAACCAAGCAATACTATGACTTGGTCATTGATGATGGTGATCCAATTGAAGAGTTCAAAGCATCACAATCACAGTGACAAACCCAAGGTTCAGGAAGTCGGCTTCAGTTTTCTTTGCACAGGTATGAATTTCAGTTTCTGCATGTTCAGTGGTTTCAGTGGTTCATGCTCTAGTTTTAATAGTTTTGCTTAAACATATTTAAAAAATCCAAAAAGGGAAGACTTAAAAAATCGAGAAATCAAGAAAGTTGGGCATCATTTTAGAGTATAATAATTTGTTTCAGGTCCTCACATCAATCATGTCAGTGGCATTGCACTGTACTCATCAGAAAATTATTTTAAGAAAATAAAATACTCAAAAAATTTGTTTTGATGTAAATAAAATTATTTTGTGACTGTGACAACAGAAATATGTAAGAGATTTTAGTTCAAGAATCACAGGGATTTATATCAAAAAGTTTACTTGGAATATAATGTCATGTCGCTCCCAAGATAACTGGGACAAGGATGGATGGTTATGGTCTCACACCCCCAAATCTTTTATGCTTAGAAAACCTAAGTACAATTTGTAGGAAATACTTCTTGGCATTTAAAGAAATGAAGAGATCACAAAATATTAGCATGTAATCCACATATCAATTAAAACTGGCCTCATAAGTCAGTGTCAAGGGAATCTCCATAACCAATCTTAATTTAAATCAATTCCATCCAAAACTAAAATGTTTTGGATCTTCAAACGATGCATCAAGCACTCTCAAGCACCTTACTTAACTATGGAGGCCTTGCTGAAACTAGTGGTTTTTCAACAAATGAAAAAATGGGAGTTAAAATAAAGGGCTTTTTATGTGTATACCCTTATAAATATCTGAAATTGCATGTATACCCTCGCAAATGTACTATTTGCATGCATACCTTTATAATTATTTCTGTTTGTATGTATACCTTTATAGATATCCAAAATTATGTGTATATCCTCACAAATTTGCTATTTGGGTATACCCTTGTAATTGATTTCTTTTCACATGTCACCCTAGCAAATTTACTACTTGCATGCATAGACTTACAAATTATTTCTTTTTGCATGTCTTCCCTTGCTGAGTTTAGGGTATACACACAAAAAGAAATAATTTATAAGGGTATACATGCAAAGGCAATAATTTATAAGAGTGTACACATAAACGGTAAATTTCCTAGGTATATATGCAATTTCAAACATTTACAAGTGTATTGATGCAAAAGAAATAATTGTAAGGGTATACACAAACATAGTAAGTTTGCAAGCATATACGCATAATTTCAGATATTGATAAGGGCATACTCGCAAAAAAACCCTATAATAAATGAAAGAAATTCTATATCAAACAGAAATGGAATTTTGAAGTTAAATGGGCGCCAATAAAAAGAAGTATCGTATGAGAAAGCAGCTCCACAAACATAAGCTAATGGTGAACCAAGCATGTGCCAAAGGATTACAGTACTATATCTGAACAATAAAGAATATACAATAAAGACAACTCACAAGCCATGGGTAGAATCATGAGCAAAAGCAATAATAATCTGGTAGCCAAAAGGAGAATGATGACCAGCCAGGAACGCAGATCAAAAGAGAGAACCTTGCCATGCAAGGCAAAACCAACCTTAACACAAGGCTAGGATTTCAATAATGGATATGAAGCACATGTGACGAACAATGTGTACAGGAATTTTAGGTCATAACAATAAATTGGTTAATAGGTCAGAACCACCAATGCTTTAACATGCAAGATGGAAGATACACTAGCCTCATAAAAGTTCAACATCCAAAAGTGAAAATAGTATCCTGAGCATATTAGCAATCATTGGGAAGCTTATGGTTATATATGACACATTATTAGACTCATGTAAGATTAAGTAAACATCTCGTAGGTAGAAGGGCCAAAATAACCAGTACTTGATCCCTAGCTATATGAATTTCATGTTTGGATCCTCCAATTCAAACTGACAGATTTTGGCTCCCACTCAAATCTTGGAAAAGTATTCAAAAGGTCTGAAGTTTTGGTCCCGTATATTTGCATATCATAAGATAATAACCTATAAAATACATATTATTTTGCAGCAGATGTACTCTCTTGTTGTCTCTCTGAATATGATTTTAGAGTGAGATAAACACAATAAAATTGTAGCTGTCTATAAAGAAAAGCTGCATTTATTAATTACATATTCACCACCTTTTCTTCTACTACTTATATCTCATGAGATAGAAGATTACGCACAAAAACTGGACAAGTTGTAGCCCCCCCCCCCCAACTAAAAAAAAAGGAACACAGAAAAAAAGAAAATTGAAACCATAGCTGCACTATTCCATTACTACGCAGCATTGTTACCACCAGCACCATCCTCTAATAAGCTGGCACAACCTGCTCAAAACAAGAAAAATAAGATAAAATAACCAATCAACACCCCTATCCATCCTACTCTGCTTTGACAAACTCCCAAATCCCAATCTCCACCCTAGAATTCTGACCATGCTCACCTCTCAACTCTCGACCTTCACCCCCATGCCTTCAAATACCCCTCATCCCTCTACCAGCCTTTGCCAACACCATGCTCCACAACCATCCTCAATTTTTACTTACATGTTTAGTAGGGTTGTCTAGTGTTAGAACTCCTAGATTGCCCAACGCTTCAAGGTACAGTGAACATAACAACAAAAGTTCCAAATAATACACAAAATTAAATCAATAAACAAGAAAAAATATATGTGACTATTTTAACAAACTTGACTAATGAATGATGCTTTGAATAGAAAAAAAATTGTTTCTTGTCGTATATATTTGAAAATAAAAACAAAAAGCAAGGACAATGTTGTGACTTAACAAGAAGCATGCAATCAACTATGCTGACAACATGCTCAACACTAGGGACAACTTAGAGCTGAAAAGTTGGCTCTTGCAATACAATTATTAAAAGGGCACTTGAAAATTCTAGGCTAAGTCCAGCATTCTAGGTTAACATAAGTTGGAGATAACATGTCAAAATAGCAGATAGTCTGATAATCTCTGTTTAAAAGTTTTAGCACCCAGAAGACGAACACCTGAAATTGAAGTGTCCAGTTAGCAAAATCCACCACAACAAAATTACCCAATTTGACTCCAGCCCCAAACCCCAAGAAAAGCTCCTAATTCTTTTTTAGATCCTTGGCCAAACCAAAATTTGTTTAAGGGATGAAATCAGATCTGGGTCCTGTTCCATTGGTCCAGTATCCCATTCACATGGCTATAAGGATTTAAATAGAACAATCATGAGTCAGTGGGACTCTAGCAACCCTTTCTATGCTAATGGAAACCAAGAAGCAAAATAGCCAACTATTGGAGATCAAATGAAACTAGATTATAAAGATTTTGATTTAGCAAGAAAAGAATGATCCAATCAACCCCAAAAGTATGAGTTTGCAATTTCACATGGACAATCAAAAGCTATGCCTCCACAGCCCCCCCCCCCCCCCCCCCC